>OX376195.1:3600000-4156993 GCA_947363905.1 Lithophane semibrunnea | reverse complement strand
TTTTGTGATGTCGGTTGTTTTTTTTTTTTTTTGTAAAAAGTTTTCTTACACATATATGCTAAAAATAATGTCCTGTTCAAAACATAAAATATACGTATACGCACAAACATAAGTATCGATCTTTACAAATATCAGCCTTGCATCTACCATTAATGAGGCACAAGAATCGTAGGCAAAAATGGCGACCTACGAGTGCATGTCTGCGCCCCTGCATATTCTTTGATCAACATTTAGTGTAGCGCGCCACCGCGCGTGTCTAGAGTAGGGACTTTAGCTCCGCCCACATGCGCAAGGTCAGTGAGGAAACTATGGCCCTTAAGATAAGATTTGCACTGTAAGGTAAGGTAACTTCTTAAAGGAGCCTACGTTTAAAAAATCTTTTTCAAGGTATGAGGAACAGGGTATAAAGTTAACTCATCTTCTATCGAAAAGCGAGGATCCTCCGACCAGACGGGTGTCGTGTCTGGCGGGGAGCTGCCCGACGATTGATATCGGGTTCTTGGGTATCATCGCGCGGTAAACTCTAATTGCGCGATGCAGGGTTTTGTGTGACGCTAGGATTTTTGTGTGACGTCAGGCAGGGCTTGAAAACGATACCAATTCACATTAAAAGTAACGTTAAGTAACGGTATTTCCGTAGAGATACTTTGATATCGGTACAATTTGGTAGCGTTACTTAGTGGCATAACATAATAATAACGTTAACATTTTTGGTAAAAATTACCGGTATTTTTAACGTTATTGTAAAAATAGGGGTAAAAAATTATCGGTATTATTTTGTTATTTTAAGCGACGTTGCCAGCCCGCCTCAAAGGCGGCCGCGGCCGGCGTGCGCGCGCGCCCCTCTCACTCTCACACCCTGTCGGCGCTGTTGCCATTTCGTTTGTCGTCTTCATATCTCTCACCGCTCACGGCAGTCGTACGCACTTACAGAACACGGTGGACCAACCAACCAAGTATATTCTCAAGTACAAGCACAACACAGAATAGCAATGATAAGATAATATCTATTTAACGCGCAAATAGTCGTACGGCAGTCTTAGCGTCGATGCAATCTGACATTCTTTTGCAATTGGACGAGAGCGACGGTAACAAAACTAATTATAACGATAAAATTATCGTTACCTTAGATTTTAACGTTACGTATGTTTAACGGTAAAATGTGCCAGATATAACGGTAAATAATAGAACGTTATTTATTAGTTAACGATACCCGCATCAGAAGGCTGTAACGATACCATATTTTTAACGGTATTTCAAGCCCTGACGTCAGGTCTTTGATTCGTAGTTCGCATGGGGCGATGTAGATGCCGCCACAAGTCCTTGTTTTATTTACAACGCTACTAGAAATGTTAGTAGCACGTTAGACAAATAATTTGTGAAATAGAAGCACAGAACACGTAGCTCCTAAACGTTTTGTAAATGTGTGTGATTAACATACATAAACTCACGTTTATTTCATAATATCTGGACCAACTAAGTTACAATATAGTTTTGCTGAATCTGAACTGACTAAGTTCAGATTCAGTAACATTATTAGTAATAATGTTCCCGCAAAGATCAAATTATCTTACGTTTTTTGCAATTTGCAGGTCGTTGTATGTTTATTTAAATATGATTCGGGGCCGTATAAAATATTTATTTATAGAATTATAATGATAAAAATCATCAATACAACTCTGTAAGTTCATATAATCCTATTTAATGACTTTATCATGACATTTTCAGATTTTTCTAACATAAGGTATTGGTGATTCTAATGATTACAATTTAGGTTTTTCTAACTTATGGTATTGCTGATTCTAATGATTACAATTAAGGATTATTCTAACATAAGGTATTGCTGATTCTAATGATTACAATTCTGTAAACCCATATCCGTTACGTGCCGGAAGTGTAAACAAATAAAACAATTACAAAATTATGTTTAATATTTTTAGCTCGGAACCATTCTACAATACAAAATTCACTATGATACTTTTCGTACTGGCAACTATAAGCTAGTTGCCAGTACGAATAAGTAAATATAATTTTGTAATTGTTCGAGGGCCATTAAAAATAGATTTTTCAAATTCGAATTCTTAACGGATTTTTACTTGGCCACGTCTGGCGCGGGATGATAAAATGCATGAATCTGTCAAAACCTTCTTTCATTCCTCATTCAGGGATGACAAAGTTGAATTGAATTTTTTGTTCGCTTTTTCTGTGGAGTTAAAGTGTGTGTCGTAGCCTTTTCCCAACTATGTTGGGATGGCTTCCAGTCTTTCCGGATGCAGCTGAATACCAGTATTTCACATGAACCAACTGCCTATCTGAACTCCACAACCGACTAACTGGGTAATACGATACCCCTTGGTAAGGCTGGTTGTCAGACTTTCGGGCTTCTGACGACCCATAACGACTGTCAAAGTTCCACGAATGACAGCCGGGACCAACTGCTTAATGTGCTTTCCGATGCATGGAGGAGTCTCGGTATGTGAAGATGGTCACCCATCCACGGACCAACCCCGGTCAGCGTAGCTTAACCTAATGGATCGATCCGTGTGGTTGTTATTACTTAGCCACGAGATCCTCCTCGCGTATTTGTGTAGTACCTACTTTATAAATAAACATTTCCTTAAACATAATCGAATCAACTCATACCTACATAAAGGTTGGCGCAGACAAGCCGTGTAAAATAAAGCGGCGGGCTCACAGGCAGAGCTATTTAAATGTAAATAAAACTTATTCTTATGTACATACGAGTATTGGAACCACGCTTGGCGACAATTCCCTGTATAAAATATATTGAATTTCACCTACGTGTTCGGAGTACAATCGAGTTCATGGTGAAATTAAGTTGTCTTGTTGGATCTCAAGTATGTAGGAGGTACTCGTAGTATATATCTTGGAGTTTTGTGGATTAAGAAAACATTGAATTAAGGCCTGAATTCCTCTTACACTGATGTCGGTCGCGTACGCGTAGCAACGTAGTACGCGCCGCGGACGTCAGCGTCGCAGTATGGTGCTATCGCGACCCGTACGCGACCGATATCAGCATAAGAAGAAATCAGGCCTAAAATGTAATAAAAACGAACTGCAATAACACTTGTCAGCTTACAGCTTGTCTGCTTGCTGCTTGCTTGACTGATCTGTATCTATATAACTACTTTTATTACTTTTGAATATTGGACACAAGAAATTTGGCTTGTGCGGTTCACGTACAGGAAAATTGCTAACGCCGCGACCTACTTTTCGGTACTCGCTTTATTTAAGTACTTTTATAATTATAATTATTTAGTTGACCAATAGCTGCCGTAGCAGTATAACCGCGGATTAGCATCCAACTGAACTTTCGTGTAACTTTTACGAATAAACTAAAATATCGTGAAGTCTGTGGTTTTCGTCAACTCACATCCAACAACTTACTACTGGCTACCTCTGAGCCATACATGGCTAATTTGCAAATGAGTATTTTGTGTTATTTTTGTATAATAAACAATTTTTCTTTCTTTCTTATATATTTTAGGAAATCACCTGAAATATATCTCAATCGGTCCTAACGATTTTTATTTCTTCCGTAGTCATGAATATAAATTCATGACTACTTAATTCTAAAATTCCTACTTACTCCAAAGGCAATATAAACATTTCTCCAAAAACGAATCAACATTTCCAAGTTTTCAACTCAAATATAAAGAATAAACCACCAACATAATACGAAAGCTTTTGCCATTCGATTGAGCACGTCTGACGTCATAAGAGACTGGGACTTTACGTCCCACGTCCACGTCTAAAGTCCAGTTCCCACGTCCCTATTTCCACATAGTATCTCGAGACGACCGATCTTACACTATATAAATTTGTACAGAAGGTCAACTCCGTACAAACAGCGAAAACAGGCACACGCACAATAGGGCCAGTTTCTCGAACGCAAAATTGATGTGACAAATACCCTTCCACTGATGTTTGTCGTTCTACGGCAGCTGTCAAAACATAGTTGACTGATGCTCTTCGTACCACGGCCGTTCAACTATGGTCCAACTTTTTTGAGATTATCTGTGAAACAAAGCGTCCTCTCTCTTTCATTCTTGTGGTATAGTGAGCACAAAAGACAGAGCTAACAATAAAACATGCCATGCTAGCAACATTGTACAGCAACAAAATGAAAGCGTGGCACAAAGAAATTACTGCAAAGAAAATGGCGACAAAATTGTGGAAAATGGCGGAGACTTGACCTTCAATATCTTTGTAATCAGAAGGTGAAAACTGGACATAATAACGGGATAAAAAATAGAAACTCTCGGCTCCGTTAAAGTGCCTGCTACGCGTTCCCGACAGAGGTGACCTTGGTTGGAGACCGGCACAGCTGTTTCAAATATGGTAATAAACTATCATCTACCTACACAGTTGTTAAACCACCAACGTCACGTCTGTTGGGGCGCAGTTGGCGACCGTGTAGCAGTCACTTAAGGGTATTATTTCACCCAGTCATATATCCGACCTTCTGCATCTATCTATTTAGTGGGTCCTAAGTCCGTGGGGACCGATTTCCCTAATGTTGTTCAGCGAACTTACATAACATTTGAATATCTCATCATATTTCGATTTTTTATTTTGTCTATTTCCTTTTGAATGGCTTCGGCGTTTCGGCGTTGTTATGTGAAATTGGATCCATTTTTGTGTGGGGTGTTTTTGCATAATATAGAATGACAAGTTATTTTCTGATATTATTAGAAACCTTTTTGCAATTAGGTATAAATTGAATCGCTACTACGTTTTAAACGAGAACTAAGTTGAATACGTCCAATGTAATCGCAATAATTTGTAATAAAAACTAGGTAATACAAAACCATCAAGACAAAATGGCCATATCTACAGGGGTCAAATAAAATTAGTGAAACTCCACTGACGTGATGGGTATCTAAACACGATAAAACAAAAATGAAATTAAATAGATGTTTTTTTTGTTGGGTCATCGACCACAATTAATGCACTTGAAATATCACTCAAAAAAATCATTTTTTTTTGGGTAAACTTCCCTTCCCAGACGTGATGGGTATCGCTATCTGAACAGCACAAAAGAAAACAGATTTTCTCAACTCATTCTTTAAGTAACATCAGAACCTGCGGTCGTTGACCCCCGAAAAAAATATACAGAGCGTCCCACGGATATACCACATGGAGGGAAAGTACCTTGAATATATTCATGGTCTTCCTTTTATTTGTGACACTATGTTTTTTAGCAAAAAATAATCCTTATGATGAAGCCTTTCGATCGGTGTGATAAAGCTACAGGTGATTATTTTTCTCATGTAACGGGTTTGATTCCCGGTTCAACCATGTAATTATTTAAATATCTATGAATGCAGTTTAAATTGTTTTTTAAATTCAAATAATGTCTTCTTTCAGTAAATTGTTCCGTCTACAATATTCAAGGTACTGTCCCTCCATGTGGTATATCCGTGGGCCCCTGTATATTAAAAAAAAAAAAAATCGTGTTTATATATTTATACCCAACTGCAAAGTTTCGCTAGCCAATTTAATTTCTACTAATACAAGCTATACTAAGTCTCTACTAATACAAGCTTTTATTTAACTTGCTTTGTTAGTTACTTATAATGTATGGGTAAAATCTTGCAAGCTAAATTAAAACCTCTTCTTCAAATCCTACGGAGTTGAAATTTTACATGAAATGAAATAAAATGAAATGATTTCATTTTGACCACATTGACCGCGCTGCTGCACCCAGGATTGGCTCCAGACTTTTAATTCATTAAAACCTTGAGGAGCTCGTTGCTAAGTAATAACAGCCGCACGAGTCGATCCATCAGGTTAAGCTACACTTGCTGGGGTTGGTCCGTGGATGGGTGACCATCTTTATATATCGAGACTCCTCCGTGCCTCGGAAAGCACGTTAAGCCGTTGGTCCCGGCTGTCATTTGTGGATCTTTGACAGTCGTTATGGGTCCATCAGGAGCCCGAAAGTCTGACAACCAGGCTTACCAAGGGGTATCGTATTACCCAGTTACTGGGTTGTGGAGGTCAAATAGGCAGTCGCTCCATGTAAAATACTGGTATTCAGCTAATCCGGTTAGACTGGAAGCCGACCCCAACATAGTTGGGAAAAGGCTAGGCAGATTGAAAAGCTTGTTTTTAAAAAGGTTTTTACTTAAATATGTTCAACACGTATCAGACCAATTCTTAATTAACAATTACATTGCTGTGTGACTAACATAATATTAATATAGTTTCAACAGTGTGTGGGATATAATTGGTATTCAGTACAATAGACGGCATGTAATTGGTATCGCTTCAAAGGTATTCTGACAATCAGCCGTCTGCGTTATTATGTAGGTAGGTTACCTACTAGGTATTGTTACCGAATCAATTACGGTCACTCACGTACAAGGGATGAATAATTAGATACCTATTTTGATGCAAGTGTGCAATGACAAATATTATTATGCTCACACGTCCCTTCAGTCAATGTGACCCGCGCGTATGTTAAATTGATAATCTTTATCGCATCACAAGTTATAATCCCATTGTAAAAGTTGTTCAGAAGATTACCTCTTTTCAGGTTTTCATTAACCTTAATTAGGGACTAGTCACACTTATTCAGCTCCATTCGCGTTTCGCTGAACGATTTTGGTCACACTTATACAGTTCTGCTTCTATCATCTGCGTACAGCGTCATAAGAATGAGAAAAGCCGTCATAGCGTTATCTCCGCTGAAACGGTAGTCCCTTATTACACCTTGTGTTATTAACATGCTAGCTGCGCCCCGCGGTATCACCCACATAAGTCTCGATCCCATAGGAATATCGGGAGAAAAAGTATCCTATGTCCTAACCCAGGTGCCAAATTTCATTCAAATCCGTTCAGCCGTTTTAGCCCGAAACAAACAAACTCACTTTAGCGGCCCCCACTCCCAAACTTTAATGCGTTTTATCCTAAGTATATTTTTATTAATATTATAAAGCAAAAAATACGCGTTTAATTTATTATTATCTGGCTGACGGACTCAACGGATTTTTTTTTTTAACCAGGCATCATCCCTATTTCCTGATATTTATTGGCGGTAGCTACTTACATAAAATATGATGTGTAATTCTGCCTTCTTGTATATTATTATCAATGTGACATGCTCAATTACCCGTTATTATGTTAACTTCTCAACGATGAACCTCCAATTACTTCGTGAAAGGATAATGAGAAAAAGTTACGAACATCGTCGAATTAATTTTGAGGATATTTACTTACATAATAATTAGTTATTATTATGTAAGTAAATATTAATGACGAACAATTACCGGAGATTTATTGTGAAGGACGGCACGGTTGACATCTGTCGGGCATGCCACCGACAGGGAGAATCAATCCGTCACATTATCTCCGGATGTTCTCAATTAGCAAACGGAGAGTACTTGCATAGACACAACCTTGTAGCCAGGATTATCCATCAGCAACTTGCTCTGAAATACAGCCTACTGGAATCGGAAGTGCCGTACTACAGGTACGTGCCCGACCCAGTTCTCGAAAATGGAAATATCACATTGTACTGGGATCGATCCATCATCACTGACAGGACTATTGTTGCCAATAAGCCTGATATAGTGGTGGTGGATCGAACAGAGCGGCGCGCAATGATCATTGACATAACGGTCCCGCATGACGGGAACCTCGTGAAGGCCGAGAAAGATAAACAAATCAAGTATCTTGACTTGGCTCACGAGGTTGTCGACATGTGGGATGTGGACTCTGCGATCATTGTGCCGATAGTCGTATCAGCCAATGGCTTAATTGCCAAGAGCCTCGACCAACACCTAAGGAGGCTCTCGTTGGGCAGCTGGATTAAGGGCTTGATTCAGAAAGCTGTACTCCTGGACACGGCTCGCATTGTTAGGAGGTTCCTCTCTCTGGAGCCCTGACCGCCGGTAGCTTGGACCCTGTTCCCGATACCGGTGGGCTACTATTTTTTATATTTTTAAATGTTTTATATATTTTTTTATTCTAATATTTAAAAATATAATTTATATGTGTGAAAAGTGAAATAAAAAGTTATTATTAAATCATTTATTTTATATAACAGATCATACAAACCATTTTTTTACTAACATACACTTCTTAAACACAAGTGTTAGGACATTATATTTGGCAAAATAATTAATAATATTGTCAAAACAATTAATTTTAATTAAATTATGTCCATACGTTTTTAGTCCCATTTTTTTTGTTTGCATTTGTTTAGTAATTTTTGATACCTAGTTATATTCCTAGCTATGTAGACTCTAAGGAAATGTGAAGCACTTTTTTTGGCAAAATAAACATTATTTATTATTGTTTAATGAAACTACACTTTGTACTTGTGGAAATAACTGTATTAAAATAAAACAAAATAAACACTAATCGGTTTGGCGTGAAGCTAATGATAGCTTGCATTTAAACGGAGCAACGCCATCTATCGAGTGATGCGGAGCTATTACCGAACATTCTGCCGGCCAAGGACGATGCAAGTCCTTCAAAAAAAGGTTATAAATTGAACACAAATATAAGTCTACTTATTAGGGTAATATGCACAATTTGGTTATTGGTCGCTTAGTGATATGATCTTTAATCTTTAAAGTGACAACACGAGTCACTCCATCTTTGCCTGGATGTTTTTCAAGCACACGTCCCAAGAGCCATTTCCCCGGAGGTAGTCGTTCGTCTTTAACTAACACAATGGTACCCACTTCAATGTCAAGCTGTTGTTTGTTCCATTTGTATCTATGCTGTAAAGTAGTCAAATACTCCGCTTGCCAACGTCGCCAGAGTGATTGCAGCATACGCTGGACAACTTGCCATCGATTAAGGTGCGGAATGTGAGTGTTTTCTAATCTTTCATCAGGAACTACAATGGGAGGTTCCCCTATAAGGAAGTGGCCAGGCGTTAACGGAGGTTCACTTAAGGTCGAATCAATTAGAGTAAGAGGACGTGAATTTACACATGCTTCTACTTGTGTGAGGAGAGTATAAAACTCGTTGAAAGTGAGACAACTTTGACCAATAACACGTTTTAGGTGTCCCTTTACAGATTTGACACCGGCCTCCCATAATCCTCCAAAGTGTGGAGCTCCGGCAGGGATGAAATGCCAGGTCGTGTGATCATTAGCAAGTAATTCTGCTATCTCGTGAACCAAATCAACTTTAGAGTTTCGAAATTGGAGCGCCATCTCTCTTGAGGCACCTTGAAAGTTGGTTCCACAGTCACTATACATATCTTTACAGTGCCCGCGACGAGCAGAGAAACGCTTGAAAGCCGCCATAAAAGCCATAGTACTTAAATCTTCGACTAATTCCAAATGAATAGCCTTTGTGACTGTGCATACGAAGAGACTAATGTAAGCTTTACTGGTGCGAGTACATCTACCAGAATACAATTTCAACGAGAAGGGTCCCGCGAAGTCCACTCCACAGGATAGAAATGGACGTGCTGGTTTAACTCTGTACGAAGGCAAATTTCCCATGAAAGGAGGTCTTGGCGCGGCCCTTTGTTTAAAACACGGAATACATTTTCGAATAATACTCTTAATTAGTCTCTTACCACCAATAATACAATATTTTAAGTTTAATATATTATGAGTTAATTGATATCCACCATGCAACGTTCGGTGGTGAGCATCTGTGACAACAAGTTTAGTGAAGTGGCATTTACTTGAGAGGATAACTGGTGACTTAAAATCCAATTTACCCTGAGCATTAGCGAGTCGGCCACCAACTCTTAATATATTTTGGTTATCAATATAAGGCTGAAGGGAAAACAATTTACTCGATTTGTAGAGAGGGTTACCAGCTGACAATAATTCAATTTCAGGCTGAAAAACACACTGTGACAAACGGATACATACATTACGTGCGTTTAACAATTCATTTGCAGTTAAAAAGCTTGTCCAGTTTGTAGCATTTTTAAAAGCTCTTTCCTTACACCTTTGCGCAAATCTCAAACAATAAGCGGTAACGCGTACTAATTTAGTGAAACTGGAATAGCGATTTAAATGTGAGTGTGGATCATCAATTTGATTGTTAATAGTGGCATGAGAAGCAATTTTAGACTTAGACTCTAAAACAGTATCAGGTAAGTTATCAGAATACACAAACTCAGATTGAGTTCTTAAAAATTGCGGTCCTTCCCACCATAGTGTTGACTCTTTCAGCTCGTTTGGGTTCATACCCCGCGAAGCTAAGTCCGCTGGGTTATCAGGTGACTTGACATGATGCCATTGGCTACTATTAGTGACATTTAAAATCTCAGTGGTACGGTTAGCAACAAAAGTAGTCCACGAATTAGGATGTTTACGTAACCAAGCCAGCACTATAGTGGAATCAGTCCACGCGTAAATCTTACTTTGTTCAATTGGTATGCTAGTTTTAATATCAAGTAACATCTTAGCCAGAAGTACTGCACCGCAGAGCTCTAAGCGAGGAAGCGAAACTTGTTTGACTGGAGCAACCTTTGATTTAGCCGCGATAAGACGCATTGTGATAGCATTGTCGCCCAGAACTCTAAGGTAAACAACACATGCGTAAGCAGCACAAGAAGCATCACAAAACCCATGAATTTCCATATTCAATTTAGCAGGTAACAAGCCAAGCCATCGAGGAAGCTGTATAGTGTTCATGTGTTTTATGTTGTTGTGAAAAGCACACCATTCAACTCGCAAGTTGTCAGGCAAAACATCGTCCCAGTCCAGGCCAGCCAACCACAGCTTTTGCATAAAGATTTTTAGTACAATGACCACAGGAGCTAGCCAACCTAGTGGGTCGAATGTTTTGGCGATAATAGACAACACTGTTCTTTTAGTAATAGTACTATCAACAAGGGAATCAATAGACATTTTCAACTCAAAATTATCACTGTGCGGATTCCAAGAAATGCCCAAAGCTTTAATAGCGTCATTCATTTGTATGTTAACAACAGTTTGATTAGATTTATCGGCCTTTGGAATTTGTGACAATACCTTTGCACTGTTTGACGACCATTTGTGTAACAAAAATCCACCTTTTTGTAATAGTTCAGTCATTTGTTTTTGCAGAATAATTGTGTCATCTTCATTGGATGTCCCTGACATCAAGTCGTCCATATAAAAATCTGTACGCAGTAGCGGCGCTGCAATAGGAAACTCTTCCTTCTCATCATTGGACAGCTGATGCAAAGTTCTAATTGCAAGGTAAGGTGCACAGGATGTTCCATAAGTGACGGTAAGTAACCTGTATTCTTTAATTGCTGCATCTGGTTTCTCTCGCCACACGATTCGTTGATACTCTGCATCACTAGGATGAATTAATATCTGCCTATACATTTGTTGAATGTCCGCTACCAAACAAACTTTATGTGTTCTCCACCTCGTTACCAAATCCTTTATATCTTGTTGCAAGGGTGGACCAATCATCAGTTCATCATTCAAGGTCGTTCCTGTTCCAGGTTTGGCGCTACCATCGAAGACTACGCGTAGCTTCGTGCTAGTGCTGGACTCTTTCAAGACAGCGTGATGAGGTAAGTAGTATTTATTATTTGTGTTTCTTTCCTTTTCAGGAATGACTTCCATGTGTGCTTGTGATTCATACTGCCTCAAAAATTTGCAGTATTCTTCCCTAAACTCAGGTTTGTGCTTGAACTTCTTCTCCATTTGAGTTAAACGGTTAATTGCTAAACCCTTTGTATCACCTAGTTGGTTCGCGTTCTTGAAAGGCAAACGAAGTATGTAACGACCCTCAGCGTTCCGAGTGTGAGTTTCTTTGTAATGCTCTTCGCACTGAGTTTCCAATTGTGTAAGCGGTCTTGTAATCTGTGTGTGTTCCTCCAGTTCCCAGAATCTCCTGAGCAACTGGTCAGTCTCTAATTTAGTATGTGAGACAACAACATGATTTGAACTTCGTGAGGCATCATTACATGTTTGTCCTGAAATCAACCATCCAAGATGTGAATTAAGTGCAATCATTGCGTTGTGTCTATGTAAACCATCCAACATTAATCGTGAGTGTACTTCTGCCCCCAACAAGATATCTATACATCCTGGCTTGTGGAATTGTGGATCAGCAAGTTTCATGGTACTCAGAAGAGGCCAGGAATCCATAGATACTTCATGTGTGGGCAATAATGACGTCAATCGTTTGAGTACAAAAGCTTGTGTAGTAACTATGTGTGAAGAATCATAAATAGAGTGAAATTCAAGGTTGACCATCGACTTCGTTGTTATTGTTTTCTCGTTAGATATCCCAGTTATTCTACCATTAACAGCAATGCGATCAAGATGCAGCAGTTGCGCAGTTGTTTCAGTCACAAGTGATGCCTGGGATCCTGGATCAATCAAGGCTCTAAGTTGGTGAGTAGATCCATTTTTAGCAATAACAACAATACGAGCTGTCGCTAAAATAACTTGTTGTACATTATTTGTTTCAGCTTTCATGGTGACAGCCTCGCGTGTTTCTGGCTCACTCTGTTCTGTAGCTGTGCTTGTCTTGGCACGGGCCGGGTTCGTATGATGCAAGAGTGTGTGATGACGTCTACCACATTTCCTACAGCTTGTGCTTTGCTTGCAATGACTCACTGAATGACCCTTAACAAGACAGTTAAAGCAGATGTTATTATTCTTGACAAAATCATAGCGTTGTGAGATTTCCAAATCAGAAAATCCTTTGCAGTGGCAAATGTAATGGTGTTGTGAACAAAAAGTGCAGGTGCTTTCAATTTCAGTGGCGTACGATTTCATTGGAACAGATTTTGCTTGGGTTGAAGTGGGTTTCACTGAATCCTTTTTTGTTGTATCCTTTCTAGCACTGTTGATAACTTCCATGGCTCTGAATCGGCTTTCTAGTAGTGAGGCTAAAGTCTCAAAGGTTGGTATGTCTCGTGATGAACCAAGGGACTGTTCCCAAAGTTTGTGAGTTTCAATGTCAATTTTAGAGACAACAATGTGAACTACTATAGCATCCCACTTGTCTATTTCAATACCAAGATTACTTAGCGAATTCAAGCATTCGCGTGTGGTGTCTAGAATGCCTTTCAGGCTTTGAGCACATTCGTTAGTCATTTTACGCTGATAAAGAAGGCGATTCAGGATGTTACTGACAATTATCCGCTTATTTTCGTAACGGTTTTCAAGTGTCTCCCAAGCCTTATCATAGTTAGCTGCGGTAAGTGTGAAGTGTTTTAATAGCTGCTCAGCCTCGCCCGTAATACTGGACCTCAAATAATGGTGTTTCTCAATTTTTGATAGGTTATTATCATTGTGAACAAGGGATGTGAAGATGTCTCTAAAGCTGAACCATTCAGTGTAGTTACCGGAAAACTTAGGTATGTTAATCGGCGGTAACTTCGTTTTGTTTTTTATCCCTTCAGTTGTTTCGTCGGGACATATGACCGAAGTTGTAGCCTGCTGTGACCCCTTTTGTGTCAGCTCGTTCAAACATTCTTTAATCGCAGTTTTAAAATCAAGATAAATTTCTTCGGTCGCATCAAAATTTGCAATAGGATCAAACTTAACTTGTTCTAGAACTTCCTTGGAAACACTCTTCAAAATATCGTCGTGTTGTTTATTAAACGTATCCCAATATTCAGTCAATGTGTCTAATCTCGTTTCTAAATAACCTCTGGTATAACGCGACTTTGAAGTTTTCTTTGTGTTGCTATACAACTTCTCAATCCGCTCACTCAATTGTTTTTGAGCAGTACACAATTGCGACATGTTTATAGTTAAGTCAAATCAATTTGCTTCAAAAATTATAACAGATAAAAAACTGGTGTGAAGTTCGTAAACCAGAGAGAATTGGCTATGTCACTGAAGTTAAAATTTCTAAGTGTCCAAAACTAAGTCCCTATTCACTTGTAAATGTTCACAGTCTTACCCAACAGAGTTCAATCCATTTCATACCCACTTTAAACACTTTTCACCACTTACACTGCACTGTTTTTGATTCACTTCACTTTTTCATTTTTACACTTCACTTTTTAACTTTTTTCACTTCACTTTTTCACTTTATCCGACTTCGAAGGACCAATGTTTAATGAAACTACACTTTGTACTTGTGGAAATAACTGTATTAAAATAAAACAAAATAAACACTAATCGGTTTGGCGTGAAGCTAATGATAGCTTGCATTTAAACGGAGCAACGCCATCTATCGAGTGATGCGGAGCTATTACCGAACAATTATTATTATTTACAATCCTAATTTATATACTTTTTTAATTTACGCTTCCTTGTCCATTTAAAATCATCATCTGCCTAGCCTTTTCCCAACTATGTTGGGGTCGGCTTCCAGTCCATTTAAAATGGACGCAGAAATAAAATCATACAGTAACCTGCCATGTCCCTCATTAACTACTAACGAACGAGGACAACACCTCATTATAAACAAAATAAACCTGTGTACACAGTACCTACAAAAAATTAGTTGTTAAAAACGCTCAATGTGTTACATTTACGGCCGGGTCTTGTATATCTTGTATCCATATTTCCATAGCGTAATCAGCCTATAATGTTTCCACTGCTGGGACACAGGCCCCCTCTCTGCGAAAGGGAGTGGGCTGTAATCCACCACGCGGGCCCAGTGCGGGTTGGTAGGTGTCACAAGTCTTCGAATTTTGTTTCTAGGACATGCCGGTATCCTCACGAATGTTTTCCTTCACCGTTTTGAGAGTAGTGTTGATGAAATAATTTACACAAATTAAAGCGGCTGTCTCGGCTAGAACTTATGACCTACAAATCGTAAGTCGCGGCCGTTACCACTGGGCTACCACGCCGCTGCTCCTTTGTACTTTCATACTTCCATACTAAATAGTATAACTAGCTTTAGCACGCGGCGTCGCCCGTAAAGGTTGGAAAATTATCCTACTGAAACGTACTACCGGGATAAAAGTATCCTTTATCAAGCGTCAATGATCAAGAAGGGTTGGTGATTTCATCTACGCAAATAAATCAAAATCAAAATATTTTATTTCACATAAGCCTACATGGGCACTTATGAAACGTCAGAAGCTAGGTGCACGGTTCCAATTGGTCGTTTCCTATGGAGAAGAGCCGGCAAGAAACTCCACGGTTACTCTTTTAAAATATAATTGGCTGTTACAATATTTTTGAATTACAGTGTTAATAGTTATGGGATATGGATAAATGAAATTGGAGTGCCTGTTTGCAATATCAAAATACCACTTTTTACAAAAAAAATTATTATGAAAGTATATACGGTAGGTACTTACGCGTATAACAACAAAACAACATTTTTTTTTAAAAATTGTCAGTCTGTTTGTTACGGCTAATCTCCAAAACAGCTGAACCAATTTTGACGGGACTTTGGCTGGATAAGGAGTAACTTTTAGGAAAAAAGAATTTGGGTATACGCGGGCGAAGCCTTCGGCAGCAGCTATACCACATTATTTTTTGTTTATGCCAAACCCGAAAAGGGGTCACTGTACTCATCATTTAAAAAAAAAACAGCTGTTCCATACATTTGTGTTCACTTAAATCGACAAAATGTAGGGAACAGCTGATTTTTTTTTCGCAATTTCAAGTTTGGTCCCATAGAAAAAGTTGTTCAAAATGATGAGTACAATGACCCCTTTTCGGGTTTGGCATAAACAAAAAATAATGTTGTAAATCCGGGTTTCCTCACGATATTTTCCTCCATCGATGTCTGGTGATGTTTTTAGACTTAGAAAATACATATGAATTGTGGAAGTGATATTTGTCCGAAACAAAAAAGCCGGTCGTTTATTACTGTATTAAGGATTCAGACCAAACCGTAGAAGTATAAGCTGAACTGCGATTTCCAGTCTATAAATCAAGGCAAGTCCACATTTTTGTTGGCCTAGCTTTTAAGATTTACTGCTGAATCGCCACCAGCATTAATGTCATTTAGCGTTTAAAGCTAGTCAGAGATTTTCAAACGTAAAAAATGGCGGACAAACGCTTACCCCAAAATTTTCCGGTGGATACACTTTTGGGGTATCGCGAAATTCATCTGTACTGTATTATTATCTCTATGTGTAATGGACGGTACTGACATGGAATTGTTTTAAAATTATTAGGTCACATATGAAATATGTGCGTTTTGTATGGGGAATTTTAAAGAAGTTGCATTTTTCACACACATTTCATACAACATTTTCTTAATTTAAATAAAACCATGAATACTAATGTTTAAAAACTAAGATAACTATGCCATATAGATTAAGTGACAAACATAAGTTTTGGCTAAGTTAAAAAAAAAATTGTGGTCAATTCTGCTAACAAAATGAGGAGTCATTTTTAAGGTATTTTTTATGTTTAGAAAACTATAAGTAATTTGTTTTTTATGTAAAGAAAACTATAGGTTTTTTTTACTATTGGTAGTTGTCTATGATGGTCATTATTCGATATAATACCAAGCAATTGATGAATATTTTAAATCATAGAAGTGACGAGGTTCTCTATTTGTGAGAAAAAAACGCCAATTTCATAGGCCCAATATTATTTACTTTATCAGACGATGAATTAATCCATTTTCATCTGAGCTTATTTCTGGCAAACTGAACCAACCCAAAATCTCTTCATTACCTAAACTAATCCAATATTCCAAATGTATATTTCTATCCAGCAAAAACAATGCAATATACATCGAAAACTAAGCTTAAAATAGATTTAAAATTAATCAACATTAATGGTACAAAATCGTTGCAGTAATTTTAATGTTGGTTGATTAATTTTGGCAAAACATAGTTATTTGTTATGCAAGGCTGCAAAGTTATTTTTTGGCGCGAGTACTTATATTGAAACCTGAGTAAGCGAAGGATTCTAGGATTGAACCATGAGCAGAGCGAATGGTTCAAATATAGAATCCTGAGCGATGCGAAGGTTTCATAGGTCCGAGACGCAGAATAACTTTGCTGTCGAGCGAAACACACAACTTTCACCTCACTATAGCGAGGAAAATGAGGTGTTTGGTGAGCTAGTGGTGTGACCGTCGGACTGCCAAGTCATAGGTCTCGAGTTCCAACCGAAGACACGCAACTCTGACTTTTCGGATTCATGTGCGTATTGTATAATTATTATCACTTGCTTCAAAAACGGTGAAGGAGAACACCATGAGGAAACCGGCATGCTTGAGAGATATTTTCTCAACGGCATGTGAAGCCAAGTCAGAGACCGACAGAGACCACATGAAAAAAAGAAAAGAAAGTCAAGAACATACTACTCGTAAGTTAGTCTACCACTGCTCTAGCATTGCCATGAAACGTGGCAATGCCACCACAGACTCTATGGTTTTACCAGTCGACAGGTATGTGGATGAATTTTTCGAAGTCATATTTTTGTTTGTTAATACATAGTTTTACTTAAGCTAAGATATACACGCTGTAAGGATAAACAGTCTTGTCATTCAAACCATGGGTTGACTTAAATATAAAAATAAATGACCGAACATAACAAAAAAAAAACGTCATTTTCATTAAAAGATTTTAAAAAGTTTCTATCCGACACCGTGCTCTCTAGCGAAACAGCTGACTGACTGAGGGAGGGGTTGCGCTCGCGGCCGGTTAGGTCACATTCCGCACCCCCGCCCGTGTTGCAATTGCCCGTGCAAAGAAAAAAAAGTTGTAATTTTCCATTGATTTTACGTTCTTAAACTATTTACAAAAAAAAAAACCGACTTCCAAAAAAAACGCAAAAAAAGTGAAAAATAACTTTAATTTTGGAAGTCGGTGAAATTAAAGTTATTTTTCACTTTTTTTGCGTTTTTTTTGGAAGTCGGTTTTTTTTTTGTATAAACTTTTTATAATTTTTTGCATTTTTTGTATAATTTATTCACCCGTTCTATTTAATCCAAACATTAGACGTTGATTTAGAATGTTTAGTCTGCCCACTAGTGCCGCCAGTTGAGTTATATCGATTACGGTGAAGTTGGGCGGCACTACTGGGCAAACTGTGCCGTCTCAAGAATAAAAAGTCTCAAGAATAAGTGTGATTTATTTCATGGAATCAATCAATTTCGGAAGTCGGTAGTTTTCGCTTTTTTTTAAATTATTATTTTTCACCGGCTTCCGATATCTATTTTTAGTTGCTTTTATCTCCTTATTGAAAATCTTATTTTTCCACAAACTTTTCTACAAGAGAAAAGTACAGCTTGCGTATAGTTCCCCTCATCATCATATTATATCGTGTCCATAATCAGATCTGTAATGTCACTTATAACCTATATGGTTGCAAAGTTCTCATCAATATAAATGAAACACAAGGTAGTAACTGTGAACCGTTAAGTAGTTTCCTTAATCGTCCTTCGTCTTCATCATCAGACCCTTAACGACAGTCATAACCCATCAAAGTGTAAGGTTCTTATCAATACAAATTAATCAAGCCCAAACACAAGGTATCTGCTGTAAACCACTGAGGAGTTCCCTTGACTGTCTTTCGGCTCCATCATCAGATCGACTCCAGACCTTCATAAAATTGTAGTGCTGTAGAATACTTAATGAAATAATTTACAAATGCACTAGTGCCCCTACGATTTTTGAAAGTTCCCCTCGATTTCTCTAGGATTCCATCATCAGATCCTGACTTGGTGACAATAAGACCACCTCAGAAGTATAAGCTTTTGAACAAAAAAAGATTTTTTTAAATCGGTGCCCAAACGGCGGAGTAATCGGTTAACATAAATAAAAAAAATAAAAAATTCAAACATCCGAATGTAGTACCTCCTCCTTTTTTGAAGTCGGTAATAAATGAAACCAAACCACTGGTTGCAAGGACAACGGTGTTTACCTTAACACCCTGTATATTTTTTATTTTATTCATTATTAAAGAAAAACAAGAACTATATCAATCTTCAGATACAAGATGAAAGTAACGCTCCTGTTTCTTAAAGCAGGGTTGTCACAGTAACAAAAATATCTTGGAGAGGACAATTGGACTTTTATTAATCGACCTCTCTCTAACAACTAGTTTTAAGGATGCTTGAATCTTGAGCAGCCTTTTAAGACCTGCGTAATGTTTTCGAGGACTTTGAGAGCCTGTCCTTATTCTGGAATTGTTCTTTTGTACATTTTAGGTATTCAAAATGATGAGGAACGATAGAACTAGTAAGTACAGCTCTATAGAAGAAATTCTTTCTAGGACTTAAAAAAAGTGACTGGCGAATTAATGAGGGTGTACTATAGGTACAACTCTGCCGAATTCTTCACGGAAACAAGACGTGAAGTTCTGTTATGTGTTCGCCCTGGTATATTAGTATTAAGGCTGTACCCTACCTCAGATTTTATCTCGCTCGCACTATACTACTCGAGACCTGAGTGAGAGCGAGACGGAGTGGAGCGCTAGCGGGTCTCAAGCCTCGAAAAGTGTAGGTAATTGCTTTTTACGGTGAAAATAATGGTAATTTAAAAATCAAAAACATAAGGCCTGCTTTATAGATAGTTCAGTTATTATGAAAAGTTTAATGATCTAATTTGAAGTATTTTTTTAATACCAGCGGTTTATAGTTCTGTTTAGAGGTAACTTTGGAATTTTTATCTATCGAGAAAATTTTATGTAATCGTGTTTTCACCAAACATAGGACCTAGCGTCAATCCTCAACTTTAACATATATTTATTTCAAAATTAATGCTGCAGTATTTTCGGCATAACGGAGGATCATGCTAAGCAATTTGAGGTGCGTGTTGTGTTCCATTTTGAACGAACATCACGAAACGACTATATGAATCAGGTTCAATTTATAATGAAAAGCGAAATTCTTGCTGTATACCAATTAAATAATTTTTTTCACATATGTTAAACACTGAAAATCGTGGTATATTTTTTGCATTAGTTTCCGCAACACTGCCTTAATTATGAAATTCGGCTATATATTAAGTGGTCGGTGCGTTCTAACAATTTATTATTAAGACAAGATAGATGGCTATCCGTCTTCTTCCCACCGAGGATGGGATAACTCGAGACTTAATTAATTTGCTAAAATGCTCTTGTCGCCAACATTGTAAGTCTTTCAGGAAATCACACTTTGGTACTTAGATGTTAAGATGGCGTGCGCCCCGTGTTAGCCCTTAAGCCGCTTATAAATGTTCCGATATTTTATCTTGAAATTGGTTCTTGGAATTCAGGTAATTGGCGTATTCTAGTGTGTTCACCTACGTGTATTTAATATGGCACGTATTTAATCGAACCTCTTATAATTTCCATTTTGTGCTCCTAAAAATATTATTCAATACTCTAATAATGATTGCGCCTTGTGTGAACTTCAAAATAATGACTATTTTGGGGTCCGAAAAATATAGAATTGTATTTTTGAAATGGCGTTTTTTGTTCTTCACTCAGATTACCTACTTTTACAATATTTTTTGAGACCCGTAGGCCTGTTTTACACGGCACGACAGTTTATGCGGAAAAATGGTAAAGGTCCGGAGTCACACGTAATCTGTTCGTGTGACTCCGGATTTTTAATTTGTCTGTCTTGTTTATACCCTTTTAGTTGATTGACTTTTTTGTCGTACAAAGGTACTGCTTATTTCTTAAGAAATTTCTTCCGGCAGACCTGCGAAAGGAATAAAATATTCTATAAAAAAGGATTTAAGGATTCTTTATTAATTTAACTCATGGTAGCATAATCAGCCTAATTATTAGGCTGATTATGTTCCCAATGCTGGAAACAATTTTTAATATTGTGAAATGCGTTTTGAACTGGCTTTAGGTTTAAGCTACGAGTAGCTTGATCTTGAGACTAATTGGAACATTGTCAAAATTGGTCGTCAGATGGAAGGTTTGTTCAAAATTCCACATAACTGGGGTAAGCAGTGATAGCCTGGTAATTGTCATATTAAAAAGCGATTATTACACATCACGTTACGAGGGACATTAAGGAGCGACGAACTCTCAACGAGGTCCCTACGTGAACCGACTAACTTACATTTATAATTTATTCGACTCCCGTTCGAAACGTTAATTGTTAAATTATTCATATTTCCACAGAAAAACAACCAATTGAATTAGTTTAGTATAATCATTGTTGAAAAGTTTTCTGTTATTGGATTTAGTTTTAGATTAAAAATAAGCCGTGGCAGCTAAGAGATGACCAGTCCCTACTGACGGCGCCCGTTCACGAACATGACGCATGGATCAGCACCATTCAGCTCAACTATTTTCCATGGGCGGCTTAAAAACTGTGACACCAGTTTAGTCGCTAACCACACGAGAAGAAGACGATATACATAAAGTCGTTACTATTGAACGGCAGTAGAAAGACGAAGACGTATGGGGTACCTAATGGATCAATAGAGCAATAACGGCTCGGAATATAAAACAGCACTCTGCCGCGCTACCGATAAGTGCAGTAAGTACGTTTTGCATAGTTTCGAGTAATTCGCTCTCAACGTTTTTCGTCACATTTTTACCTTTTCTTACTTGTTTTATTAACTTATTTATATTCTGATTTTTTAAATGTGTAGCCTAAGTAAAGTATTTTTTCATTGTGTAATCATTAAATACGTATTTCTATTAGAATACTTTTAAATGACAAAAAACTATTTTACACCTATGTAGTACGAGTTTAACAACTTCAGTATGAATTGCTTAATATAATCGCAGTATACTGAGTAACTTATATTGCTTAATATAAGTTACTCATCGAGTTACTGCCGTTATTCTTATTGAAAATTTATTAAGATATTAAAAAGGCAGTCAGAGCAAATTGTACAGCGGGGCAATTCCTTTTTTTTTAAGAACGTTCACATCACATCCCATTCGCAAACTGTCAAAAATCCATCAATTTATCAAAATTTTTGACAAGTTTGACAGATTGTGACTTGAATGTAAACGTTTTTTATGTAAGAGCATTAGCTCTCAGCTCTTTGAGCTGATTCCGAATCTATGTTTAACTCAATTTGGACAAAATGATACTTACTGCAGTTATCGCAAGCGCGGCAGCACTGTGGTTCGTATTCAGACGGCGTCAGACAAAATATGAAATACGTTGGCCTAGTCTTTGAATATATCATTCGGGTTGTAAGCTATGTTGGCAGGTTTTAGTAATAAATAAAAGTGGCTTTAGTGGCAAAATTTTTTTTACAACCTCATTTCCGTCACAATTATCTGACTGTTTTATTGTTTAACTAGCTGTTACCCGTGAATTCGTCTACGATCTAGAAAAAATAGTAACCTATGTCCTTTTCCAGGTCATGGTCTACCCATGTTCCAAATTTCATCAAAAGCCGAGTGTATTTTATGTCTACGGATCTTGTCAAAATCGAAAACTATATGCCGCAAATCATAATTATTTTTCACTTTGTGGTTCTCTTCAGCGGTACCATAATAATTCTATGTGGCATCCAAAGCTCGCGTAATTACAAAATCTTTATAACTAATTACATGAGCGTGCAGAATTGCTTCCGAAATGAACAAACCTACACCAAATGCTTGAAAAGGCTGAAGATATTCTTTATATTAGCTTCATTCATATTTATTTTTATTTGCAGAATCAATTTAATATTGAAATTTATATCGGGACATCGCCAAGCGGTTGGTCGACTCTTCACGTGACCAGAGGGCTGGTCAATTTCTAGGTCAAAGAATCAGCATTGCCATCCAACGTGGCAATGCTGCCAGCCTTTTGGGCACTTTTCCCACTGACAGCGATGCGGAAGAATTTTTTGACGCCCTATGAGCCCTACTTTCTATAATACTTTTTATTTCGTTTTGTATATAATTTTAGTGTTAGATTGTATATAAAAATAATAAGAATGATGAGAAGCTGTTGGTAAACCTTAATAATAAATAAATAAATAAAATAAATATCGAAATACTATGTGCGAAGGGAAGAGTTCTTATTACCTTACTTCATTTTGATGGTGGTAGAAATGATGCATGAGGTACGGTTTATGTTGGAACGGTTCCCTATCCATTTGCATAAATTTTTAAGGCATAATATAACATAGCATACTTTTGTTTATCCTACCAATATTTACGCATAATATTATTTTCGCCTATCAGCAAACGCATAATTATTTCAAGCATAAATTCACCAATCATAATAGTGTATAAGCATAACATTCAAAAGCATAAATATATTTACGCATAATGACTTTAAAACAATTTTTAAACGCATAAGAAATACGCATAATAATTGTCTCCAACAAAATTAGACACTACAACATATATAATAACAAGTACAATGACTACTTGAGAAATTTCGTGTATGAATACACCTTATATAGCTTCTAGTCTTTTTTGGCACTTCGCCGGCCGCTGCCGCGGCACCGCTCGCTTCGCTCGCTTGGCTCGTGCGTAGGGCCTAACCTAACCTAAACACCTAACATTATTTTTGTAATAACTACGTAAAAACAACTTAACTTTGTGTCCGTTATTCCAATATTTTTTTATGCCTTAACACTATTATTCTAATAGTCATTACGCCTAGTAACATTATGCGAATTAAAATTATGGCAAAACAAATTATACAAAAAGCTAATTATGCCAAAAAAAATATATGGCGAAAAAAAATTATGCCAAATAATTATTAGACCAAAAAAAAAATGCCAAAATCGTTATGTCAAAGAATATTATGGAAAAAAGCATTATGCGAAAAAAAGGGGTCCCTTCACATAACTATGCTACAATCTTATTTGAAATGTATAAACCAGTTTATATCGTACACTCAAACGAAATATGAATACATTGAGAAGAGATTATACAAAGAGAGAAGAGGAAAGAATGAGATTTTACCTCATGAAGAAGTGCAACATGATGGGCTGTGATGTATGAATATTTGGCGATTTGCAGCAAGTACCTTTCGATGTGCTTTAGGTATCAGGTAAATACCTTGAGCTTACCGAAAAGGGTGTCTCTCATTGTTACATAGAATCAAACTTCTCTCTAACAACTTGCTACCTGACCACGGGACATTCGCGAATTTTCGCGAGGTGCGAACGGCGAAGCGTCTTGCGTCTAAAACAAATGAATAGAAATGTACTAGTCATGCCACGCCCGCCGCACCGCCTGCCGCACCGCCATTCGCGTCACCCGTCCCGTGTCCTTCTTCCTTATTTTATTATTATTATAATGATGATGTCATGATCTAATATTATATATTTTTGTGTACTTTTCAGATGAGATTTGCATTGGTATTTTCATCTATACATTATGTTTCTTCGGCTTACGGAATATTCTGCATAATTTTATCAAATGTTAGTACCTATAGGCCACTAATAAATTTCAATGATTATGTTAGGTTGACAGTATTTAAAATATATATTTTGTTTTAACAGAATATAGAAGAGTATGTCGGTGGTGTAAACATATTGTATGTATTGTTATTTTATATATTTTGTACATATATCGTGGTTTGCCCTGGTCAAAATATAGTCAACGAATGGTCAAAAACATATAGAAAACTATCAAAATTATACACCACATTAACAGTAGGTAAGAATCCCTGTAATATATTTTTATATATAGCTTCAATTTAAAATAACCCGAGTAATTTGACTCGCTGCATATACAGTACCCCTAGTACTCCTAGTAAATAGTATCCTGTGTTATATTATATATACTTAGGCTTACGTTGATTCTTTGACATGGTCTCATTAATACTCTAGAGTTGTGGGATATAAAACAACACGTTGTAGGTATATACCTAAATATACTTATTAAAATACTCATTGAAGTAGCCTTGGGTGATCTAGGAGATTGATATAGTTTTGTATAGACACTGTATGTATACGTTATCTTACTCGGACATCAAAAGCTATTAACATAATCGAACACTCTTCAATAACATGGATTCTCGGTTTCCTTGAAAAATAAGAAATTACTTCGCCTTGCCTAACTCATTGGTCTAGTGGTTACAAGCGCTACTGCTTAGCCTGAGGTCTTGTGTTCGATTCCCAGCTCGGCCAAAGTGTTAATGGCAATAGGCTCGCCTCCTATTACATGGGATTTAAAATAACTGGCAAAATGATGGTGTGAAGAAAGTACACCTCTGCCTATCTTTTGGGGAATACAGAGCGATGTTATGTTATGTTTTTTTAATAACGGTCTTTGATTTCAGAACCAGCCGCGCCGGAAACGAAGAGTGTAAATGAGTTAACTATACTAGTGCGAGTAAATCCTATTACAATAGAGTATACAAACAAAATACATCTTGGGAAGTACCTGATACACATAGTTCTATCTCTTTCTTTATCGTATGTGATAACGGCTTTGCAGTTCAGTCATCTTATTTGAATTATAATTAGTCATTCTAAAAGGACTTTTAAGGGTTCCAACGGCAAAATCGGACCCCTTCTAATTTCGTCCGTGTCTCTATTTGTGCGGATGTGACACAGCCATTTACTCGGAGACTATTTCGTATCGATTAAAATTGGAAAGTCGGTGTATTGTGTGTACCGCTAAATAATGTTATAGTTTTAGACTGTTGTAATTGTAGTCGTAGAAATTAGGAAAATAAAAAATAGGGGTGGTATATTACTCCCTATAACATTAATATCGAGAGAAGAAAAAAGAAATAAGCGAGTCTTACAGTCGTCGCATATGACGTGTAACATCTTGGCTCTTGGCTGACGTATAACGGGTGTAACACACTCGAAGCCGAAAGTCACTTGTTATTCCCGTCATTGATCATTTTTTTTTGTCCTGTTGTTTGTCCTGTTTATACCTGGCTTCTGGTTATGGAGATATTGAAGGTCAAAGTTCCAAATTTTTCAGACATTTTTTTAAAGAAAGCAAGTTTAATATGGTATAACTTAAATTTAAATACATTGCGCAAGAGCGTTACGTTGCGCACTACCGTAAACAGCGATTTTTCACACCAATAATAAAAGTCGTTTCCCAGCAATTTTTGTACAATATTACTTAATTTGATGTACAGAATGCGTAGTAAACGACTATGTGATGGGTCTTTTTACACCCTGTATATGATGTAATCTTCGTCATCATCACTGTCACCGTGACCGTCAGCGACACCGTCACCGACACCGTCACCGTCATTGTCACCATCATCATCATCATCATCATCATCATCATCGTCCTGTTTACAACCTCTCTGAAAAAGCGTTGGTACTATCTGATGGCCAACTCTATCACTGCGCGAGCTATTTGATTTGACCAAATCAAATAGTTGACTTTGTTATATGTATACGTCGTTTTTTGAGCGAATAATGTAGGCTATTTTCGGATATAGCCGCAGAAATTGTTACGTTGAATACTATTTTTCCTTACTTTGTTTTTTTTCAAACTTATTTTTGCGGTAGGCAAAATCAATCGAGAAATAGTAGTGAAGAACGCAGTGACAGTAAAGTGACTAATTGGTTTTTATGTATTTGATTGAACTTTTGTTTGTAGACTACGTAAGTCATCAGTGAGTAAGACCAAGTTTAATTTACCTTCGTAATAATAATAATAATAACCCCACCGCCGTATCTCTACGTTGACGTCGTGGTGGGGCTTGCGCGCTCCGAACTCTGAGGTCTGTGCCGGCAGAGTTTACTTTGCCGGAACAGGTCTAGGGTGAGGAGCCAGACCAAGAGAGATACAAAAACCCGCAGGGCAGCTTGTGGCGAGCTGTTGGGCAGTAGCGACCCCACGGACCCTACCTCCCGGGAGAAGTCTTGTTCCTCATCTCTGGCTTGCCTTTATTGGCTGGCTGGAGTGAACACTGACGAGGAACAGAGCTCCCACCTCATTCTTGCCTTGATTGGCCGGCTTGAGTGGAGATTCGCATGAGCAAACGTGCTCGGAGGAAGGAAGTATTCCAGTAAGATGCTGGTAGGGATCTTGACCGTACTTCCGGGATTGTCCTGATAGCCGTGGAATACCTCTCCACTACTCTTAAGCACCTCAGGAAGTGTTGCCCCCTTGTCGCTACGTGCTAGCGACCGTTTTCGGGGCCCATTATTGAGTGTGCAAGTCACCCCCTGCCATTTTATCCGTGTATACCATAACATTGATCAGGCAGGGGCCATAGTCTTTCCATAGTTCAATATAACCAGTTCACTAAGCCACCCATACCATAATCCAATATCTTTTTTTTTTCCATAACCTGCAATAGTCCTACTCCAACCGGGGATTGTCCTTGGCCGCACATGTATAGTGCGAACAGGGATAATCGTCGGTTGGTGACTCATTCCATTAAAAATGTCTAACGGGCCTCTGCGAGTTGGCTTCGGCCCCTCGTACGCCTTCCAAAAGACCGGGCCCCGTGGTCCCGAGATATGTTAACATATATAGGAAATAATAATAATAATCTTTTATTTCGACCAACAGTGGATCATATACAAAAAATACAAAATTACAAAATAAATCAAAATAAAAACACACAAAATAAAAACATACACAATATAAAAAGACAAAACATATTACATATCTCGATTGCCTAGTATGTGAACCATACAGCAATGGTTCAGGTACTGGCAATCGAACCTCTGCCCGAATGCCCTCAGGATGCCGCTGGAGCTAGCCCGAACCCTGCGAACCAGGGATGTGCATTGTTTTCGCATAGTAGCATAAAAACAGTCTACTTGCGACTCGGCGAACATACCTGATGCGCTACAGAATCGGGGCAGCCCCATCAGCACCCTGAATGCATTATTATATTGCACACGCAAGGCGTTGTACTGTCCGCGCGTGTATGAGACCCACAGGCTGCTCGTGTAGAAAGATGTACAATATGCTGTGAACAATGTGGTTTTCACTTCAGTGGTACAACGAGCAAACCTGCGGGCCATCATATTCGCCCTAACAGACAACGCCCTGCGTTCTCGCTCTATGTCTGCATCATCTTTCAGATCAGAGGACATCATATGTCCGAGATATTTAAAATGTTCCACCCTCTTCAGTGGTGTTCCACATAATTTTATGGCTGATATTGTTTTTGGACATTTTCCTCTGGCCTGAAAGACCATGCATTCACTTTTTTTGACATTGTAAATCAGGCCATGGTTGTGAGCGTAGTTTTCACAGATGCTCATCAGTTTTGAAACGCCACATACAGAAGCACTCAGCAGCACCATGTCGTCCGCGTAACTGATATTATTGAGACATACATCATCAATATAGCAGCCGACACGGGTGCTGCTGAGCTCCTCTATCAGCGCGTTGACGTACAAGTTGAAAAGTTTGGGCGAAGTTAGCCCCCCCTGCCTCACCCCACATTCCAACCTGTACGGATCGGAATATGCACTCGACCATCACACGACATTGACCTGGTTACGATACCAAAATTTAAGGAGCCTGGTGAGTTCTGTTGGCAAGGATATCTGCCAAAGGATATCGTAGTTGACCAGGTCAAACGCCCTCAACAAGTCGAGAAAACATGCATAAATTGGCGTTCGTCTTTCTGTGTAGTACTTGATAGTTTGCTTCACACACAAGATGGCTGTCTCTGTGGAAAGTTTCGGCCTGAAACCGAACTGGTTGTCGCTTATGTTCAGGTATTTATCTAGTTGATTGCTAAGCAAACCATCAAGCACTTTCGCTACCGTAGTGGCAAGTGAAATCGGCCTGTAATTGAATTTTTCAGAAATATCACCCGTCTTATTTTTCACAATTTTTCACAACACCACAGTTTTCATAAGCGCAGGAGGTAAGTACGAATGTCCTATACATAGGGTATAGAACATCGCGAGCACTCTAGGCAGGTGAGGGCCTGCGTGTTTGAAATGTTCGATGCTGATGCCATCATGGCCAGGAGACTTCCCACGTGACATAGCTTTAATAGCTTCTTTAACATCTTTAGCTGTAATTATAGCTCCTCCTGACACTGCTGCCCCACATCGTTCACCAACTGTGATGGTCCCAATGGTGATTTTACAGTGAAGTGATCATTAATACAATAACGCTCATTGGGAGGCTAGGCTTGCCATTGAACTTCTTGGTGGACTTCCAAAAGTGTTTAAAGTTATGCTTCGAGTGATGCGATGCCAAAATGTCCATTTTTATTTGTTCGCTATGTTTCTGACACCATTTTAAGCGAGACTTAAAAACATTCCGACCAACTTGCATTTCCTCAAAAACACGGCCCACCTTTGGTTTTCCACGCCATACCCACCCCACAGCTGAAAAACAAATGACACCCCTACCTTATTTAAAAAATTAACAATAATCTAAATAAATAAGTTTAGAAGAGTCAATCAATCTGCCTAGACTTTTCCCAACTATGTTGATGTCGGCGTTCAGCCTAACCGTATGCTGCTGAATACCAGTATTTTACATGGAGCGACTGCCTATCAGACCTCCACAACCAAGTAACTACTACGATAGGAATAGATATAGGTACTACGATACCCTTTGGTAAGGCTGGTTGTCAGACATTCGAGCTTCTGGCGACCCGTAACGACTGTCAAAGATCCATGAAAGACAGCCGGGACCAAACTGAGACACGGAGGAGTCTCGATATGTACAGATAGGTGGTCACCCATCCACGGACCAACCCCGGCAGGCGTAACGTCTAACGAAATAAACTTTTAATACATAACATACATAAAATGCAGTTTTTACTTTATTTTCTGGTATATTATTATAATATGGTTCCTGACCATTTTATATAGGTAGAGGCAGGTAATTTTTTATACTAAATGAGAAAATTTTTTTTAGTAAATATCAAGTTTATAATTCGCATGGGTTTGAGAATTTTAGAATGATAGTTTAATGAACTATTCCAAAAACCATTTTAGATAAATGGGTCAAAATTAAAAACGTTACGATCAATGATAGTTCTAAAAAGTTTTAGGTGTTTATCAAAACTATTTTAACTGAAATATCGCAACATTTTAAATGTGAGTA
Source organism: Lithophane semibrunnea (assembly GCA_947363905.1). NCBI lineage: Eukaryota > Metazoa > Arthropoda > Insecta > Lepidoptera > Noctuidae > Lithophane > Lithophane semibrunnea. Next base: position 4,127,234 of record OX376195.1, on the reverse strand, counting down.
TAGGTACAGAACTAATAAGATCTGATAAGATCTATAAAAGTTCATAAAATTGAGTCTTTTGATAAATTATGTTGGTAGATCCAAACATTCAAAATACTCATAAAGGTTTCTGAGTGATGACACAAGATACTTATCAATGATATATGCACATTACAATCATTATAATGGTTGAGAACGGTTTTGATAAACTATTTTGTAATGTTAATTAGCATACTCCAGAAATAACTCACTTCATTCAGGAATAAGAACGAATGTTTGCTTCACGTTAAGTTGTTAGAAAACAAAATTATGATTGCCATTATTGAGAATATAATGGGCGTTCACAGAAATTATAGTTCTGTTAGAAAATATCACAAAATTTTGATTTTAATTCGTATTACTTTTGAAATTGTGGTTCCTGTAGCTATTTTTTTGTCAAAACTTCGTCGTTTTTTCCCCAAGTTTAAGACTCCGAGAAAATGTTTCGTCGCTGATTATCTTATATCACGTGGCTTTTCTTCTACATGGTTTCAGCATCATAACGTGTGCTTTTCTAAGCTCGCATTCTCACAAATTATTTATAAATAACTTCATGGAAGCACAATATTGCTTCTGGAATGTCGAAATATAGAAAAAATATATTAAGCAGTTCAAAATAGTTTTCATATTAGCCTCGTCATCATTTAGTTTTGTTAACATCATTTTGATAACTCTCAGAGTCCGTTACTCATTGAAGCATGTTGAAATATGTTACATAGTGTTATTACTGATAGAAATATACATTGAAATACGTTACATTTTAGAAAGTGTTATATTTTACACTTATATTTCTATAATACAAAATTATTTGAAATCTATGAACACGCTTATTTGTGACATTAAAGAGAAGTATACTGTAATAGAAAAGAAACAAAATTCGCATATGAAACAAGAGAATGAGCTGACGGTGGCCCAAGTTGTTGAGTGGGGGAAAAACTACCAAAGATTAGAGAGTTGCAGCAATTCACTATCTAAGAAGTGCTTCAAAAGTCAGGTGAATATTACGTTACGTAAAATTAAATTAACTTTTTTCACATTCCTATAAAGTGGCCAAATTTGAAATCGCGCAAAAAAAATCAGCTTTTCCATACATTTGTGTTCACTTAAATCGACAAAATATACGGAACAGCTGATTTTTTTTCGCGATTTCAAGTTTGGTCCCATAGAAAAAGTTGTTCAAAATGATGAGTACAATGACCCCTTTTCAGGTTTAGCATAAACAAAAAATAATGTCGTATAAAACTATCAATTGTTTTTCAGATGCTATTTTCATCTGCTTTGTCATCGGTGCATTATATTATTTCAACGTATGTAATATTCAGAATAATTTTAACTCATGTAAGTATACATGATGTTATAAAGTATTTGTTGTTCGTTGCCCATAACCTGTAAGTGTTACCCAGTAGGTATGTGAGTTCTTTTAGATTCTTTCAGTTGTCATCGCAGTGTGCCATTTATCCCTGACATATTATCACCTTTTATACAGCGTCTCTTTTGTCTCATAGCTATCCGCATTCATCGTTAATACTTATTCTTCAGCATCATATGCTCGATTAATAATGATTTAATTTCTTAAATTCTTTAATATTTTTTTTAATTTCTTATTCTCTCTTTTCTCCGATCTTCCCAATTCTTTCTTTTCACAGGTAACGGGATTTTACGTGAGCGCCTTGATCACATTACAAATTTTATTATATTCTTGTTTTGGTGCACATTTTATCTTCACTTCTGGTCAGAGACTTTTAAATGAAGGAGTAAAGTTGAGAAGAAGTTTGGCCAAATTATACAGCTCGTGGTCAGTAAGTAAGTCATTTTTTTATAATAAATATTGTTTTAGTCGTAATTAAAATTGTAATATACTGATATACGTAGCATCCTGTAATATTCTGACGGTGACTTGAAGCACGGACTGCTAAAGGAGAGGTACTGTGAGTTTGAACATCATGCCATTAACTTTACCAATGCCAATTCATATAATTCCCCAATATATAGTAATAAACGTGAAAGAGATGATGTAAGCCTCGTTGCTCACACGACTGCAACAGGGTGAAAACAAAGGTTTTAGTAATATGATATAAATGGTTAAATCGAGATCCTGCTGGACATGGACCTCTCAGCTTGTGAAACAACAATTTTATTACCATCTATCATCATATATCAAATTATGTATCATTATCATTATCTTGCCATTATTACGATTATTTGGGCTCGGCGTAACTAATATATTTTTTTCATATTTTTTTTTCCTTCTTACTTCTTTATAAATGCGAATTTCACCAATGAAACTGAACGCGATTAGCACATCTAAACCGAGCTCTTAAACGTGGTTTATGTGCTGATCGGATTCAGTTTCATTGGTGTTTGCCCTTAGTCATCATCCCTATAATATTATGTATACATCAATATGTAATTTGACTTTGTTTTCCATATTTTCCAGATCCAGAAGCTCCAGAAACAGTTCATCTAAAAAAATTAATAACTTTCATTAAAATACATCCAATTAAAATACAGTACACCGAGAAAATAACATTGGGACTGTACCTAGTTCCGACAGTTTTATCTTTCTCCGTCACTTACGTGATTGTTGCCTTGCAATTTAATCATATCATTTAAATTTTTTGTGTGAAAATATTTAGAGAGTAAAAAATAGGTAATACGAATTTTCTGTGTAGGGAATTTCGGATAGCGTTTGAACGGGTTATATACACACAAATATAGGTACATATAATTTACATATACAATTATACACAGTATTCAATCACTTGTGATTACTCTCTTTTTTTAACTAGAACGGTCTTGTAGTGATAACAAAAAGTATAGTCGTCACGTATCACACAAGACGTTGCACGTACGATATTCTCATAACTGTAACGAGATTTTATTCCGTGTAGAAAAAGCGTGGACGAAGATAAACCAATAGGTAATAATATCAATATCGTATCACGTGGCTTTTTGTAGTTTCTGCCTGGCTTCTTATGAAAAAGTGACGTGAAATTATGTGTAAAATGAAGGGACGTCAACATTACAAAAATGTAAACATTGTACTATGCGACTATTTAGACAATTTTTGTATAAACTTGAACCCAATAAACGTCAAAATGAAAAACGTAATAATCAAAATGGTTTTAGTAACTGAAATGTGGTTGGTGTATGTCGAAATATTTTTTTTTTACCAATACTTAAGTATAGTTCGTATAGTTACAGTAGTAATGAGCTCGTATTTTTGACAAATTATTACGCTGGTAGATTTTATCATTAACATCATAAAAGATATTTTTCATTAGCATACTGCGTCTTTATTATTACTTTAGTTTCATACAGGTCATCAATCAAGATTTTTATCACATTTTATATGCACATAAATAATCATTATGAATGATCGGGGACAGTTTTTTACACGATTTTGTAATTATTCGTCCTGTTCCGAGTAAGGACGACTGTTTCCTTCACATCAAAATGTTAGAAAACAAAATTATGACAAATGCTGAAAATATAATGGGCGTTCACCGAAATTATGGTTCTGTTGGAAACTATCACAAAATTCTAATTTTAATTCGTATTATTGTTGAAATTGTGGTTTTTATGGCTGTTTTTTGTCGTAACTTCATCGTTTTTTCTCCAACTTTAAGACTTCGTGAAAGTTTAACGTCACCGCTGTTGATCGTATATCACTTGGCTTTTCTTCTAAATGGCTTCAGCATCATAACTTGTGCTGTACTCAGCTCGTATTCCCACAAATTATTTATAAATAACTTCATGGAAGCACAATATTGCTTCTGGAATGTTGAAATATACAAAAAATATATTAAACAGTTCAAAGTAGTCTTCATATTAGCCTCATCAACGTTTAGTATTGTAAACGTCATTTTGATAACTCTCAGAATCCGTAACTCATCGAAGGGTATTGATGTATGTTACGTAGTGTTATTACTGATGGAAATATACATTGAAATACGTTACATTTTAGAAAGTGTTATATTTCACACTTATATTTCTATAATACAAAATTATTTAAAATCTGTGAACAGGCGTGTTTGTGACATTAAAGCGAAGTATACTGCAATAGAAAAGAAACAAACTTCGCATATGAGCCAAGAGAATGATCTGTTGACGGTGGCCCAAGTTGAAGAGTGGGCGATAAAGTACCAAAGATTAGAAAGTTGCAGCAATACGCTATCTGCGTGCTTCAGGAGTCAGGTGAATATTACGTTATGTAAAGTTATAGTAACTCACTAGACATTCCTATATTACTGTTTATGAATGGGTAGTGGCTCTGGCTAGTACATCAACAGAATGTATACAAAACTAAACTTCATCAAATTGTTTTCAGATGTTAGTCATATCTGCTTTGTTATCGGTGCATTATATTATTTCAACGTATGTGATATTCAGAACAATTTTAATGCGCGTAAGTAGTTAATTATATTATTAAGGTAAGTACTGCATTTGTCCGTTCCTTCCGCTCATGACCAAATTTACTCATGTAGATTAGTTTGTCTCTTTTTCCATACATCTCATCTATTATTATCATCATTACATCTCCGTTGTCAACTTTCATAAAGCCAATCCCTCTTTTTTTGCTTTCAACACTCAAAATACTTGTTCCTTGTGTCTTTGCACATATTTTAATAAAGAATAAAGGCTCTTCTTTTCTGTTCTGAGTTTCTTGATTTTTGCCTTCCACAGAATACAGCATTTTACTTGAGCGCCTTGATCACATTACAAGTCGTTATATATTCTTGGTGTTGTACATATTTTTTCTTCACTTCTGGTCAGAGACTTCTAAATGAGGGACTGAAATTCAGAAGAAGTTTGACAAAATTATACAGCTCGTGGTCAGTAAGTAAGTGTTTTTTTTATAATACGTATTCTTTTAGTCATAACATTGTATAACCGGCATCCTGCAATAGTATATCAGCTACTTGAAACAGGGCCTGGGGCCGTATTATGACGTATTAATGCCACCATTTTTCCAGTGTGAGTGAGAGACGGAGGTATACAAGGCCAATAGCACCATCCTTTTTTCGCAGTGGAATAATGATGGCATTAATACTTCATAATACGGCCCATGGTTAACGATGCTAACCCCTCAAGTTTTAAAATGTTTCACTGCTACAAAATTGAATTAGTTACGAATAAGCTAAAGAATACGTCAAAAAGAGTTAATTGTTTCGACTTGGATTTGAACCATCGCATCACTGAAAGTCGTCATACTCATATCGAAAGTATGACGAACTAGCCAGCGAGATGAATTGCGATGAAATTCTTATCTACTATCGTCCGAGTCACTTTATCTTTAGGTCTCTGTCTAATCGATTAATGTTTTATTTTGAGGGTATCCATTAATTTTACTTACGTTTTCTTTATATAACTAATCCATACCCTCAGGTTACTAGTATAGAACTTTTGTTGTGATGTGATTACGGGTTCTATAGTGTGATTAAATTAAATGTTCATTGGTTGGTTCACAATGAGTTTAATAAAGGTACTATAACTAAACACGGTACAATAAGTAAGATTATGATGATTATAATTTGACGCACAAGTGATGCGATTGGTAGTTAGTGAACGTGTCCTACTTTGCTGACGGCTAGTGACCGAATACCGAACCCTGAGTTCGAACTAAGGGACGTGTGAGTCGTGTGACGTCATAGGTACTTGAGTTCACAAGTTCGTCTGCATGTGTGGGTTACATACCACTACATGTCCTCCCCCCTTTGATAAAACAATAATAATGACTATCAAAATAACAATGAGTAAGGTTCAAAAATAATTTTAAAGACATTGCAAATACTTACTTAATATAAACATGCGGTGTAAAAGTGTTTAACTATACTTAACTTTTAAATTATACAATAAGACCTTACGCTAACAAGAGGCATTTAAAATGTATATAAAAACAAAACCACACTTATGAATGCTTAAACTAAAGACACATTTTGGTAAAAAAATTAAAATACATTCGTCGTAAATTTGGTTACAAAAAGTTTTAAACTTATGAGTTAACTTAAACATTTCTACAAGTGGTATAAGTATGAATAAATACGTTATAAGTTGACATATTAGTGTGAGAACGCTCCATAATTGCTTGTTAAGTTGGTCTATTTTAAAACACACAACACTTCACTGCACTTTAAATTTCACATTGATGAATTTATTATTTTGGGACTGGCGATAAAAAAATGTTTTAAATGTCAAATCTCACAGTCTTTTTTACGACGCGACCCGATCTTGTTGTGACAAATGGCTCAGTTTTGTCAAGTGGGGTCGTTTGGGTCCCAACCAGTGTTATGGTTGTGGTTTCAGGCGAAACAAAAGTTGTAACATAAGCAGGTTTGAGACGATCGAGAGAAATAGTGACTTTTCGAGAACCTACTTGAACGACATAATGCTTATTGCTTCGTTTTACGATTTTATAGGGACCTTCATACGGCGGTGTTAATGAGCGTTTAACTTCGTTTTTAACGAAAACGTAGTCCGATCTTGTTAAATCTTTATGTACGAAAATGTTTCTGTTATCCGCTTGATTCCTTGTGGTCGGTTGAAGGTTCGCTAGTGTTTCCATGAGTTTGCAGGTATAATCGGTGTTGTTGATGTTTACTTCGGTGGGAACAAAAAAATCTCCCGGTAGACGCATAGATTTACCGTAGGTCATTTGAGCGGGGCTGTATCCTGAGTCTTCTTTAATTGTATTGCGCATTCCTAACAACACGATAGGTAATTGTTGTGCCCATTGACTGTTACCATCGCAACGTGCCATGATGGAAGCTTTTAGCGTTCGGTGCATCCTTTCGACGTGTCCATTCGCTTTTGGATTGTACGCTGTTGTCCTAATCTTTTCTATTCCAAGTAGTTTGGTCAGCTGTGTGAAAAGGTTGGATTCGAATTGACGACCTTGATCCGAAGTTATTCTTGCAGGGCAACCGAAACGTGCTATCCAATGCTCGAGCAGAGCTTTCGCGACGGTTTCAGCGCTTATATCCTTTACAGGAACTACTTCGGGCCATTTTGTATGACGATCAATCATTGTGACACAGTATGTATATCCATCGGAAGGTGGTAATGGTCCAATAATATCTATATGAACATGCTCGAAACGGTCTGACCTTTCGAACTCTCCTAGAGGTGTAATTGTATGTCTTTGCACTTTACATTTCTGGCATTGTATGCAACTTCTTACAAAGTTTGCTACGTCAGTATTCATGTTAGGCCAAAAATAGCGCTGCGCGATAAGGCGACGCGTAGCGGCTACCCCAGGGTGGTTAAGTGCATGGACACTTGAAATCGCTTTTTCTCGAAATTCCGACGGTAAATAAAGTCGCGCTGTTGAAGTTGATGTTTCGAATGTAAGCTCATGATTTGAATATGGCATGCGGAACAATTTAAATTCCAGATTAGGTTTTTGTTTTAACGTGGTTAATTGCATATCTTCGACTTGGCTTTTATATAATTGTTCATAATCGAAAATATCATGTACATAAATCTCTTCTATTCTTGAAAGAGCATCTGCGGCGTTATTGAGCTCGCCTTGAACGTACTCAATTTTGTTGCAAAATTGAGAAATATAATCCAATTGACGAAGACGTCTTGGTGGATCTGATTTAGATTCTTTCTTCGATAATGCGAATATTAACGGTTTGTGATCGGTTAACACCGTGAGATCACGCCCTTCAATCATATACCGAAAGTGTTTTATTGCCATGTAAATAGCCAATAATTCCCTGTCGTAGGTACTGTATTTTGTTTGGGCGCTACTTAGTTTTTTTGAATAAAATCCTAGTGGCTCTAACCGTTCGTTGACTAGTTGATGGAGTGCTGCACCGACGCAGGTATTCGCTGCGTCGGTCATTAAGATTAGTTTCGATGACGGGTCTGGATGCACGAGGGTAACGGCATCACTTACATGACGTTTGCACTGATTAAATGCGATGATTGCTTCTTCTGTCCAAGCGATTTTTGTCTTGTCTTTTTTCTTAGCATTGTGCAAATATTTGTCTAAAATAGTTTGAGTGTTGGCTGCTTTAGGAATGCTCATTCGGTAAAAATTTATAAGACCGAGGAAGCGCCTCAGTTCTTCGATGGTTTCGGGTTGCGGATAGTTTATGATTGACTAATCTTTGTCCGGCCGTATGCCATCACAGCTAACGCGGTAACCGAGAAATGTAAGTTCGGATTTTCCGAATTCGCATTTAGACGTATTGATTGTGACGCCAAATTCATTAAGTCGCTTGAACACCTCTTTGAGATCGTGAATGTGACACTCTTCTGATTCTGATGCGATAAGTATATCATCTAGGTAACAGAATGTATTGCGAGTATTTTTCAAAACTTCATTGATAAATCTTTGAAACGTTTGCGCAGCGTTTCGCAGACCGAAGGTCATTTTTGTAAACTCGAACAGACCAAATGGAGTTATTATTGCGGTTTTCGGTATGTCCTCAGGTGCAACACTTATGTTATGGTAAGCACGTCGAATATCAATTTTAGATAGTACCTTTTTATTTTTAAGGATGTGTGTAAAATCCGTTAAACGAGGAATAGGGTAGCGATCGGGCTCGGTGATTGCATTTAAACGACGGTAATCTCCGCACGGGCGTAATTCACCGTTTTTCTTTTGAACGACGTGTAAAGCATTTGCCCATGGGCTGGCTGACGGCCTGCATATTCCTAGTTCTACCATGCGTTGGAATTCATCCTTCGCCGCTTTGTATTTTGCAGCGTTAAGTGGACGTGCTTTTTCGTAAACGGGTGGGCCACGGGTACAAATATGATGCATGACATTGTGTTTGGGTGGATCCTTGTAACACTCGCTCATAGTGATGTCTGGAAACTCTTTTAAAATGCGGTGATATTTATTATCCGAGTCGATGAACTTAATAGTAGGAATATTTGAGGCATCTTCTACGTTGGCGTTCCTAGAGAGCAAAGTGACTTTGTCAATTAACTTTTTTGAGTGAAGATCCACAAGCAATTGATGTTTGGCTAGGAAATCTGCCCCTATAATGGACCGCTGTACATCGGCCAGGACAAATTCCCAGGTAAAAGCTCGACGTAAGCCAAGATCTAAAGTCATTTTCTGAGACCCATATGTTTTGATTGTTGTACCATTGGCAGCAAATAACGTAAAATCAGCTGGTTGACGATTCGCGTTTTTGTAGGCAATAACTGAAATATCAGCGCCGGTGTCTATGAGAAAATGCGTACCACTTTTCCAGTCGGTGACGCTCAAGCGATGAGTTCCTTCGACACCTACGCTCGCCACAGCAGGTGTCGGTTTTAGTTTAACGCTTTTTTTGACGCATTGTTGGTCGCCGCATTTCTTGGCGTTATCTCCATAAATATAGTGGTAGAAACACTTGAAATCTTTGTCTCCCGGTTGCGCTGTTTGACGCCTGTATTTATTTTGATTATCAAAATACCGAGAGCGTGATCGTGACCGCGATCGCGTCTGATAATTGCCACGACTCCTATTATTACTTTGACGCGTGATTTGCAAATCATTAATTTTAGTGTTTAACGCGGCAATTTCTTGATGCAATTTAATAAATTGTTGGTCCATTGGTTGTTTGGAGATAGCGACAGGATTTAGAGTACAGACTTCGGATAGCCGTGAAGTTTCCATTATTTTATCAGCTATTGCTGCGACATTGTCTAATGTAACGTCGCAGACAGTGACTACTGCGCGGACTGTTTGAGGCAGGCGATCTAACCACAAAATTTTGATAGTGTCCTCGGGAATTTTGTTCCTTCCGAGCTCGCGCATTTTACGTAAGAGTTGAGTGGGTCGTTGATCCCCTAACTCGACTTTCGTAAGCAACGTGTGTAGCTGTTTGGACTCAGACTCTTCATATGTCGAAATTAACCTGACTTTTAAAGTTTCATATTTATTGTGCTCAGGCGGGTTCTCGAGAATGTCGCTAATTTGACCCAATTCGTCTCGACCTAACTTAGCTATAACTAATTGGTATTTTTGTAAGTCACCTGCTTTTTGTGCACCGATTATGGCCTCAAACTGGTGGAACCATAGTCGCGGGCGCGCTGACCAGAAGTCGGCGATGCGGGAGTTGATGGTGATTGCCCCCGTCTCTGGCGGCTGGTGCTGGTCTACGATGTAACTCGGAGCAGCTTGCTGAGGTGCGTAGACGTTGTCAGGTGCGGCGCCAGCCGTGGCGGCAGTAGCAGTGTTAGGGTTGGACATCTCGGAGTTTCGTAAAATACTTCACAGTAAACACTGAAGAGAGTCTAAGTCTGTATTAACGCAATTGCACTCGCGGATTATAGTACAGTATGGAACCGTTTTTTTTAAATCACGTCGGGTATCAAATCACGTCGGGGTCACCAATATAGAACTTTTGTTGTGATGTGATTACGGGTTCTATAGTGTGATTAAATTAAATGTTCATTGGTTGGTTCACAATGAGTTTAATAAAGGTACTATAACTAAACACGGTACAATAAGTAAGATTATGATGATTATAATTTGACGCACAAGTGATGCGATTGGTAGTTAGTGAACGTGTCCTACTTTGCTGACGGCTAGTGACCGAATACCGAACCCTGAGTTCGAACTAAAGGACGTGTGAGTCGTGTGACGTCATAGGTACTTGAGTTCACAAGTTCGTCTGCATGTGTGGGTTACATACCACTACACTAGCTACAACTACGTTTGATATATTATACGTTCACTTAAAACGACGAAGAGTAAACGACTACGATTTAACCATTATTTTTAAAATGATTTCTAATTTTAAGAAAACAAAAAAAGTTGTTCTTTATGAACGTATTAAATAATATTAAAATATTTTATTTTTAAATTCTATACAAGTATTAAAATAAAATAGAAAAATACTTATGAAAAAAAAATGTTGTAAGTATGGCAAAAAGCATATTTCGTGGCTAGGATTTGAACCTCCAATCTTATACTCGGCAAGCGGTCTAGAAACCTCCGAGACGTTGTAAAATTGTTCGAGCATTCAATTATAATAACATGTTTTTTCAAAGCACAAAACCAACTGGGGCCAATCACGGATTTGAATGCACATGATAAGTCTTTTGAGGGGGTAACCATTTAATGGTACTGTGTGTACTTAGTGAGTTTAAACACTTTCCATTAAGTCTATTGTTGCTAAGTCTCATATTGAAATAATCATGAAGTAGATGATGTAAGCCTCGGTACTGCCACGACACCCACGAACCACAAGGTTGAAAACATAGATTTTGATAATTTGTGTTAGAAAGAGTAAAAACGAGATCCTATTGTGTGTTATTGTATTGTATTGTGACGAAGGCTGGAAAATGAATATTGACATTTGTTATTCTATATTTTTCAGATCCAGAAGCTCCAGAAACTACTCATCTCAAAAATTTGATAACTTTCATAAAAATACATCCAATCAAAATACAGTACACCAAGAAAATAACATTGGGACTGTACCTAGTTCCGACAGTTTTATCTTTCTCCGTCACCTATGTGATTGTTGCCTTGCAATTTTATCATATCATTTAGGCGTTTTGTGTGTGTAAAGAATAGGTAATAAGATTTTTTTAAACATAATCGGGCACAGCTCCCACAGCTAGTACACAGCCTGGGTTGTGTTCATACTCACGACCTACAATTCGCAAAATCCTGGACAGGCAGAACACAAGAATTTTGTGCTTAGAGATTCAGATAAATAGAATGTAAAAAAAAAAAAAAAATCATTAAACATTTTTTAGGTCTTGTTTAAAAATAAAATGTTATTTAAATTAATTTAAGTTCAAATTTCATTTGTTTTTTCGATATTTTTGGCCTTAATGGAGAAGTATCATGGTTAGAATACCTGGTTAAAATATTGCCAATGAATGAAATTTCAGCCTTTAATGGATGTTAATGTAACTACGACATTCATCATTATTATATGTAAAGAGATTCGGATAAATAAAATGTTGAATTACTTATATAAAAATGTAGTAAATATTTTCTTTTATTTATGTCATCCGTTTGTCTATCGTAGCATTTAACATAAGGATCTCTAAGGAATATTTTCAGATTTAGAATGAAGAAAGAATGAAAATATCGAAAAAAACTTCCATCAATACATTTGCTTAAAATGCAATTTCTAGTTTATTTTCTGATATATGTTTGATAAATGTTAATGACCATTTTATATAAACTCTTATGGTAAGTAGATGTAGGTAATTTCTACATACATCACGCCTGTATTCCCCGTAGGGTTAGACAGCGTTGGACCTCATGCTCAGCATAGCGCTTGCGACTACTAGACCAACGAGGTAGTCGTTGAAGAAATTATTATAAAATCAGGATGGTTTATGGATTTAATAGTTTTGCTTTGAATTAAGGCGGTACCCTGAGCAAAACGCCACGCTAGCCGTTTTTGTGTAGTTTTTAGGAGCTATTTACTTGTTATTTAAAAATAAATATCAAATAATAAAAATTTCTATATAATCTTGTTCTTCCATCGAAACCATAAAAACGAGAAATAATAATTGATAACATGCATCTCGTCGTAAAGTAAACATTATTTAATTTTGCTAATGACACTAATGGATAGACAATTTGATAATGAATATTTTGTAGCATTTTTTTTTTTCAAAAGACCGAATCTTGATTTTATAAAGATTTTATTCTAAAATTTTGGCGTATTCACTACTGTATCTCATCGGGCTTTTCAGTTTGCGAAGAGGGAACAAATGTTCAAGTTTATTTTGCTCAGGGTACCGCCTTAAGTACATACTTCTTTCCTTCAACTGAACTTCTATTTATGTGTATAAACTTGAACCCGATAAACGTCAAAATGAAAAACGTAACAATCAGAGTGTTATTAGTAACTGAAACGTGGTTGGTGTATATCGAAACTATTATTTTTTTACCAAATATATATGTGTAATGCATATAATAATAATAGTCCTCCAGACCGTATTTTCGGCCACGGCGGCCAATCTCAACGGAGACTAGCCATCGGCGCGGGAGATATTATAGTGCACAAGTGTTTGCGCAGACACAAGTGCACTCTCTCTTCCCTCACTCTCATAGTCCGATGGGACGGCAATCCGACACGACCGGAGAGAGATCAGGCGTAGGACCAACGGCTTAACGTAATGTGTAATGCATATACGTAGTAACAGAAGTAATGAGATCGTATTTCTGAAAAAAATATTATGTTGGTAGATTCTATCATTAACATCATAAAAGCTATTTTTCATTAGCATACTGCGTCTTTATTATTAGTCTCGTAGAGTTCATCAATCAATATTCTTATCAATAATATATGCACATAAATAATAATTTGAATGATCGGTACAGTTTTTATAAACGATTTTGTAATTATTCGTCCTTTTCCGAGAAAAGACGAATGTTTGAAAAAATGTTAGAAAATAAAATTATGATAAATTCTGAAAATATTATGGGCGTTTACCGAAATTATAGTTCTGTTGCGAAATATCACAAAATAATAATTTTAATTCGTGTTATTGTTGAAATTGTGGTTTTTATGGCTGTTTTTTGTCGTAACTTCATCGTTTTCTCTCCAATTTTAAGACCCTGTGAAAATGTTACGACGCTGCTGATCACATTATTACTTGGCTTTTCTTCTAAATGGCTTCAGCATCATAACTTGTGCTGTACTCAGCTCGCATTCTTACAAATTATTTATAAATAACTTCATGGAAGCACAATATTGCTTCTGGAATGTTGAAATATACAAAAAATATATTAAACAGTTCAAAGTAGTCTTCATATTAGCCTCATCAACGTTTAGTTTTGTAAACGTCATTTTGATAACTCTCAGAATCCGTAACTCATCGAAGGGTATTGATGTATGTTACGTAGTGTTATTACTGATGGAAATATACATTGAAATACGTTACATTTTAGAAAGTGTTATATTTCACACTTATATTTCTATAATACAATTATTTGAAATCTTTGAACACGCTTATTTGTGAAATGAAAGCGAAGTATACTGTATTGGAAAAGAATCAAAACTCGCATACGAACCAAGAGAATGATCTGCTGACGGTGGCCCAAGTTGATGAGTGGGTGATAAAGTACCAAAGATTAGAAAGTTGCAGTAATACAATATCTATGTGCTTCAGGAGCCGGGTAAATAATAAGTTTCGTAAATAAAGTAACTTGTTTCTCACTAACCATTCCTATACTATTTAATGTATGGAATGGGTAGTGGCCCTGGCTAGTACACCAACAGCATGTCAACAAAATTTCATTAATTGTTTTTCAGATGATAGTTTTATCCGGTCTGTTAACGGTGCATTATATTATTTCAACGTATGTTATATTCAGAACAATTTTAAACCGCGTAAGTAGTTAATTATATGGTAATGCATTCTGTAATTCCTTCTGCTCATGACCAAAATAATTATGTAGCTCAATTTGTCTCTTCTACCATGACCAAAATAATTATGTAGCTCAATTTGTCTCTTCTTCCATGACCAAAATAATTATGTAGCTCAATTTGTCTCTTCTTCCATGACCAAAATAATTATGAAGCTCAATTTGTCTCTTCTTCCATAACCAAAATAATTATGTGGCTTAATTTGTCTCTTCTTCCATGACCAAAATAATTATGTCCCTCAATTTGTCTCTTCTTCCATACGGGTACACCTTTTATGGCAGAACTTTTTATGTCATAATATTATTTTGCATAACAGCGGATAGCATAATTTTATGCCCTATTATATTTGTTTAAAGAAGATTATGCCAATTGTGTTATGCCAAATAAATTTCGGAGCATCAAGATTCTGCCACATAGAGGCAACCCCTTCCATACATCTGTTTCAGTAGCCATCTTCTTGGCCATATTGTCAACCAACGTGCATAAAGCCAATCCCTCTTTTTTATTGCTTTCAATATTCAAAATGCTATTGTGCCTTGTTTCTTTGCACCACATGTAATCCTAATTATTATTATAAATGTGAAAGTGAGTTTGTTTTTTATGCTTTCACGCTAAAACGGCTGAACGGATTTGGATGAAATTTGGCACATAGGTAGGCCATGGCCTGAAAAAATACATAGGATACCTGTTATTCCGATATTCCCACGGAATTGAGACTTATGCGGGTGAAACCGCGGGGCGCAATTAGTAAAAATAAATGCTTTTTTTTCTGTTCTGAGCTTCCTGTTTTTTTCCTTACACAGGATACAGCATTATACTTGACTGCCTTGATCACATTACAAGGCGTATTATATTCTTGGTATTATACACATTTGTTATTCACTTCTGGTCAGAGACTTCTAAGTGTGGGACTGAAATTCAGAACAAGTTTAGCAAAATTATACAGCTCGTGGTCAGTAAGTAAGTGATTTTTTTAAATAAAATATATTGTATTTTAGCATAATTATGTTTCTATATATTCTAACCGCGACTAAAGCATGGAGTTTAAACACTTTCCGTTAACTCTATTGTTGCTAAGTGCCATTGTGAAAAAATGATGTGAAAAGTGAAAAAAATACATACAGACGAACATGGAACCTCCTCCTTTTTGAAGAAATCGGTTAAAAATACGTGAACGAAATTATGTAAGCTTCGTTACTGACACGACCACAACAGTGTGAAACCAAAAGTTTTAATAATTTGAGTTAGAAATAGTATGCGAGATCCTATTGCTGTGTGTCGTAAGCTGGGAAATGAATATTGACATTTGTTATTCTATATTTTTCAGATCCGGAAGCTCCAGAAACTACTCATCTCAAAAATTTAATAATTTTTATAAAAATACATCCAATTAAAATACAGTACACCAAGAAAATTACATTGGGACTGTACCTAGTTCCGACAGTTTTATCATTCTCCGTCACTTACGTGATTGTTGCCTTGCAATTTAATTATATCATTTAAATGTTTTGTTTCAAAATATTTTGACATTAAAAAATAAGTCATGAGATTTTTCATAGCATAATCAGTGTATAATGTATGCACAGCTGAGACACAGCCTGGGTTCGAACTTACAACCTACAATTCGTAAAATCCCGGAAAAGCAGGAGACAAAAATTATGATTGATTAAAACAAGCTTTGCTTTTGTAGTTTTTACGATTCCGTAGTCAACAAGGAACCCAAGGACAGACTGACGGCCAACGTCTGTCTGTCTGTCCGTCCGCGGCTTAGCTCAGAGAATCTTAGTACTAGAAAGCTGTAATTTGGTATGGGTAAGTATAATTACGCTGAAAAAGTAGGAAAATAAAATAATGAAAAAAAATATTTTTGGTCTTCCCCTACACTTAAAGTGGGGATGTTATTTTTTCTCATCGATCCCATCGTGAGCTTGTCGTTGGAAAGGTCGTTCAAAAATATTGTGAGTTTGTCCACCAAACCATGTAAAAACCATTTTTGGATTCAGGGATCCGTTTCCGAAATATTAAGCTTTAAAATGCTATTTTTTGCTGGTCAAGTGCTGCTCCCTGCCAGCTAAATGGTTGGTTTTGGATAGTTATGTGAAAAAATTCACGGCAGTAGTATATACAATGAAATGAGAAGGAAAACTGTCTCAGCTAAATAGGAAAAGTTACCGAGACCACCAACTTACATTTATAGTTGTAGGTATAAGTTAGTGTGTTGTGTTGTAAGAATAGTGTTAATTAATGTTAAAATAGTGAATGTTGCAACACATTGATATTATAATAGATAAGACATCATCAATTACAATTTACAATAATTTTTATTTTTATATACATAATTCTTAATCTGACATTTGAATAAACTCTATCTCTTGAACTGACATAGGTATAACTTTGACATTAATTAATTAATTTGTTCCTTAAAATCCTAATGCTTGAGATATTATTTGTTGTTCTTGTCTTTTTATACATTTAATTAACATTGGCTAAAATTTAATATTTGCACTTCTTATGTAATGGTAGAATGTAAAAGGGCCATTATAGTTATAAGACCATACAATTGTAAACCTACATTCTTGCGAATAAATGGATTTGATTTGATTTGATAACTTCATAATTCGTATTTCCCTTCACAATCTGCTGATGATTCATTTAAAACTTTTCGTAAATATTGGGTGGACCTATGAAATTGGCGTTTTTTTTCTCACTAATAGAGAACCTCGTCATTTCTATGATTTAAAATATTCATCAATTGCTTGGTATTATATCGAATAATGACCATCATAGACAACTACCAATAGTAAAAAAACCTTATTACTTATAGTTTTCTTAACATAAAAAATGCCTTAAAAATGACTCCTCATTTTGTTGAAATGACCACAATTTTTTTTTTAACTTAGCCAAAACTTATTTTTGTCGCTTAATCTAAGTGGCATACGTTATCTTAGTTTTTAAACATTAGTGCATAAAAGTTTTATAACAGTAGTGTTTATGGTTGTTCTATAAATTAAGAAAACATAGTATGAAAAATGCAACTTATTTAAAATTCCTTTACAAAACACCAATTTCATAGGTGGGGACCTAATATTTACAATCCTTTACTGAACATTTCTGAGGCTCTTAGCCTTCATGGCTCGTGCTACCCACAGACGACTTTTTAACGCGACGATTTTTATCGCGCATTGGAATTTCGACGCACTATTAAACGCTGAAAGTTGTAATTCCAACAGTGTGTATTTTTGACGTGCTAGGCTGTACTCTGTTGGATTGTCAATGCACAACACCAAGAGCTCATCCACCAATACAAGGCGCCATAAAAAAATGTTGCGTTATAAAAACGCCCGTGAGTGCCAAGACTTATTTTATCTGTTTTTGCCTTTCATTCAACATCATCTGCCTAGCCTTTTTCCCAACCATGTTGGGGTCGGCTTCCAGTCTAGCCGGATGCAGCTGAATACCAGTATTTTACATGGAGCGACTGCCTATCTAACCTCCACAACCCAGTAACTGGGTAATACGATACCCCTTGGTAAGACTGGTGTTGTCAGACTTTCGGGCTTCTGACGACCCGTAACGACTGCCAAAGATCCACAAATGACAGCCGGGACCAACGGCTTAACGTGCTTTCCGAGGCATGGAGGAGTCTCGGTATGTAAAGATGGTCACCCATCCACGGACCAACCCCGGCAAGCGTAGCTTAACCTGATGGATTGACCCGTGAGACTGTTATTACGTAGCCACGAGCTCCTCTCCTTTGCCTTTCTTCCAACATTTTCCATAATAATAATACCTACATTATTCAGATAATTAATAAGTCAATATCAATCAGTAGATTTACATAATTGCCTTGAGAAGTCCACTGTAACTTAATTAATAGGTCAAAGCATCATAATGAGGCTTTCCCTCATAACGTCATTAATATTATAATTTGTTCATTGGGAAACAAAGCAGCGTAATTGTTTCAGCAACATGTTTTAGTGTTGCAGGAAACAATGTTACTGTCAGTGGTATTGGCAACATCCCAATGTTCCATTTTCAAGGTGAACAAAAGAATATCAGATAATTTGTTGCTTGGGGACAGTCCGAAAGGGATACCGGGACCTTGGCAATAGGCAACTGAAGAAACACGGGTGGGTTTTAGTCAGTAAAAGTCTGACACGCCCTCCCGTTCCGCCCAGAGAGGGAGAAGTCATTTGATGATTTACAAATAAGGTAATGTGTTGCTAGCAACAATGTTGTTCAATTGTTTTGAAACATTGTTTGTAAAAATATATAATGTATGCAAAAGGAGTAGAATATGATAACGTCATCGCCTCTATCTACATACATAGGTGTTTTCTATTGTGTGAATGTGATTCAAAAGCCTTTATACCTACAGCTTAGCAAGCAGGCGGCGGCACTAGCCAGTATTGACTGACGTATTTAGAAGCAAACGTGTCAAACTGTATAGTGGCTCGTCCTATTGTCTCCTGGTGAACTGATTGGCAGGCAAAACCATTTTCAATCGAATTAAGCCATTGTCATCCAAGCTAAAATCGGTCAAACTTGATACCTCAAAAACATGATTTTGAAGATGTTGAAGCTGCCTCGGATACTATGTGACAGCTCGAAAACTAGACGCAACGACAGACTGCGGGTGTTAATTTTTATACATTTTGTTCAAGCTCTGAAACCCGGACGTCCGACCGTCCGTCCGTCCGTCTGTCTGTCAGCAGGGTATATCTCATGAACCGTAATAAGAAGACGGTTGAAATTTTCACAGATTGCGTATTTCTAGTGCCGTTTTATCATAAAATAAAATAAATGTAAAAATTAAAGGGGGTTCCCATACATGAAACGTGTTATTTTCGGCGTCTTTTGCTAAATATTATTTACGGAATCCTTCGAGGACTCGCACTTGCTCGGTTTTTTTAAGAGACCATTACGCCACAGTCTAGTGACGTTATTTCCTAAAAACCCCACTCTAATATTTCCCTTTTGTCCTGATGGCTCTCTCAACTCCCATTTGCCTGACTCACACATCCAGGTGTCATGTCTGGGTATAATAAAAACCCTTTTTTCGGCAGCGCAGTCAGCGTTATACGACGTGCATCTTCCATTAAGAGAAAAGTAAAAGAAAAGCTGAGGTTACACTAAGAGATTTTATGTGATTTTTAAAAGGATGCGTATATATTTAATAAAAACTTAGCCGTTTAATAGATAACCTAATTTTATTGGAACGAAGTTCTTTTACGTCGCTTGTAAACTGGCAGAAAATGTAACTGGCAGTTCAATACATCTTCTCATTCAATGAGAAAGAAAGAGAGAGAGAGATACACCAGCAGGCGTAGCCTGAGCACCGTTTTGTCGACGGAAGAGTAGACAAAAATGACGTTTCTGTAGACAGTACGACAGCAGCAAAGTAGAAAGAGTCAACTGTACTTTTTACGAAATTCACTCTTTTACATAATTCGACTCAGAATTCTTTGTTTTGTCATAGGATTTATCGATTTTATATCAGTGTGATTTTGACAGTAAGGATAGAAAACTTTCTTCCGAAATATTCTAGACCTAGACAAAGATCGTTAGAAATGAAAGACAAAATGACAGATTGTAGAAAGATTTCTACGGTGGATGTCAAAAATGAAGAAACGAAGTGTCACTTTGTATAGAAAAAGCTATGTCTATTCTTCGTAGAGATAGAAAGCGCCATGCTACGCCTGCTGGTAGAAAAAAACAAAAGAAAAAAGGAAAGTGATTACAGTGTCGTGGGATAAAATTGTACACATCGGTCCGAGTCGGTGAATTTGGTCAAAATGAAAATCCAAGATGGCGGCTACGAAAATTTTAAATTTTTTCGTCATTGGTGTCGTTTTCATAGGTATCGAGGTTGCATGAGCCGATAGTGGGGTCAATATCAAAATCCAAGAAAGCGGGTGCGAAAATTTTCAAATTTTTCTTCATGGGTGTCATTTTCGTAGTTTTCGAGGGTGCTAAAGCTGATAGTGATATTCAAATGTAAATCCAAGGTGGCGGCTTTTTTGTTGTTGTTTTAAATCATACGTGAGAAGGAACTTCGTTCCTGCCGGCCCCACACGTTTTTATTACTAGTCTGTGTTGTCAAACCTCCTCTTTCTACTTTTCCCAGTCTATTGCGAGTGTCGGCCAATCCTTCAAGAAGGAGTCCAGCTCATTCCACCATCCCTTTCTGGGCCTGCCGCGTAGTCGGTTCCGGCTATTTGGGATCAATACGTCTTGATAAGGTTCATTATATTAATACCTAGGTAGGTATGTGGTTTTCATAAAAAGTGATAAAGTGATAATTAAACTAAACTTTTGTGTCAGTACTTCATAAAATTGCTCTAGAATTTATTTCCTCTTGACAGACTGTATGAAATCCAAAAATTGACATGTGGCAGATTGATGATATATTACCGTGTTATGTGCTAAGTGTGCTCTTGCCTTTTGGTGTCTAGTCACAGGACAGCATTTATGTGACATAATGACTGCAACACGCAGTAAAGTGAAAACAGCAAATCAAATCCACTCAAATACTTTACGGGATTTGGTCAAATATTTGAATCCGATGCATACTTATAACCTGTTCACGATGCAATTAGTTTTAGAATAAACGTGATTCACATCAATAGAAGAAGTAATTCATTGAATTTTCCTAGCATCTTTAGTAAGACATTGCATGATAGTACTTTGTTAGTGCACCCGACTACAGTTAGCTGCTCAATAAACCAAATAATACAAAGTTTTTAAGCAAATACTATGTGTATTAAAAAACGATTCCCTACATCACATTTACGGAAAATCCTAACAGCGAGATTTAGAAAATGGTACAACGCCATCTATCGAGCATTGGGGAAGCTCTTACTCAAACAGTAGGCCTAAATGGTAGAGTGACATTCTGCATGAAAGTCTTCTAGACGGATACCTGACCCGGAGTGTGACAAACCGCGCAAGTCATCCAGCACTCCGGCCACAAGCAGTTGAAGAACACCTCGTGGTTTTAGTCAGTAAGAGTTTGACATACCTCCGCCCAAAGCTTAGGACATCCATGAGGAGGACCACACTTAATAAATAAGGCCTACATAGTCGAAAATCGAGTTCTATTCAGTAGGTAGATACAATTTTACAAAATTAGTACCTACTTACTGAACAGAACTCGATTATGTAATATATAAATACTGCCACAAGGTCACCAACAAATTATTACATAATCCTAATCCTAAGCCCACTATATCGCGCCCAATGATGGGACACGGGCCTTCTCTTTGTGAGAGGGAGTTGAGGGAGGATTAACAAATTATTAGCGACAAGTGTTAGGGCGGCATAAATCGAACAGATTACGTGTGACTCCGGATTTTTAATTTGTCTGTCTGTGGTGTCTTGTTTATACCTTTTCAGTCGTAGTTGGGTTTTAGTTTTTATTACATAATATTTTTTAGAATTATTTTGGGGTTATAATATATATATTTTTGAAATGTGCTCATTAAGCCCTTTCATTTGATACCCAACATAGTACGATTAAACAATATTTTTTTTTTAGTTCCTGACTTTATTTCCTCTACTGGGCGCCATTTTTCATTTAATGTGACGTCACATAGCCTATAACCAGCGGACAATCAAGATGCTTCTAACGATACCTAATTTGTCAAATTGTGATAAGTGGTTTGGAAGATAGGAGGGAACAGATGAACATACATACATACATACATACCGGTCAAAATCATAACCCTCCTTTTTTCTTCGCCGTAGTCGGGTAAAAAAAGGTCAAAGATCAAAACGGGTTATTCCGTTTATCCACCCCAAAAAATCCTCCCTAAGGTAGATACTCGAAACGTACATCCTAGAATCCACCCTAAGCCCATAAATTCCGGTTTAACCAACTACGCCTAGGGTGTATTTCCGGATATAGTTACGTTTCAGAGTATCCACCTAAGGGTGGTTTTTCTGGGGTTACCCAGTTATTTTACTGTTAAGCTCTCAACTACACTCACCACTAATGGAGACGGTACAATTGTATATTTTTGTGTTGTCGTTTTTACTACAGTTATTTATAATACAAACTTAATGAATGCCTTCAAAGCTCTCGGTGCACTAAAAAGTTGATGTTTAAGTAAGTAGAGGATCTGAAAGACAAAAATTACTAGAAATTATAATTTAAAACTTTGAATACATAAGGTTGTTGGTATTTGTCGGCAATCCATTAAGGGGGTAATAGGTCGTCCGGAGGACACGGTGGAGCATACGGTGGAGGTCTGCCCTGCTTGGGCGGAGCCCCGCCGTGTCCTCTTGGAGGCGATTGGCGGCGGTGACCTCTCGCGTCCGGCTCTGGTCCAGGCCATGGTATGGAGCGAGAGGGCATGGGAAGCAGTCACCTCCTTCTGCGAAGCAGTAGTGCTCGCGAAGGAGGAGGAGGAACGCGTGAGGGAGAGGCAAAGTTTGCGCCCTCACGCCCCTAACCGCCGCCGTTGGAGACGCCCTGGGCGTCGGGAATCCCAGGCGGATTCCCGGCCACCATAGGCGCGGGCTTGCGGACGGCGAGCATTGGGTAGCTCGCCGTCCGATTAGGACCAGGCCCGGGTCGATGGCGCGTCGTGTTCCACGCGCGCCTCAAAGAGATGTCAGTACAATTGGCGGGGTCCGCTAGGACCGATGCCTGCCAGGGTTGCGGGTTAGTTCCGCTCCGCCCAGAGTGGGAGAAGTCATTGGATGATTTCCCAACCACAAAAAAAAAAAAAAAAAGGGGGTATAATACGAGGAGTCATTTGCAACCAAATGACCCCATATGAATCAGAATTGGTATCGGTTCGAAACATAAATGTCTAATCCATTACTTCGTTCGTCAGTTGCGTTGTTGAGTACATTTTTTTTTAACATAAGTAGCAATTGATTAGACATTAAATTTTGTTTCAAACCGATTCCAATTCTGACCGCTCGTGCGTTACGCAATTAGGGTGCTGATAAAAGTCCCGAAGCAAGCCTAATGATTTGAGACTAATGTGAGGCAAAACAAAAAGGTATTTCTTTAAAAAAATACCTACTATTTTTGACTTACCTGAAATCCATTACATTACCATCTCGAGCGTGCTCAGCCACAAGGTGGACAGCCCCCTTCTGGGGCACTGGGTTCAAGCACAAGTGCGTGTGCCCGGGGCCCCAGATGGCGGCAAATACTTTAATTAATTGTTTTAATTTTTTAAATGTACTAACATAGTTCTTAAGTCTTTCTAATAACAATATTATGGGCCAAGATGTATGAAATAAAAGATTGTTTTTTTTTTTTTAGATGTGACTCTACTATCAATCTACTTATTAAAAATCTTAAAGTCACCGACAGGCAATGCAAAGCCTAAACCACTCTGGGTCTAGAAGTATTAAATGTTGCACAAACGTTTCTTATATGAGCACTAATGAAGAATTTTTTAAATAACCATCCCCTAAAGGGGTTAAATGGGGGATGAAAGTTTGTATGGAAGACGACGTGTTTGAAATAAAATGCATTTCAGATTTAATCCATTAAGTTTTTATTTTATAGCAATAAAATACATAATTATTTAGAAGTGTTACAATAAAAGGTCAAATTCAATTCGCTAGCGGAACTTCGCAGACGTGTTGGATATCGATATGTAAATGAGAGATGAATTTTTTGGCCAAAGAATCAGCATTGCTATACAACGTGGCAATGTTTAAATAGTTAATAATGTTTAATTACTAACGAATATCGTGGAGGAGCTCGTGCCTAAGTAATAACAGCCGCTCGGGTCGATCCATCAGGTTAAGCTACGCTTGCCGGGGTTGGTCCGTGGATGGGTGACCATTTCCACATATCGAGACTCCTCCGTGCCTCGGAAAGCACGTTAAGTCGTTGGTCCCGGCTGTCATTTGTGGATCTTTGACAGTCGTTACGAGTCGTCAGAAGCACGAAAGTCTGACAACCAGTCTAACCAAGGGATATCGTAGTACCCAGTTACTGGGTTGTGGAGGTCAGATAGGTAGTCGCTCCATGTAAAATACTGGTATTCAGCTGCATCCGGTTAGACTGGAAGCCGACCTCAACATAGTTGGGAAAAGGCTAGGCAGATTGATTTACTAACGAATCTTTATTTTGAACTAACAGGCATTAGATATAATAATTCAAAAGGACAAGTAGAATTAATGTATGGACCTTTTAACTTATTATGCTTGTGACACACATCAATAGTCGTGCACAGTGAGGCAGCGCATTTATTGGTCATGCTATTAAGACACCTGTCCCACAGCCAGCGATGAACGAGAAGCGAGTAGTAATAAAAAATATGAACTTCCATATAGAAGTTCATATTTTGAAAACCGGCCAAGTGCGAGTCGGACTCGCGTAAGATGGGTTCCGTACCATTATCTATAAAAACGCAAAAATCATGTTTGTTGTATGGGAGCCCCCTTAAATATTTATTTTATTCTGTTTTTTAGTATTTGATGTTATAGCGGCAACAGAAATACATCATCTGTGAAAATTTAACTGTCTAACTATCACGGTTCATGAGATACAGCCTGATGACAAACGGACAGACACAGGAGTCTTAGTTATAGGGTCCCGTTTTACCCTTTAGGTACGGAACCCTTAAAACGAGTACCGGCGATAAACGATTATCTACTTAACTGATATGACTATATATATCAAGAGCGTAAGTCGCTCAGCGAGTGTTCTCAATCAATCAATCAATATTGTTTATTTGTAAACATAGGTTACAGTAGTGTGCAAGGTGTTACAATTGTTTTATTGTAGTTTCTCTATGTTTTTCCATTTTGCGTACCAATATAGGTACATGTATGGGAGGCCAATTAAGTTAATTACACATACATAATCAGCCTATAATGTTCCCACTGCTGGGACCTCCTCTCTGTGAGAGGGAGTGGGCCGTAATCCACCACGCGGGCCCAAAGCGGGTTGGTAGATGTCACATGTCTTCGAATTTTTGGTTCTAAGACATGCCGGTTTCCTCACGATGTTTTCCTTCACCGTTTTGAGAGCAGTGGTGATGAAATTATTTATACAAAGTAAAGCGCCTGTCAGGGTGCGAACCTACGACCTACAACTCGTAAGTCGCGGCCGTTACCACTGGGCCACTGCTGCTCTCTTATTATAATTAAGTTAATTAATTTACCTATAATAACTCAGTAGTACCTACCTATGTCGATAAAAAAAATGTAAGTAAATAGAAATGCAATAGGTAATGAAAATATTTAACGAAATGCAATAATGACAAAAATAAATAATTATAATGGCAATATAATAAGTTACTGTTATGAAAAATGTTTATAATTAACATTGCCCACAGATTACAGATAATATTAGAGTCGTCATGCAAATAGTCATGTTACGAGTATACAAATATAATTATGTCAAAGAACTATGATCAAAATAATTCTACCCGCCAAGTAACCGTCACTATAGCTCAAAACACACACAAGGCGGGTGCGTGTCGGTAGCGGGTCGGATCGTTTTCTTCGCGGAAGCCGCGCTGTCATCGTGTTCACACACAGCGCGGGCGCGGGACGGCAGCGGGTCGGGCGCGCGACGGCAGCGGTTCGGGCGCGGACGTACCTAGCCAGGCGGCAGCGGTTGCAGTGTGATTGATTGAGTACTGTTTTTGATACCTCTTGTCGTTGTGACAAACAAGTAGGTACTCGCTGGCGGTGTGAACAGTCAGCGATCAACTATTAATAAGTATGTATTTAACTTACACGGGACACGCATAACGTAATTATAAGGGTTCTGTTTTTGCCTTTTGAACCTCAGACCAAATTAGAAACCAAGACATAGCGCTGCAAACAACACAGTGAAGCATGCAAAAAAAAAAAGTTCAACTCGCTCTGTGAATACATGCTCACACGCACACATATATAACCAATTTACAACCAAACTACACCTCACCGCACGCGCACAGTAAAGTAAGTTCACACAAGTTTATGAAACCGGCCTCACATCAATGTTGACAGCGCTGTCTTGGTTTTTTATTTGGTTTTAGATTCGAACCCTTAAGGCCTACGCCACACTTGACGGAAATTCCGACGCTGAACTTTCCATGCGGTAAATCCGTTACAGACGCAGAGGGCGAGCGGTCCTCGACGGAGCGACCGATCTTCCGCATAGTGCGCCCGTTATTAGTCATATGCAATAACATGTATTGGCGTTCCGGCGCGGATGATCCGCGACGGAAGTATTTCCGTCAAGTGTGGCGAAGGCCTAGAAGTGCTATTAGATCTAATTATAATTTAAATAAGATGATTGAATTGCAAAGCTGTTATCACATAAGATAAAGAAAGAGACAGAACTATAGGTATCAGGTACTTTCCAAGGTGTATTTTGTTGGTATATTCTATTATAATAGGATTTACTCGCACTAGTAGATTTAAATTCTTTACGCTCTCCGTTTCTGGCGCGTCTGGCTCTGAAATCATAGACAGTAATTTAAAAAACATGACATAAGTACCTAAATAACATTCTGCCGTATTATTGTCACAATTTTTCCAGTGTGCGAGAGAGACGGAGCTAGACAATGCCGATAGCCCCATCCCGTTTTCGCAGTGGAATAATGATGGAGTTAATATACTTCATAATACTACCCCAGGCCTCATCATCATCATCAGCCTATAGTCCGCTGCTGGGCATAGGCCTCTCCAATTGCACGCCATTCAGCTCGATTCTCGGCAAATCTCATCCAGTTGCTACTAGCCACCTTGCGAAGATCGTCGCTCCACCTAGCTTGAGGGCGTCCTACCTTACGTTTTCCGATTCGCGTTCTCCACTCAAGAACACGTCTACCCCAACGATCATCGATTCTCCGGCTAATATGGCCGGCCCGTTGCTACTTCAGCTTGCTTATTCTGTGAGCTATGTCGACAACTTTGGCTACCCCTGGCCTGGATTCCCCGAAGTGTTAGGCAGAGGCGTACTTTCTTTACGACCACATCTCGCCAGTTACATTGTGTTCAAGTCCCATGTAATAGGGGGCGAGCCTATTGCCATCAACACTTTCCCTGACCTGGTGACGAATCGAACCCAGAACCCGGGGACCCCGCTTGCGATTAACGGGCCACGTAAAGCGAGGGAATTTGAAGAGTTTATTATTTTTCAAGGAAACCGAGAATCCATGTTATTAAAGAGTGGTTGGTTATGCTAATGGCTTGTGATGTCCAAGTGAGATAAATGTCTGTGTATATTAATCACCCGAATCGCCCAAGGCGGGCACAAAATTAGCGGCGGCCGAGCCGAGCGAAGGTGACAGAAAACATATCATTTCTTTGTTTATTTTTCTTATTGACTGCGAAACCCTAAAAATAATATTATAGGTACAGGACTTATACTTACCTACTGATAATGTGCTGTATAATTTTGATAGTTTTCTTTGTATTTTTGACCATTCGTTGACTATATTTTGACCAGCGCAAACCACGATATATGTACAAAATATATAAAATAACAATACATACAATATGTTTACACCTCCGACATACTGGTCTATACGCTGTGAAAAGAAAAATTATATTAAAAAAAAACTATTAATTTCATTGGAATATCTAATAAATCTGCCAAGCCTTTTCCCAACTACATTGGGATCGGCTTTCAGTCTAACCAGATGCAGCTGAATACCAGTATTTAACATGGAGCGACTGCCTATCTGACCTCCAGTTACCGGGTAACACGATACCTCTAGGTAAGACTGGTTTTCAGACTTTTTGAAAATCATTGCAATATGAATTGAAAGCTAAAGGAGTCTGCCCACTACACGGTACCATACCATGACCGTGCTATGAACATATCAGGCACGGAAAGAAATATGATTCGGATTACTATACCCAATAGAATGTATCAACAGCGTATCATATCCGTGCATAACGGTTTTAAGTGACCGTAGCATCCGCGTATCATCCGTGTGTCAAATCCATAAGGTACTAGTTCAGGTGTCCATAAGGTATTAGTACCAATCCATTAGGTACTAGTTTTCGCGTGAGCCACACACGCCAGGAAGAGCCAGTGAAATTTTTTCAATTTCCAATACAATAGAAAATTGTCAATGGGAAAGATGACTGGGTAAAAAAAAAACTATTTAGCTCGGACGGCGGCGGCGTCCGTCAGATACCAAAAAAAAATATTAGAAAAGTATTTTTTGCTTTATCTTAATAATAAAAAATAACTTAGACGAAATGAAAACGCATAAAAGTTGGGGAGTGGGAGTCGCCACGTTACAAGTAAGTATAAAATCTACATACTTGTGACGTCATGGCCCATTTTAACTCAATGTGTTGCCGTAGTCTTTTGATAACGTAATAAAAGTATTTTTTCTTTTATTACGTTATCAAAAGATTCGTGTCGCGCGACGGTTTTGATCGGTGACGGAACGGTAGTGTCATACATTTCAATACATAGAAAATCTTTTTATCTGTCGAGTTCCTAGCAAGCTGAAGGTATTATACGGTGTAGTGGGCAGACTCTTTTATAGATAGGTACTAACATTTGTTAAAATTATGCAGAATATTCCGTAAGCTGAAGAAACATAATGTACAGATGAAAACACCAAAGCAAATCTCATCTGAAACGTACATAAAGATATATTAATATTCGATCCGTGACATTATCAAAGTCATTGACGAAAAATCAAAAAATGTACTGTAATTTTTTATAAATATGAGCCTTGTTAATTTATAATACCTAGGTACTTATTTTATTTGTTATTAATATGATGTGGGTGAATTTATTATAAAAATAATAATATATATCTTTATTTCCCGAAAAAACAGATAATTGTAATTTAAGTTTACAATTTCTAGAACATACTGTATATTATTATTATATACACATGAATTTGGATAATGCAGAAATCTGTATACGATAGAATAAACTCTGTCACTTAAACTAGGGTATCCTGTATCTTAAGAGACAGTGTTTCGCTATGAGGTTCCAATTGTTATATATATATGTGTCGATTTATCTTCACAAGGGAATAAAGTTATAGTTTACTTAGTTTTTATACTATTTAATGTTATACTAAATTAACTAAAAGGACTAACTAACTATAGCAATAAATATAAAAACAAAAGGACACTAATTAGGCGTCGAAGTATTAATTATCAATTCATTATGTTGTTAGAGAGAAGTTTGATCGCATGCAAAAATGAAATACACCCTTTTTAGTTAACTCAAGATATTTACCTGAATTTTAAAGCACATTGAAAGGTTCTTGCTGCAAATAGAGAAACATTCATACATCCTAGCCCAATGTTCGACTTCTTCAAGAGGTAAAATCTCATTACTTCCTCTTCTCTCTTTGTATAATCTCTTTTCAATGTAATCATATTTCATTTGAGCGTATGATATAAACTGGTTCATACATTTCAAATAAGATTGTAGCATAGTTATGTGAATGTATAACACGATATGTTCCAACATAAACCGTACCTCATGCATCATTTCTACCACTATCAACATGAAGTAAGGTAAGAAGAACGGTTCCCCTTGTAAATAGTATCTAGTTGTAATTTTTAATATTAAATTGATTGTGCAAGTAAAAAGAAATATTAATGAAGCTAATATGAAGCATATCTTCAGCTTTTTCAAGCATTTGGTATAGGTCGGTTCATTATGGAAGCAATTCTGCACGCTCATGTAATTAGTTATAAAGATTTTGTAATTACTCGAGCTCTGGATGCCACATAGTATGATTAAGGTACCACTGAAGAGAACTACAAAGTGAAAAGTTATCTTGACGTGTGACATAGAGTTTTCGCCTTTCACGAGATCCTCAGACAATCTGTACACTCGGTTACAGAACAAGAAAACGGTGAGAATAACTTCTACAGCAGTACGTATTACAATAAAAACTTGACGTCTTTTTGGGAGGAACGAGAAATTTCTATAAACGCCCACTATATTTTCAGTCATTATTAACATGTTTATTATTTCATTTTCTGCCATTTTAGATGTTTTGTTCACGATACTGGCCGAGGAATAGATTAACTATTGGTCGAATAACTAAACAGACGTTGGAACTAAACAAGTCGTGTCCAAACACTTATATCAAAGTGGGACGATACAAATTATAATAAGTACCTATCATTTAATGGCAGCCGTTTTAGTTGTTAAGTTATAAATTATGGAAAAAGATATGACAGAGGAGGCACAAATCAATAAGAAACTAGTTTACATGGCATATCTAGGCCTAATTTCCATGACAACGCAAATTGACTACTATTGATGTACAGTCGGGCAAAGAGATTGTTACACCGGCAGGTTGGAAAAAATTACGGGCAGTTTTTATTTTTCGGCGGTTGGTAAATTAGTGTGACAGTAAAACATGAACAGAAATACAAGTAGTGTAATAATAACGGTGGGACAGGTCTCTCAGTGTGTCTTAATTGTAAAAAGCTTTTGATTGATATTGAAATGTAGGTTAAAGTTTATTTATAAATTAAAACAAACTTTACCTACATTTCAATATACTTAATTACAAACAAAAGACACACATTCAAAAGTTTAACATTAAAAGACACAAGTTTAACTTACTTTAGGCTATTTACAGCTTTCATCTATTAAAAAACCAGAAAAGGACGGAATATAAGGTCTAATGAAATTAGCTAGCGAAACGCGAAAATGACGTGACGACTAGAGTGCACGCAAGCTAGCTCTGCGCGCGAAGGGTGGTGCTGGCGTGCTTAAATATTTAAAATACTAAATCTATATTAATAAATAATTAATCTTATATTTCTAAATAATTAATTTGATCTAACATAAACAACAAGACGGCGACATATACTTATTAGCTCCGATTTCAGCCGCGCGCAGACTTATCGAGCGAGCTATCTAGTTTCCGAACAAGGTAATCGGCGTC
This sequence comes from Lithophane semibrunnea, assembly GCA_947363905.1. NCBI lineage: Eukaryota > Metazoa > Arthropoda > Insecta > Lepidoptera > Noctuidae > Lithophane > Lithophane semibrunnea. The sequence goes on along the minus strand of OX376195.1, from coordinate 4,096,003 downwards.
TTAATACATTATGAAACTTATATAACACAGAAATCTGGATATTTTGTCAAGTCATAAAATCCGTGCGAAGCAGGGGCCGGTAGCTAGTTTTATATAAAGTTGTTAAACTGCAATGCGATTATAATGTAACTCATAGAAAGAGATATAACCGCAGGTATTAAGTACATTCCCAGATTTAGTTTAGAAGTATATTCTATTTGAATAGGATGCTTTTGTACAAAGAGAATTAACTTCTTTAGAGTCTTCGTTTCCGGCGCTTGAGGATCTAAAACAAAATAATGGATTTCTGTAAAATAAATAATAATCAAGGATTTTAGTGAGGTAAACGACAGGGTCGTCCAGCACCCCAATTGTGTAACACACACAATCCGAAGGTTTTTGAGGGAAATTCCTAATCCATTGCTTCAATGTTTAATGTTTGTTAAAAAACACACACTTTCTAAATGATCGAACATCTGGCTCTACTGTACGTTGCTTTATTGTGGCAGCATCCCTTATATACTGTGAATATTTGTTGGAATATTTGCGGCAATCTAATTTCTTCACGATAATTGTTTTTTTTTGCAGGTGAATTAAAAAGTTTTAAGTTTTGTATTCGTTAATATTATTTGCGTATAAAATTAAATGATAAACAGTACTCAAAAAAAACCATAGACGTATTGGATATTCATTTCAACTTGATACTTTTACGCGTTCCTGAGAAAAAGGGTCTTGACAGACTGACAGACAGATAGATAGACAGAAAGTCGGACAACAAAGTAATCTTTTATGGGTACCGTTTTTTCCTTCTAAAGAAACCCCTAAAAACGACTGACAGTGACCGTCTCTGTGTGAAACTCGATGTAATCGGTGTAGTCTATGGACTCAAAATGCCCGACCATAGCGTTCGAGCAAAGTTGCCAGGCGCTGCAGTGTATACTCTATTAAGAAATATTCACTTACTTGTCGACAACGAACTGTATAATTTCGATAGTCTTCTATTTGTTGTAGAACTTTCATTTAGGAGATTTTGTCCCGCAACCATAAGGAAATATGTGCAAAATAATGAAGATGACACAAAATATAATGCAAAGACGATTTGATGACGGTCCTGTAAAAAAAACTGTTAAAAACGGAAATTAAAGTTACAGTCACTCGTAATAAGAAATAAATTAAATACATGAGTTTAAATTTATATTTACATCCGGTGTTAATGAATGAAATATCACGTACGACGAAGTAAGATAATGTATCAAAGACAGGGCCAATGAATATACCATCTGAAAATAAAAATACAGAATGTTAGTCATAGTCAAGGCCATCTATGTCCTCTGAAAAACTGCTGTAGTTAGAATCTAAAACATGGGATGTAAGACAAAACTAAAATACTTTTCAAATCATTTATTGCAAAAATTATTAAATAAAGTTGCAGCAAGTACTTTTAAAGAATTTACCTGAACATTAAAGCAAACTGACAGATTTCTGCTGCAATTCATTATGCATTTAAACTGTGTAGCCCACTGTTCCACTTGTTCAACTGTAAGAATATCATTCCACTCTCTGCTATCTGCGCATAACCTCTTTTCGATCTCATTGTACTTTACTTGAAAATCATATATACTATTGTTAACACATTTCAGTAAGTTTTCAATCATGATTATATAAACGTGCATTACTGCATTCATCAAAATAAACCGTTCTTCAGCCAATACATCTGAAATAGTTATTATGAAAGCCTCTACATGGAAATATTTAGCTTTAATTTCGGAATACAAATTTGATACAAAAATTAATGCGCTTATTAGACAAGACACTACTGTAACGATCACAAAAGCTATCTTTAACTTTCTTGAGGATTTGATGTAAGTCGGTTCGTTCTGGAAGTAATGGTGCACGCACATGAAGTTGTCTATGAACAGTTTGTAATAACATGAACTTAGAATACTGCTTGTAATAATAACTGGACCACAAAAGAGATTCATGATCTGAAACGTTTCCACCATGTGCACCAGCCGATTATCCGTTATTTCAGAAATGATCAACATATTTCTGAGAATCGCAACTGCAAAAACTGTTTCAATAACGATACGTATGTTACATAAAATCTTATGACTTTTTGATAGAGAAACGTAATTTCTGCATATTCCCATTATGTTTTCTGCTTTCCTTAACATATTTATATTTTCTCTTGCAGCCATCTTGGCTGAAAAATATGAACACACGATCTAATAAACTAACGAATTGGGCACTTCATGGTACTATTACGATAACAATAGGAAATATGTATATACCGGTATCTATATTATTTTACAATTCATTAAGGAGTTTATTAATTCTAAAGACGCTTGTAAACGAGCCATATTTTGGCTACAATATGTGGCTCAAATATGTTGCCAGCAATGACAGCTGACAGCTAAATAACAAGGCCAGGTGTTGCCGAAATTACGATCAAACTCTTGAGGGCCGGTGGAAAACACGATGTTGAGACCCTCCAGAAGCTGTTTGATTACATCATAGTCGATGGTAAAACGCTCCAGGAATGTAACAGAGCAGGTGTGATGATACACTGCTCTTTCGAAAAGATGCGAAAAGTACAGAACCGGTAGATGTGGCGAAGCTCGCTTCCACCGTCGGCCTGATCATCATTTACACAGTCGAAATGTCGGCCAAGAGATTACCCGTAGAGGTTAAATAAAAAATATTGTAGACATTCGATTCGATTTCACTAGGCATTGTAGCAAACAAGATTTATCGCCAAAATGTTGCAATCATATTGTACAACAAAATGTTGCCGTGTTGTCAATAGTTGACAATGTTATACCATATTGCACAAAACACTGGCTGGTTTAAAGAACCCTTTTATAATTGTTAGATTTTAATCAAACACCTGTCAAAAACCGACAGGATCGACGTTGATTAATTGTTATCATGTTTCTATTTCTGATTGTTATTTCTATTAGACAATATGGCCGCGTTTCCTTGTTTAGTTATAAGGCTTTTAAGTTGATTAGGTATATCCGATGGAACTTAAACATGGCCAACACAGGCATCAAACTTGATAATACCTACATTATTTTTAGGATTTATTCATATTTTTGTAACTTCTTCTTCTTTTCGTGTGGTGAATGACTAACCTGGTGTCAGAGTTTTAAAGCCGCCCATGGGCCTCTGACTTGGCTTCACATGCCGTCGAGAAATATCTTTCAGGCATGCCGGTTTCCTCACGATAATTGTTTTCCTTCACCGTTTTTGAAGCAAGTGATAATTATGCTATACGCACATGAATCCGAAAAGTCATGGTGCGTGTCTTGGGTCCGATCTCGAAACCTATGACTTGGCAGTCTGTCGGTCACATCACTAGGCTATCACTGCCCTTTAACTAATATCACTGAAACAAACGGCCAAGTGCGTGTTGGACCACAAACAATAAAAGGTTCCGTAGTTGGGGTGAATTTATCCCAAGAATATTATTGGTTTCAGTAACCAAAGTATACAGAAAGCCAGGACTAAGTACGCGGGAGCAAGCGACGTACAGGTGTCTGATGTCTGTGTGAGAAGCAGCTCGTCTTGAGTTCGACACCTGCAGCCTTCTGTAGCAATTTCCTATTGCTTGCAAATTTCATTTTTTGTAAATTAATTAATGCCTGCGTTCCTGCCCTTATGCTAATGGCACAAAACTGATACACTGACTGATGCATTCTAACCGATTATCCCTGAGGAACGGCTATCACTAAAATAATATAACAGTAGATTTTAAACACACAGGATTTTACAGTCACCTATCTATAGATATTTATTTTTCACCTCACAAGCTATACCACCGGGTCCACTGATATGCATTAATACTTATTTCATGTCAGAGCGCCTACCTCATTTTTAGAATAATCGCACTGGCCAGCACGAAAAAAAATCGCTCAACTGTTCTTCACAACTCTCAACAAATCTTCTGTATATTCACTTTCCATCATTTTGGTTTGTTTAGCGGTGCAGCTTTATGTAAGCGGTACATAATACCGAATTGAGCTTTCTTTCAGAAAAATGCGCGAAAAGTGCATCAATGCGTACAATATTTGTTCAATGCCTAGAGACACCTAGCATTTTCCTCGCTGTAGTTAGGTTAAAAGTTGTGTGTTTTGCTCGGCAGCAAAGTTATTCTGCGTCTCGTACCATTGAAACCCTCGCAACGCTCAGGATTCTATATTTGAATCACTCGCTTCGCTCATGGTTCAATTCTAGAATCAAGTACTCAGGTTTCAATTCAAGTACTCGCGCCAAAAAACAACTTTCAGCCTTGCATAACAAATAACTATTTATTATAATACTAGCTGTGTCCCGCGGTTTCACTCGCATAAGTCTCGATTCCGTGGCAATATCGGGATAAAAAGTATCCTATGTTCTTTTCCAGTTCATGGTCTACCTATGTGCCAAATTTCATTCAAATCCGTTCAGCCGTTCACGCGTGATGGCGTGACCAAGAGAAATAGGGATTCATTTCTATAAATATATAAGATAGAAGATAACCATAGATGACAGAAGAGACCAAAACTTTAATGTTTTTCTGAAAACGTTCAACGAACTATCATAAAATAATAAAACATAATGAAAACAAAAGAAAAAACCAATAGTTCCCTACTATTGATTTTTATTTTGTTTTCATTTCAACAAATGAATTTTGTGCAAAATTTAAACCGAATCTATCCGGTGGTATTTGCTTGATGCTGGAACATACATTCAACCAAACGGACAAAAATTCTAAAGATATAGTTATTTGAATTTTTGTATTACCTATGTATTTTAGGCATTGGAGTCATTTCCAGGCCTTTTTTTAAATATTCAATGTACAGTTTTGACTTCGCTACGTTTTTATTATTATATATTGATAGATAGCTTTAGATGCTTAAATAAGATGGATATTCGGGTGAAAATAAGGATAACAAAATGATATACATTTAATCTATTACTACTTACTATAATATTTATTTTATCATTTATAATTAATTTTCTAAAAATAATTATGAATATTTTTGTTACTTATATATAAATACAGCGTGGTGACGTCAATAGTATTCACGTTTGAAGTCTGAACTGACTTTTGTGACTGAGTTGATTTTTTAATTAACATAATAATGATTGAATTTATTAATAAGAAATTGAATAACCAGAAAAACAATACTATCGGTAGTTCAATCTTGCTAGAAAAAATATTTACTAACTTGAATGTCAATCATGTGATTATTTGTGTATGTTCAAGAGTAGGAACATTATGCACATAAGAAAATGATTAGTGCTTACAAAAGTAAAGTTTATTTATTAAAAAAAAAAACATTTTTCTCTCCGGAATTTTACAAAACACTTAAATGATATGATTAAACTATCGGAACTAGGTACAGTCCCAATGTTATTTTCTCGGTGTACTGTATTTTAATTGGATGTATTTTAATGAAAGTTATTAAATTTTTTAGACTAGTTGTTTCTGGAGCTTCTGGATCTGAAAATTTTAGAACAAAGAGTTGTTAATGTCAAAATACATTATTTTTGTGCGCTTATTGTAGAGATAATGATAAATAGACAAATAAGAAGGAAAAAAGCATGTTGGCGCGGGGAGTAATTTTATTAAAGAGTGGACTGTATATATTATTTTAATTATTATTTTAATGCCATCTGATCTTTATAAATATAAAACTATATCGGACAAACAATTAAATATTGAATTAGAGAGGAGAATCGTCCTTCGGGCCGGGCCGTGTCGCCATCGCGTCGCGCCTCAGGTATACTGATGATCCTGCCAGGGTTGCGGGAAAGTCCGAAAGGGATACCGGGACCTTGGCAACGGGCAACTGAAGGAACACGGGTGGGTTTTAGTCAGTAAAAGTCTGACACGCCCATCCGCTCCGCCCAGAGCGGGAGAAGCCATTTGATAATTTCGCACCCGCAAAAAAAAAAATGTATGCTGATGATGCGCTGATCACGATGTCTGCTCGTGCAAGGTGGAAGGTGTTGTATAATAATAAACTATCTATTCGCCAAATTTCATCCAAATCCATTCAGTAGTTTTTACGTGAAAGAGTAACAAACATCCATCCATCCATCCATACTTACAAACGTTCGTGTAAATATTAGTTAGATCGTTCTCAGTTAGTTTTAACGAAGGTCTGGCAATTTGAGTACTTTAGGCAGCCTACCCAAATATCCAATATCAATTCTTTGGTATTGTTCGTCGAGTCGCTGAGCTCCTTAAGTTCTGAGCTCCACTATTACTGACAAGTGCTTGCACTGACTGGACAGGTCCACTCAAACCTGTGTGGTTCTTTCGCCAAATACCATTTCAGACGCTAATCTACATGGTCCTCATATGGCCTGACCAAGCTAATGTCTGGACTTTAAAAGAGACTGTGACCTCTGAGTTTGTTTCGGCCTTTCTTCTCAGAGTAGGATAGGAAACGGCGACCTCATCTAGGTTATTTTTACTATTTTTTAATATGACGTGTAAAAGTGATTCTAATAACCTATTTACAGAATAAACAATTTCATTTCATTTCATTTGCTGGTAAAACTCTCTAGTTTCCATGCTTCAAGTAGCAGTTATACTATTGCAGGTAAAAGCATAGTTATGACTTATAACTATAAAACTCAGAGGTCACTGTCTCTGTTAAAGTCCAGACATAATATTGGTCAGGCCAAATCAGGACCATGTAGATTAGCTTATGACTATAAAAATATTTAATACTAACTGCCGCCAGCGGCTTCGCCTGCGTGTAATCTTTATAAATTATAGCCTATGTTACTCAGGGTGATTCCAGCTTTCTAATGGTGAAATAATTTTTGAAATCGGCGCAGTAGTTTTTGAGTTTATTAATTACAAACATACACACAAAAATACAAATCTTTCCTCTTTATAATATTAGTGTAGATGAGAAAATTCACTTACTGACCACGAGCTGTATAATTTTGCCAAACTTCTTCTGAATTTCAGTCCCTCATTTAGAAGTCTCTGACCAGAAGTGAAGATAAAATACGTACAACACCAAGAATATAATAAACCTTGCAAGTTGATCAGGGCACTCACGTAAAATACTGTTTCCTGTGTAAAGAAAGAAAAGAAAAGAATCAAAAACCTCAGAAAAAGAGGAAGAGTATGCATTCTTTAAATGTCTCGCTGATGGTGGCGCGTGTATTGGATCATTTAGGTCCCTTTAAAATGGTTGAGCTGAATGGTGCTGATCCATGCGTCATGTTCGTGAACGGGTGCCGTCAGTTGTGACTCGTCATCACTTAGCTGCCATGGCTTATTTTAATTTTTGATTTGTTTTTATGTTATAATTGCGGACGTTTTTAACTTGCTTTCTACATTGTTCTCACATGTATAATTTCAACATAAATGATGTAACCAATATTTTGTAACAATATTTTGATTTAAAAGAGTGTCCGTGGAGTTTCTTGCCCGTTCTTCTCCATAGGTACCTACTACGCTTTGGAATGGGCAACTAGCTTCATATTTCTGACTGACCGACTCCGTGACAATTCAAAAGTGCCTGTAAATGGTTTAATTGAAATAAATGCGTTGAGTTTTGATTTTTTGAGTTTTTTATTTCATGTGATGTAGAGGAACAAGAAATAAGTATGTGTATTGAATGTTAAGGACCTACCCAACCTCAAATTGCTTAGCATAATCCTCCGTTATGCCGAAAATACTGCTGCATTAAATTTTGAAATAAATATATGTTAAAGTTGAGGACTGGCGCTAGGTCCTATGTTTGACGAAAACAAGATTATATAAAATCCCGATAGAAAAAAAAACCAAAAGTTATCTAACCGCTAGTATTACAAAAATACTTCACATTAGATCATGAAACTTTGCATAATAACTGAACTAACTATAAAGCAGGTTTTATGTTTTTTAATTTTTTTAGTTACCATTATTTTGACCGTAAAAAGCAATTACCTAAACTATTCGAGGCTTCGAGCCGCCAGCAACCCACTCCATCTCGCTCTCACTCAGGCCGCGAGTAGTATGATGCGAGTTAGATAAAAAGTGAATTTGAGCTGAGGTAGTATAGGCCCTTAAAAGCAAGAAAGAGGGATTGGCTTTATGAAAGTTGATCATTTAGCAAGGGAGATAATAATATAATAATAATATTTTATTCAAAAATAACAAGGCATAAAAAATTAGTACAGTTTTGCTTAAATGTAAATTATTTTTCTAAGACTTACGTGCCTGAACTAGGTTATCCTGTGTTTCAGGCGAGAAGAGCTAAAAATAGAGTTATAAAATAAATAAATAATCAACAAGTTGACAATAGATCACTAACTATGTTGAATAACTTAATTCTTAGTTTCTAAATTCGAAAAATACTTAACTTAAGTGAAGTTTGTACATTCGAATATTTACTTTAACACAGTCAGTAAATTCTCTGTATCTTCGTAAGGCATACTTTGGAGAGCATCCTTGAGAGTTCTCTTACAATTTATGTAGTTCAGGGAATAAATGTTGGCTTTCGAGTTTAGTCTATTATAGAGAAGAGGACCGAGGTACAGGTAAAATTTGGATACAAAAGCATGTTTAGTTGTATTTTGTGGACAAACTATATCTTTACGTCTTTTATTAGTATTTGCAGTGCTGTAGGGAAGAGCTGTGTGCTGCTTCAATACAATACCCATTATAAATAGTTGCCGAACTGTTAATACTTCACACGATTTGTATAGTAGGTTAGTAGGGAAAAGGAAAGATGGCAACTGAAAGAGAATATGTATGGAAGAACAGGCAAATTGAACAATATTTATATTTTTCATGGGCAGATATAAACGTTTGTCAACGGCTCTCATTTGTGGATCTTTGATAGTCGTTACGGGTCGTCAGAAGCCCGAAACTCTGACAACCAGTCTTACCAAGGGGTATCGTATTACCCAGTTACTGGGTTGTGGAGGTGATTACTGGTATTGAGCTGCATCCGGTTAGACTGGAAGCCGACCCCAATATAGTTGGGAAAAGGCTAGGCTGATGATGATGGGCAGATGTAAACGTCAAATACATTAAAAAATAATTTTATACTTACGCATGTTAAAAATATTCTGAATATCGCATACATTGAAATAATATAAATCACCGATGACAAAGCGGATAAAAATAACATCTGGAAACAATTGACTGTTGTATAAATTCTGTTGATGTACATAATTAAATATGTTAACTACTGTATAAGAATGGCTAGTGGGAAACAAGGTACTATAATTACCGACTTCAAAAAAGGAGGAGGTACTACGTTCGGACGATTGTTTTTTTTTTTATGTATGTTCACCGATTACTCCGCCGTTTGTGAACCGATTTAAAAAATTATTTTTTAGTTCGAAAGGGTATACTCTCGAGATGGTCCCATATAAATTTTATTAAGTTTGCTTGCGTATTTTTTGAGCTAGCTTCAATATTACGTATTTTTCCCACAGTCTATGTAGACGATATAATTATTAGATTCCTTCACTGTTATTTACATAGCAGGTAGTAACTTGTGTGGGGTAGGTACCACCACTAAAAAGTGAAAAATAAAAACTTTTTACAAAAAAATACAACCGACTTAAAAAAAAAACCTAAATAAAAAGTGAAAAATAACTTTAATTTCGGAAGTCGGTGGCAAAAAACGAAAATTAAAAAGCAAAGACACCGACTTCCGAAATTAAAGTTATTTTTCACTTTTTATTTAGTGTTTTTTTTTAAGTCGGTTGTTTTTTTTTTGTAAAAAGTTTTTTTTTATGTAAGGTTTAATTTACCTGACTTTTGAAACAATCAGAGAGTGTATTGCTACAACTCTCTAATATTTGGTACTTTGTTGCCCACTCATCAACTTGGGCCACCGTCAGCAGATCATTCCCTTGGCTCATATGCGAGTTTTGTCTTTTTTCTATTACAGTATACTTCGCTTTAATGTCACAAGCTGAATTATTCAAAAAATTCAAATAATATTGTATTATTGAAATATAAGTGTAAAACATAACACTTTCCAAGATGTAACGTATTTCAATGTATATTTCTATCAGAAATAACACTAAAGCATTCATCAACATGCGTCAATGAGTTACGGATTCCGAGAGTTATCAAAATGACGTTTACAAAACTAAACGTTGATGAGGCTAATATGAAGACTAGTTTGAACTGTTTAATATATTTTTTAAATATTTCAACATTCCAGAAGCAATATTGTGCTTCCATGAAGTTATTTATAAATAATTTGTGAGAATGCGAGTTTAAAACAGCATACGTCATGATGCTGAAGCCGTTCATAAGAAAAGCCAAGTGATATACGAGCATCAGTGACGAAACATTTTCACGGAGTCTTAAACTTGGAGAAAAAACGAAGAAGCTTTGACAAAAAACAGTTACAGAAACCACAATTTCGACAATAATACGAATTAAAATTAGAATTTTGTGATATTTTCCAAGAGAACTATAATTTCTGTGAACGCCCATTATATTTTCAGCAGTTATCATAATTTTGTTTGCTAACGCTTTGATATCTAGTAAGCATTCGTTCTTACTCGGAAGAGGAAGTGACCACTTATGCCTTAGGTACATTACAAAATCGTTTATATAAACTGTCCCAGATCATTCAAATGATTATTTATATGCATATATTATTGATAAGAATCTTGATTGATGACCTATGAGACTAAAGAAATAGTAAATAATAATAGTCCTCCAGACCGTATTTTCGGCCACGGCGGCTAATCTCAACGGAGACTAGCCATCGGCGCGGGAGATATTATAGTGCACAAGTGTTTGCGCAGACACAAGTGCACTCTCTCTTCCCTCACTCTCATAGTCCGATGGGACGGCAATCCGACACGACCGGAGAGAGATCAGGCGTAGGACCAACGGCTTAACGTGCTTTCCGAGGCACGGGGGTATCACACCGCCAACTTCCAAACTCCGGGCTGTTACTACGAAATTCCCAATGGAAAAATCCAATAACACTTTGCCCGACCCAGGAATCGAACCCAGGACCCCACGCTCTGCAGTCGCGCTTGCGACCACGAGACCAACGGGGCAGTCAAAAAATAGTAAATACGCAGTATACTAATGAAAAATTGCTTTTCTGATATTAATGATAGAATGTACCAGCGTAAGAATTTGTCAGAAAGATGATATTATTATTAGCTCTGTAAATTTTGTGATATTTCGGTGATAAAAACCGAACGTCTTCAACTTCTTATAACTTTTTATTTTTACGTTTTTTCATATTGACGGTTAATGAGTTTGGAATTAAATAGTTATTTATGCTTCTATTGTAAAATTGCGAATGTTAAACTTGGCACTTAGTAATACGTTAAAAAAAATTTTTTTTTAAGAGAAGTACCTCATTTGAACCGAAACATTCTGAAAAACCGTGGCATATCAATTAGCTACGGTTGTTCACGTAACATTCTTGACCTTGATTGATATTTTCTGGGTTTTAAGAGTCCTTGGTAAGTTCGGGAATATAAATTAGGATTTAAATTAACTCAATATAGAAAGTACCTACATCTTTTAGACTATTGTATAGAATGAAGTTTTTCTAACTGAACAGACATATGTGCTCCTGAGGAGTTTGTTGCGCCACTTCTTCTCAGCTAAAGTACTAGGAAGTGGTGAAGGGTGGAGCGTTTTGACATTCGAAAAGTGCTGATTCTCAGCCTAGTTTGAATAAATTACTTCTCATTTTTAATTCTTGATCTGTTTACTATATTATACAAACTGATCATTAACCGTTTATCAAAAATGTTTACTAATTGCTAGTGTATCTAAATATCAAACTTATTTTATGTTATTTGCTATTAATGGATAATCGAATGAAAATAAGCAAAAAAAAAAATTACACTACATTTAATTTATTACTTCCTATAATTATCGTAATGTGTTTTATCATTTGTCACTCTTCTAAACATAATTATGAATACGTATTTTTGTTACATTTGTGTACAAAGTCCCACGTCATTACAACAATAAATAACAAACTTCATATATCTCATTAATGACTTACCCAGTCTACAAACAAAAATGCAATCAAATGTAATAATATTCAATTAGTCACTGTAGCTAGTTGCTTCATTGGCAAAACCACTCGGTTCATCAATACTTACATATATATAGTAAGTAGTAATGAACCGATTATTGGATATTATGTTTATTTTATTTCAAATATCGTGTTTTAGTTTAGGTACTTGATGGTTTAAAATTACTGCGATTAGTATTGCCAGTGTTTATATTAATTTTCAAAGTGTCGTCCACACGTGATAGGTATATGATGGCCACGAGATACGATGTATGCTTTCTAAAAATATCTGATGAAAATTAGAAAAAAAATCAATAACAAAAAAATTAAATCCATGGCCATCCCGGCAAGCGTAGCTTAACCTGATGGATCGACCCGTGCGGCTGTTATTACTTAGCCACGAATTTTAAGTAACGCCAATATACAGGGTGTTAGGGTAAATACCGTAAAATCAATGGAAAATTACAACTTTTTTTTTTTTTTTTTAGATCTAAATTTTACCACAAGAGACGCAAGTTCGTTGCCCTATGCGCTAGGGCAACGAACTTGCGTCTCAACACGGGCGGTGGGTAAGGGATGTGACCTGACCGGCAGCGAGCGCGATCCCTCCCTTAGTCAGTCAGCTGATTCGCTAGCAAGCACGGTGTCAGATAAAACTTTAAAAAATCTTTTAATGCAAATAACGTTTTTTTTTTACCGAACACATCGGTCATTAATTTTTATGTTTAAGTCAACTACCCATGGTTTGAATGACAAGAGTGTTTACCCTTACATCCTGTATATTATATTTTTAACAATTTGTTTTTATTAATCAAGACTCAGAAAATATCTGGTTGATCAGAAATGTACCTGTGAATGTCATTTTGTTGTTCCACTTACAAATTGATTAGATTATTTGAATGGCTAAATCCGACATTTGCATCACTTAAAAAATGTTTTAGTATTTAATCTTATTTGTTGATTGAAGTTAATTTAATGACCTCAATTAACGTTGATAATTTTACAATAATAATTACGTTTTCATATTGTTATTCAAGCAATATTTTTTGTAAAAAATGGTGAGATATAAATTTAAAACCTTCTAAATACAAATGAATGAGTAACTAAATCGCTTTAATGAGGGTTTGAGTAATAATTTAACCTGAAAAGGGTTAGTTAACACTGTCATCAAACACATTTCGAACAGATCATAATTACTCCTTGTGCTTCTTGTACGTTTTATCCAAATAGATACAAATACATCTATACATATTTTTGGGTGATACATTTATACATTCAAAAAGTGATTTACTTTGTTAAGTGATATTATTTATATAAAACGTGATTAACTTTGATAAGTGATATTATTTATATAAAACGTGATTAACTTTGATAAGTGATATTATTTATATAAACCAACAACAAATAGATGTTTTTTTAAATATAACATTATTTAAATGAGGTGATTGATTTGCAATGCAACTATGACATAGCTGACAGAAAGAGAAAGTATTATTGGAATTAAATACATTCCCTGGAGCACTCGACCAATGTTTTCTATTTTGATTGGATTAGCTTTTATTAGGAGACATAAATTCTTCATAGCCTTTGATTTTGATGCAGGATCTGAAAATAGAATAAAATTATTATACACATTGTAAAGGATTTCTGAAAAAAAAAAAAAATGGAAATTATCGTAAAGCTTAATTTTGGAGAATAAACAATTTTAGGTTCTTTAAAAATACTAGCATTAAGACGCTGACAACAGATAAACCGCGGTTACTGTCGGATTGCATAGCTGAGAAAGAGAAGCGCGATGTCATAACTCTCGTAATGTATTGCAAACTATAAAGCAATTATAGATTTGAAGCAATTATGAAAAAATGAGCTGAATAATCGAAAAAAATAAAAATAAAAAACAAGTTCTGCATTCAAATAAGACGTTCTTGTTATTAATTAAATACCAACGTACGTTGATATTAGCGATATTTTTGGTAAAAAGTTAGTTTACCATTAATTTGTATCCAGTTTTTTTTTTCTAAACGTGTTTTGGTAACAACGAAATTCTGAGCAATAATTATGTTCAAGATTAACATATATTTTTTCCACTACCACAAACTATATATATTTGGCAATTTTTTTGTTTATGTCAAGCCTACTTTTACCGTTTGTCTGTTGTCAGCGCCTGAAGCGATATTGTAGCTATTACGGTGTATGTCGGTACCTATAATAGCTACCGACGACACCCGTAATAGGTAAATTATTTTTGTTCTTTATTATTTGTTTCAGAAATATTTCGAAACACATAGAAATAATTGATAAATAGTTACTCACAAATCGATAACGTGTTGTTTAATTTCAACAAACCCGTTCTTGTTTTGGCAGCTTCGTTAATTAGTTTTTGGCCAGCAAGTAGTACTAAATGTGTACTACTCAAAGAATATATTAGGATGAAAAAATTTAGTATTGCACCAAAATAGTTGTATGTTTCCTGAGAAAAAAAGAGCTGTCAGTTTCGAAAACAAAAAAGAAATATTTTTAACGCTTAGTAAAATTGATATTTACATAGGTAAACGTACACAATGTGGAGACGACAATACAACAATAAATGAAAACACTGGCAATACTAAAGCATAAGAGTATTTTGGAACTATCATAAATCCTAACATAGAAATTAAAAAGTCATTTTTTTTCAAACAAACTAAATAGTAGTGATGGGCCGACTATGGGGTTTGCCGATCTTTGACTAGCTATGGTAACTAAACTATTGGATATATTTTGATTAATTTTTTGTTTGTAGACCGAGAATATACGAAGTTTCATTTTTTGTCGTATTGTCGTCTCCACCTTGTGTAAGGGGTATCTTTTCATACACGAAATCTCTTAAATGGTCATTGTATTCATTATTATGAACAACTTCCACTATGGGAACAACCATGAAATTGCGAAAAAAAAAATCAGCTGTTCCCTACATTTATATTTGTTTAACTGGTGAAAATGTAGGGAACAGCTGATTTTTCTCCTTCTGTCTCCTTCAATACTTACATTTGAAAGGAATACTCGAAAAATTGTGAATGATGAAGAAATATAATGCATTGCCGATAGGCCCAATGAAAACATCATCTGAAACAAGTGAAACAAAATGTCAGTTATAAAATTAAATGTCACTTCTTCAAGTGCCTATTATTATTAATTCTAAATAGACTTATTTTCAAGATTATTAGTTTCGATTATTTTAGAATCGACCCCGAAAATAGCTCAATTTTATTTCTCAATTTAAATATCCATACGATAAATTATTTGAATTAAGAAAGCACTGAGTGAATTTTGAAATTTACTTGAAAACTGAAGCATGCCGATAGTTCCTTGCTGCAACTAACTAATAACATATAGTTTGTTGCCCACTCTTCCATTCGTTCTTCTGTTAGTTGATCATTGGCTTCCCTCTCAACAAAACACTCCTTTTCTTGGTCATCATAATAGTCTTGAAGATCCGATAAATAATCGTTCAAACGTTTTAACAGACATTGAACCATACGTATGTAAATGTAAAATATAACATGTTCTATTGATAAACGGAGTTCAGCTAATATTTCTAATGTAAATAACACAACTGAGCTCGGGGTAGGAACATTTTTTTGAAGTAGACTTTTATATAAGATCCTTAAAAGTAAAAAACATGCTCCACCAAAGCACGATACTGCTGTTGAGATGATGAAAAAGTTCTTCAAATATCTTGAACATTTAATAGTTTGTTCTGTATTCAAGCATTGGTGGACAGCTACTATATTTTTTATGAAAATGTTGTAAGA
The DNA here is from genome assembly GCA_947363905.1 of Lithophane semibrunnea. Classification (NCBI taxonomy): domain Eukaryota; kingdom Metazoa; phylum Arthropoda; class Insecta; order Lepidoptera; family Noctuidae; genus Lithophane; species Lithophane semibrunnea. The sequence continues at coordinate 4,080,213 of OX376195.1, read as the reverse complement.
ATTTGAAGTTTGAATAGCACAAATCATTATAGTGCTAATATTAAAAAAACTCGCAAAATGATAAATCAAAATACGATACGATGACTTGTGATCTTTCCCTTTTTTTTTTTTTTTTTTTTTTTTTGAGGGTGGGAAATCATCCAATGACTTCTCCCGCTCTGGGTGGAGCGGAAGGGCGTGTCAGACTTTTACTGACTAAAACCCACCCGTGTTCCTTCAGTTGCCTGTTGCCAAGGTCCCGGTATCCCTTTCGGACTAACCCGCAACCCTGCCAGGCATCGGTCCTAGCGGACCCCGCCAATTGTGCTGACATCTCTTTGAGGCGCGCGTGGAACACGACGCGCCATCGACCCGGGCCTGGTCCTGATCGGACGGCGGGCTACCCATTGCTCGCCGTCCGCAAGCCCGCGCCTATGGTGGCCGGGAATCCGCCTGGGATTCCCGACGCCCAGGGCGTCTCCAGCGGCGGCGGCGGTTAGGGGCGTGAGGGCGCAAACTTTGCCTCTCCCTCACGCGTTCCGCCTCCTCCTTCGCGAGCATTACTGCTTCGCAGAAGGAGGTGACTGCTTCCCATGCCCTCTCGCTCCGTACCATGGCCTGGACCAGAGCCGGACGCGAGAGGTCACCGCCGCCAATCGCCTCCAAGAGGACACGGCGGGGCTCCGCCCAAGCGGGGCAGACCTCCACCGTATGCTCCACCGTGTCCTCCGGGCGATCCACACAGTGGTGACACCCGGGCGTTTCCTCCCGCCTTATACGAAACAGGAACCTCCCGAAGCAACCGTGTCCGGTGAGGACCTGCGTCAGGCGGAAGGTGAGGACGCCGTGGCGCCTCTCTAGCCACTCCTCAAAGAGGGGAATTTCCCTGAATCTTGTACTGCAGAAAAAAAATCATAAGTGTTTTTTAACAAGATAACTGAAGAAATCAGTATCACTAAAACGACTCGTGTAATTCGACTTTTACGATAATTACTTTGAGAACTGTAATTTGTGTAAACACCCATTATATTTTCAGCTTTTATTAACAAATCTAAAGTTGTGTATTTCATTTTTACGTCAATAGTATTCACGTTCGATGTCTGTGCCGAGTTTGCAGCGAGTGGGTTAATTTTTTTCAATCCACATAATAATTTTAAGTAATTGAATTACTAGAAAACAATTGATAGTTCAATCTTATGAGAACCAGAACATTGATTGATTATCTTGAATTTCAGCTATTTGATTGATTGTGTAATTTCAAGAGTAAGAAAATCAACATACATAAGTTAAATGATGAGTGTTTACAGAAGTAAAGCTTGTTTTAATAACTCATAATTTCATATTTATCAAATTATCCGGAATTTTGCGAATTGTATGTCGTGGGTACATTATAGACGGATTATGTTTTTTAAATTATCTACACAGAAAATTCTTACTACCTTTTTTTAAAAATCAATCTGCCTAGCCTTTTGCTAGGCAGATTGATTTTGAAGCATGCCGATAGTTCCTTGCTTTAACTTACTTTTACTTGCTTGCTAACTAATAACATATAGTTTGTTGCCCACTCTTCCATTCGTTCTTCTGTTAGTTGATCATTGGCTTCCCTCTCAACAAAACACTCCTTTTCTTGGTCATCATAATAGTCTTGAAGATCCGATAAATAATCGTTCAAACGTTTTAACAGACATTGAACCATACGTATGTAAATGTAAAATATAACATGTTCTATTGATAAACGGAGTTCAGCTAATATTTCTAATGTAAATAACACAACGATGCACCCACGATGTATGAAATATATACGATGATAGTATGTATATTGAACGAAGCCACAATTATAAGTATCCTGCATGGAAGGGGTTAGGGATAGTTTGAGGATTTTTATAAAATGATCCTAAATATTTGACTGTTAAATTAAGACTATTTTATTATAAAACAAAGTAAAACATACAACTTCAAGCGCAAAAATACAAACAATGAAAACAATAGCAAATTACAATTTGTGTAAAATTGAACATTGACAAACCGGCCAAGTGCGTGTTGGACCACACACAATGAAGGGTTTTGTAGTTGGGATGAATTAATTCCAAGAACAAACTTTTTGTAGTTGAAAAAAATATTCTCTAAACATTCCAACTGCAAATGTAAGTTATTACGCACAATATCGGGTGATTTACCATGTTATTTTAAGACTATAGACTGTAAGTGAAATAAGTGGCAGAAATATAAAAAAATATCGGAATTAGGTACACACGGCTACACATCAAGCTATACATTTCCAGTTTATGCTAATCTCACATTGTATAGGATTTCTGTACAATGCGAGGTCAGCTTATACTGGAAATGTATAGCTTATAATATACTATCTGGATAGGATTTACTTGCACTAGAAGATTCAGATTTCTTAAAAGTTTGGTTTCTGAGGCTGATGGATCTGAAAATATAAAAATATATTATTAAAATGACCAAGAGTTTTTCCACTATATGTCCTCCGTAAGAGAAAAAGTCTTTGCCCTGCAGTGGAATAATAATAGGTTGGTATTATTATTATATTTCTTAAGTTGAACTTCTGCCACGTTCTATTCTCCCTCCATGCGCTTGAGGAGAAAATGCCCAATGCGGATAAAATGTCTAATGTGGACAACATGTCCATTGTGGACAACATGTTCAATGTGCACGACATGTCCAATGTGGACAAAATGTTCCCCCTTCCCTCGAACAATAATAACGGCCAAACATGAAAAGCTCTTCCTATGACGCGTGGCGCTGGGTGTTTCACAACCAGCAACATGCTGAGAAATTAACCATTTTGAATATAGTTCCTTGTTTGTTTTACTTGTTTTTTTTTTACCTTTTACTCCTTCCATTGGCATTGTTGCTGGTAGTTCTATCTATTTTATTTTATAAAACTGTTAAATTCGTTGGTGAAACTTCACAGATGGGTTCGGTATAAAATCATAAAACATCACTTACATTTCGACCACGTGCTATATATTTTCGATAGACTCCTTTTAATTAAAGAACTCTCGTTTAGAAGATTTTGAGCCACGATGATGACAAAATATGTACAAAATATTGTGTAGAGCAGGACATACATCACAATGATGGCAAAAACGAAATTTAGTGTTATCTGTAAAAAAAAAACATAAAATTATCAGAATAACAGCCACGGTTACAAAGAAAATCTATTTAGCATAAGTGATTAGAAGTAGATAAAGAAGAAGACGAAAGTAATAGTAAAAAAAGAGATGAAAGTAGTAGTAGTAGTGGAGAATTGGGATAAGGGTAGGAGAGTGATGATTAGAAATATATACTTACGTCTATTATAAATACACTGAATAACCCATAAACTGATATAACTAACTGTATTGATGACAGGGCCAAAGAAAATAACATCTGGAAAAAGGACAATAAAAGCATTACAGTAGTTAGGGTAAAAAAACATACATATGGATCGAAAGATGTCCAACTCGAACAGGCAGATGGATTGTATATTCAAATATTTATATATAATTATATATTTATAGATTATAGATGGGCCGACTATGGGGTTTGCCGATCTTTGATTAGCTATCGTAACTAAACTATTGGATATATTTGATTACTTTTTTGAATGTAGACCGAGAACGTCATTAGATATACGGGGTTTTATTTTTTGTCGTATTGTCGTCTCCACCTTGTATATAGCTACGATCCTACATCTAAATCTAGATAAATGCAGCTTCTATTTTTAAATAATTATGATCTTCTTTATTTAATCTCCTATTTTTTAATTATGATATTTTCTTTTGGATAACATGCTAAACGATCAATATATATTTACTTGACTGCTGAAGCTGCCGATAATTTCTTGCTACATCTGATTAAGTACCGATATTTTGTAGCACACTCGTCCAATTCTTCAACCATTATAATATGATCATCCCCCTGTCTTTTGTCCGTATATATCTTCTCTATTTCTTCATCCTTCTTTGCAATATCCAATACACAATAATAAATAGTTTTCAAACAATAATTTAGCATATTAATTTGAGTGTATAATACAATATTTTATAAAATATGTAGGATTTCAACGTATTTTTCTATCACTACAATCATTTACATATTTGTTATAACATGAAGATTTTCCTCGGAAGCAATAGTGCACGGCCCTGACGTCAGTTACGAAAACTTTGAAAGAACGCGAGCTCTGTAAAAAGCTCTGAAAATAAAATAAATAAATATCCCCATTACTGTCGGAGGCAGCTTATTACAAGGGGTAAATGATTTATACGAATCAATAAATTTAAAACACAAATGCATAAACAAACACTTCAAAAAGCACTCGAATTATGACGACAGTTTTTTTTAATATTTCCAGGACAGTAAACATTTCTGTGAACACCCATTTTACTTTCAGCTGTTATTAACATCTTTATAATTTTGATAGGAAGACAACTAGACAGGTGTCAAATTAAGTTTAAACGTTCCATTGCTTTGATAATATCATCGATTCGTATTTTCTAGTGACAGTCATTTTTGTTATTGTTTTTATAACGTATAAAAGTAAGAACATTAAAATTAGTGACAGTCATTTTTGTTATTGTTTTTATAACGTATAAAAGTAAGAACATTAAAATTAGAATAATAATAATTCGGAGCTTGGCTGACTATACTTATATCATGGTAAATATTGCTGAGACCTGGCTACAAACAGCTAATTTTATGACAATTTACAACAATGCAAAAACGAAACCTACACACATTAAAAATAAATTAAACTAAAATTAGGTTAAATAACATGGTTAAACTGCAACATGACAACAATGTATGTAGCAGACAGCGACAACATCATAGGAAACAAGTACATTCCCAGAGAAAAAGTGCCAAATTTTATGACAATAGGATTCGTCGTCACTAAACGATTTAGATCCTTTAGGTGTCTCGTTTCAGATTTTACACGATCTGAAAAAAACAATAAAATTAAATACAATAGACGTAGATATACTTAGTAACCTATTCCGCTTGACTATTCCTCAAGAGTCATAAAAACCCTGTAAGAAATCGACACGTGTTTCACCTCTCAACGAGGCATCTTCAGGATGACGATTGACCAATTGCAAACCAGAACGCGACGTGTTACCACACCGAGCGCTGGACGTAAAGTGAACAGGGAAAGTGAACGGGAATAGGTTACTAATTATATCTGCGTCTTTTATAATGGATTGTATTTTATAATGGATTTTCGCAAAGTCACGCCTGAATCAATTAACTATAATAAAATTAAAGGAATCGTAAATATTACTCTGCTTAAGAATATCTGCGTAGTCCCACTGCAGAACGAAGGCTTATTTTTCCTTTTTCAACTTCTCTCATTCTTGGACTGGAGCATCCCTACCTAAGGACGTCAAGTCATCTTTTGCTGGATTTACCACGATGTCACGTTATACCCTAATCCTAACTTGTTTGTTACGCTTTCACGCTAAAACTACTGAACCGATTTGGATGAAAAACACATGGGTAGCCCATGACCCAGAGAAGGACATAGGCCACTTTTAATCCTTGTCTGCATACGAAGTCGCAGGCAATAGCTAGTAACTTTATATCTCAGAAAGTAATTCCATAAATAAACTTACGAGAGGAGACTTCACACGCAAGAATTGCCAAAGCCTTGTTGAAAGTATTAAATTCATTTTGCAACTTCTGACCGGCAACTAAAAGAGTGAACGTAGCTGACATGTGGTATATTAAAGCATATACGACGTTTGTTGTTGCGAAACTTCTCTCTATGTCCTGCAAATAATATTTTCATTTTATTCTTTGTTATTTCAAGCGAGAGGAATGGGTTTCGATTGCTAGCTAGGAATTCAGTAGGATAATCAAACGACCTAAAAATAAGCTTGTCAATACTACAAAGAATGTTTATAATTAAATACTTGCTATGGTAGCATTAACTTTTAAATACGTTACCTTTTTAATAATTGCGTTAAAAATTCCATACATCGAAGAAATACATTGCACCATGGCTACACCGAGGGAAAACAACAGCTGAAAATAAAGTTACTTTAGTTCACCAATGTATATAATAAGATTATTATCATACATCTATAATTTATATTTTATGAAACATGTATGCACTTTCCGTAAAATCAAACAATATTTTTCTGGCTATGTGAGTGCTACTACACTAAACAAAAAAGCCGACTAAAGGGCTACGGACGCACCATCCGTGGGATGCACTCTACCAAAAAAGTTTTAAAGCAACTTCTGGACTCTTAAGGTGAATTTGGCTTTTAGCATTAGGTACTCCACGGTCTCCTCTGCTTTCGTGGAGTGATGCAGACTTGAGTACATACTTTGCTAGACTGGCCAAAGTGTGAAAAACAAGTGTATATTAAAATGCTCTGCTACTTTTCATTCGGACCTTACCTGAACGAGTATTTTGTAATTTGAGTTAAATTAAAATCAATATACGTAAGTACTCACCAATTCTTGATAACATACTGATATATTTTTACAGCAAGCCATGATGTGTTGATACTTTTCAGTCCAGCAGTTCACTTTCTCAGGCAAATTAATGCATTCCACATTCGCGTCGAGGCTAATTTCATTGGTCTCTTCCTCATTGTACCTCTTTAGTATATCATTTACAGCATTGTTCAAACATTTGAGGTAATCGTAAGTGCAAGTTATGGCGCAATACACTACCAGATGTTCCAGCGTGTAGCGAATGTCTACCCATAGCTCATAAACGACCAGTACTAGGATTTCTCTCAAAAGATATGTGTCCATTAAATACCAGTCAACAAGCCTTACCAGCAGAAGTATGACGGCCATCACAGTGAACACCACGAAGCCAACCAAACATTTGACCTTTAGTTTTTTCTCAGAATTTTTATAATGTTCTTCACCTTTGAAACAATTATGGAGCTTCCGCAGATTCTTGTAGAATGTGCTGAACGATTCCGAATTTACAATTCCACCAATTACTATTACGAAGCTTTTTAATAGAATCAGTAACTGGAATAGATCTGTCACCAACTTATCCTTATCGCTGTAGTCAAAATTAATGAAATTCGTCAAGATGACATTGTTCACTGTAATCGCTATAGAAAGGGATAGTTCAACGATTATACGCGTAACTGCTACAATCTTTTGACTTTTATTTAAACTCAAGTAGTTTCTATAGACACACATAAAATTTTCGCCATATATTAAGGTGTAGAATAAATTCATGGTGGCTATTGAAGTGACACTCGTTCTAGAAAGGTACGGTGTTACGAATGATGGAACGTGTTACCTGTGACCTCGTTAAACTTAATGTAGGAACATTTTCTTAATTATTTTAGGTACTTGTCTGTATGGACAAACTAACACGCCATGACTCAGCCGCTGTTATTCCTAATAAAACAGTTCAATATTAATGTACCTAGGTGACACTTCAGGGTTGGTTAGATGAAGATTAATAATGATGTTTTACATAGTATGAAATAAGGTTCATTATTGATTGGTAGCTGTTTAGTCAATAAAGATATAATATTACTGTTACCTTGCACGTGTTATGCCGAGATCCGACGATCCGCGATTTTGCGGACGGACACGCACGGCGTCCGCCGTGCTTGTCAATGTCTGTGGTGGTCGTCTGACCACAGACCGCGATGCACCGCGCACAGAGGAACTTCCGTGTCTGCAATACCCAGCACGTACGCACCGTCGCCGTCGGTGCGCCATATTGCGGACGGACACAGACGAGCCCGCACGACGCACCGGGGGAAGGTGTACGTGCGGAGTATCGCAGACATCGGAAGTTCCTCGGTGCGCGGTGCGTAGCGGTCTGTGGTAGTCTGCCGTACGTGTCCGTCCGCAAAATCACGGATCGTCGGATCTCGGCATAGGCAGCACTATGTTGATACTTTGTTAATGTGCGCGGTACACTTTCCATACAAACCAAGGGTGTCAAGAAACTGACGGCTTTTTTTTTTTTTTTTGTGCGCTCAACGCACTTTTGGTGCCACAATTTTTTTTTGTACTGCCGTCTCTTGACGCTGCTAGCTCGGGGATTCCGTTATCTATGGTAATAAGGGCTTGGCATTATCCTAAAAGTGTTGAATGCTACCTTTTAAGGGTTCCGTATGTCCGAATGACAAAGCGGAAACTTTATAACGATCACTCGTGTATCTGACTGTCTGTCCGTCTGTCACAGGCAAATTGCTCCTAATTAAATAGACTTATCAATTTCTGTGACCCAAACACGGACGAGTTACGTAAATAAATTAATATTGAATATGGGGTCACTTTTGGGAACAAATAAGTTTCTTTTTTAAGTTTTGCTTACTGTACTGTGTGACATATCAAATGAAAGGGCTGTGAGGGTCTCAAGTCTCAAGTATATTTTTTTATAATTTTATAATAAATAATTTTAGTTTTTTTTAACAAAATTGATGAAAATTTACCATTCCACCTTAACTCCGAAACAACGGAGCTTAAAATAATAAAAAATACACAAAATAGTTCTACACTTATAGATAACAGGAAAACCTATAAATATGAAGTCTATGGTCTTAAAATAGCATGATAAATCGTGAGAGATTTATCATGCTATTTGAAGACCATAGATAATAAAAACATACATTTGCAGTCGGAATGTATGACGTTTTTCAAGTACAATGATTTTTTTTTCTTAGAATAAATACATCCCAACTACGGAACTCTTCATTGTGCGTGGTTTGACACGAACTTGGCCGTTTTTTTATTTAGAGTCCTCCCCTATTTCGAAGAACTCTAAAGGAAATTAGTTTCGGACCTTATTTCCTTCTCTTCAACCTAGACGTCTGATACGTACTAAAGACTGTAATTTATTTATTTTTAGTCTAATAAATTCGTGTTTTATAGAGCGAAGAGAAAATGTAAAAGATTTTTTTCTTATAAGTATTTTAGGACAATTGCTTTTTTTAGCCTCCTTTTCATTGACACAATAGACAGAAATAGCTGTGTCGTCGACTTATGAATGACTAAATAAAGCTTGGTATTTGATTTTCCACGCTCAGCTCAGCGCCAAGAGTTGAAAATTCAACAGCACTCTGGAATAGACAAAAATGGGAAAATAAAATTTCCAGCAGCGCAGGCTTTTAAGTGTCGCCTAGTGTTGTAGTAAAGCATCAGTCGCGGGTGGGGGGGGGTTGCCTAATATGAAAGAAATAATTAAGTAGTTTTTCAAGACGAAGAGACGAGAGAAGACGGGTTGATTTTAGACTTGTCTTAACACGTCTGAGAATTAGTTAATATCTCCTCATCTTAATTATTATATTTGATGACCCGTCAAGTAATCATATACGAAAGGTAATAGGAAAATATAAAACCATCATCTGCCTAGCCTTTTCCCAACTAAGTTGGGGTCGGCTTCCAGTCTAACCGGATGCAGTTGAATACCTGAAGCCTATCTGACCTCCACAACCTAGTTACTGGGTAATACGATACCCCTTGGCAAGACTGGTTGTCAGACTTTTGGGCTTCTGACGACCCGTAATAACTGTCAAAGATCCACAAATGACAGCCGGGACCAACGGCTTAACGTGCTTTCCGAGGCATGGAGGAGTCTCGGTATGTAAAGGTGGTCATCAATCCACGTATCAGCCCCGGCAAGCGTAGCTTAACCTGATGGATCGACTCGTGCGGCTGTTATTACTTAGCCACGAGCTCCTCAGCAGGTTTGAGGAAAATTTAAAACCATGACATATGTAATTAAAGTTTAGTAATTTATACACATCGTCACATGCAAAGCAAATGAATGGAAAAGGAGTGAATGATAACGAAACGGCTGACAGGGATGAATGGAAAGGCGAGATAAAATAAAAAAATAAAATATAAAAGTAGGTAAAACGAGCTAAGGACAGTCCGAAGAAAAAGTCCCTTGCCACAGTTGAATGCCAAGCCTTTAGGTTCAAGGTGAGAAGAGCACGACGGATAATATCTTTAATATGAGCTTGCGGGCCCCATTCCGGTTGCTATGACTATTTGTGTCAGGTTTTTGGCATTATTTTCCGCTGTGACAGCGATCAGCTTATGTATAAGCAGTTGAGTGAGATACCTGAGATACAGGTTTATTCCTAGTTCAGGTAGAATCCAATTATTATATACCTACTTAAAATTGTATCGTAATTAGTAGTACATTACTGTCGCAGCCAGCAATTAGGGGGCATTCATGGACGATCGTAAAAATGTGGGCCGAGGCGAAGCCGAGGCACACATACGTAAGTCCATCAATGCCTGATTGTGGTCAAGGCTTGTATATTTGGCGAATTTCCAAGTATGTTTGAGAAAACTATATTTAGCCTATAATTACTAATAGCAAACGTAATGAGATAACTATTAGTTACGTAGTGATTAAATGCACAAATACCAGATCATTAGATTACAATAAATCTTATTCTTATAATTCATTAAATTATTTCATCACCACTGCTCTCAAAACGGTTAAGGAAAACATTCGTGAGGAAACCGAAATGTCCTAGAGCCAAAAATGCGAAGGAGTGACATTTACCAGCCCGCACTGGGTCCGCGTGGTGGATTACGGCCCACTCCCTTTCACCAAGAGGAGGCCTGTGTTCCAGCAGTGGCAACATTAAGCTGACTAGCTTCCGCCCGAGGCTTCGCTCGCGTGGTATGTCGCTAAAAAGTAGCCTATGTCGGTCCCTGGGATGCCAACTATCTCCTTGTCAAATTTTATCGAAATCCGTTCGGTGGTTTTGGCGTGAAAAGGTAACATACAGACAGAGTTACTTTCGAATTTATAATATTAGTATGGATTACGGTATGTAAAGCATGACATATTCATTAAATAACGTGATTAAACTGCAGCAGAACTATGACATAGTTGACAGCCAGCGTGAATATAACTGGCAGTATGTACATCCCAGCAGGGATGTTAGATAATAACATGATCTCTAGTGGATTCTTCTTTATCAGTCGTATAAAGTCCTTTGTCAATTTGACTTCGGCTTCGCCAGAATCTGAAATAATTGACATATTATGAATACATTAATTATTTCTTGCAAATCATAATGTGTACGTGAAGTACACTCACATTTAGCCAGTTATGTTTAAAACCCATATAACTTCACCTGGGAATCGAACCCAGGACCTGTTCAACTGACGGGGTCCGTTAGGACCGATGCCTGCCAGGGTTGCTGGAAAGTCCGAAAGGGATACCGGGACCTTTGCAATAGGCAACTGAAGGAACACGGGTGGGTTTTAGTTAGCAAATGTCTGACACGCCCTCCCGCTCCACCCAGAGCGGGTGAAGTCATTTGATGATTCCCACCATAAAAAAAAGGACCTGTTCCATCAGTTATGTTGTTTTTTGTACTTTTTTTAAAATCGGCTTTTATATTATGTTTCTTAATAATCTTACCAATTATTATCATTGTATTATAAAGTCGAGCCAAAACTCTTTGGAACTTTCTCCCTTGGTTACGAGCCAATTGTCCAGCAAAAACAGGCAAGAGCGTTACTGATCCATAATTAAATAAAGCAATTATCACTTTCATCAAATAACACATACACAACAAAAAATCATATTATCATAACATCTGCCTAGCCTTTTCCTAACTATGTTGCCGTCGGTTTCCAGTCTAACCGGTTTGCAGCTAAATACCGGTATGTTACATCGAACGATTGTTTTCTGACGTCCACAACCCAGTTACGAGTACCTACTAGGGAACATGTGTGTAACGGCTAGTGCTTTGCAGGTTAGCTGCGCAGGCCGTTATTAATTAGGTAGTATAAAGTTAGAGGAAAGTAATTAGCATTTTAAGTGAATACATATAATTCTATAGTTACAGGAGTACACGACTAGGTCGTACGTAAGACACTGATTGACACACTCGCAAACACTAGGATAGGATTAGAAAGGTACCGGCCTTGGCAGCACATGGCAGACAAGGTGGCCTGTCAGCACTGGCTCCGCCGAATAGGTCTTATACAGGGAGTTTGGCAGAACGTTGAACATACGAAAATGGTGGGTCATCTGCTACTTACTCAGTCCTAATTTATTTGGCCCTGGCCCTCTGGATATTTTTTTAAAATCCGCGCCCCTAGGTACGTGGCTAGTTTGCCTTAGGGTAAATACGCCACTGTGTACATAATGGCTAATATAACGATGAAGTCATCCTTGATCGGGGCACATAGTGTAATTATAGAGGGTCTGGACAAGCATTCACCGGACAACCCCGCTTAGCTTTGGACAGGGTAACCCGTACATGGGGTAACTCATATCGCAGTGTTACCTTTTGTTCGAGTTACATCCTCGAAACCCAGCGAAATGGTTAACACCTTTATTAAGGTAACCACGGGAAGGGGTTCCCCTTCAATGACTTAAGCCTTTGAAGAGGTTACCTTCTCGAAAAGCTTTTTTTCGTGTTACCCTGAATTACCTTATAAACTTGAGCTGCATGTAGGTGGGGGGATTTACAAGTCGCTCGGCAAGTAGGTACACGCAAGATTGGCGGACCGCCGAGCGCGGTACCATGTCACGTGCGGTCGTGGTTATGCAATTTTCAAACTAATATCGATTGTAAACAGTGCAAATTACAATGTCTTGAGTTGGAATGGCTTACCCTGTTACAGTGTTACAGGGTGTTGAAAGGGTAACCCGTTCGTAACGGGTTAACTACACTCGTTCGAAGGTGTAACATGTATCATAGGGTTTTTTTTGAAGGGCTTAAAAAAACCCCTTCAAAAACCCTTTCAACGAGTATCTGTCCGGTCCCTGCCACAGACCATTAAAAATAATTAAGCCTTTACATGGCGACATCATGGCTCATTTTTTATTGGGTGCTCATTATTTTTGAATGCATTCCATTACCTATACCTTCATCTTAGTACAGTCACGGACTTTAATTGATGAGCCACCTGCCACTATCCGTATTTTAGCCGTGTAATGCAAAGTCATATGTCTTCGTATTAGAAGAAGAAAATTATATTTCTGAGAGCCAGAACTAAAAACTTGACAGCAGAGTGACTACCCAAAGTCAACCAATTGCAGGCAATTGCTAGCAACAGTAACCTAGCAACGATAAACAATCGTTGCTAGGTTACTGTTGCGATAGTAACGTTAGCGTACGGAGAAATATTAATAGTCATTTCGACAAGTTCGAAAGTAACGTCTAACTCTATGGTTATGACTATTTCCGATTAAAAGTAATTTATTTGTCATCTTGTTAACGAGCGTGCGATTTGAGCTCGTGTTTAATCGTGTAATCTCGTGTTTGTATGATACTGCAAAATTGAAAATATTGAAGGTGGCTCATCAATTAAAGTCCGTGACTGTACGTATATTTTTTCGGAAATCTAATTACAAGGTAATTAGACAATGGGTGTACTATAGGTACACCTCTGCCTAACCCTGCAGGGAATACAGTCGTGTTGTTATGTTATGTCACAATACTCACGTTTGAAAAAACTTGGTAAATCATCAAAACGTAGTTGGGCATCGACAAAACTAGCGACAAGAAATACTGAAATATAAGAATTTAAATTAAGCAAAACACAATAACGGAACATACAATATCAAGGACACCAATGGATTAAAAGATTGATTAACTTAATTCCAAATACCAGTACCTACCTGGCGTCCAAAGCATAGCGTCACTTTGTCGCAACTATTCGCTAAATCACGATACAGTTCGACCCAACTATGAATCTGCTCCCTTGTGATATCACATTGCTCATTCGAACTAATATCACACCTCCCTACTCTCTCCCAAACGGCTGATATCAACGAATTCAAGCTTTTCGACAAATTAACCACTATCATAATAACAACAAACAACATTATTTGCTGAAAAATAATAGTAAATCTCATAATCGCTTGAACTGCAAAAATGAGAGCAATAAGAAATTCATTCACTTGTTGGAATCTATTCAAAACGTCCAAAGATCTGATGATAACGAAGACAGCAAATAATAAAGTACAGAATATAGTAGACCAGTAAATTTTCTTTAGGGATTTTGTTAAATTTATGTCATATTTAAACCAGTCCGAGAGACGATTGATACTTCTATGATATGACATGAAGGCACGGCTGTAACAGATGCCGGTCACGACGGATGACACACAGTTTATAAAGGCTGAAGTAGCAAAAATACAATAAATAACAGTCACTTGATCAATCACAGCATTTCCTAGAAACAAATAATACACTTTAATAGTAGCCACAATAGAGTACAAGATGGTCTGGAATATTATTTTGAAAATAATCAAATATTTCGTTATCTTCTTCTCGTTACAATATTTCCTGTGTATGCCTATAAGAGTCTCCAGAAACAAAAAAATGTTTAACCACTTTAATGGAGACATTTTTATTTGTAATGTTGTGTGTCTCGTTGATGACGATAAAGTAATGGTTTTAATGGACGGAGACAGAAAATTCTGTTATTTCAATTTTCTATTAGTGTTATAAATACATAGTTTGTTGACTGTCAATAATTTTAACGACACGATGTACGTTTTATTTTGTTTTCTTCATCAATGCTACGATATCTCCTATCTATATTAATAAATTAACAATAAGCAGATGGCATTGTTTTTGGTTACGCTTGTTAGAAGATTTATTCATCTGCTTATTTGTTTGTAAGTTAGATAATTAGATAGTTTGTTTAGGGCGAATCTTGCAAGCTGAATTAAAGAAAGAAAGAAAAGAAAATGTATGATGATGCATTTTATGATAAGCATGACCAGATTGGCCACCCAGGATTGGCTCCAGACGAGGAAACTCCTTAACGGTCAACAGTAAAGACACGTCTTTCTTACACTTAAGGATAAGCTAATTAATATTATTTATTTTTTAATTGATTTAATTTTTTTTGCATTTAAGAAAATAATAAAGTTCTATGTTTACGTTAGTTTTATTTAATACGTTTTAGTTCAATAAAAGCTTGTTTAAAAAAATATTTTTACTTATATTATTTCATTTTTATCGTTCGTTTGTTATATCACTGACTTGTAATCAACTTTATCCCCGCTTGTCGAGTACTGGCGTGAACGAGCATCGATAACATTAATTAAATAGATTCCTCCTACCTTCCTACAGCCTTGTGGCTAAGTAATAATAGCTGCAAGGTTCGAGCGATCAGGTTAAGCTACGCTTGTCGCGGTTGGTCCGTGAATGGGTGACCATGTGTACATACCAAGGCTCCTCCCGGTTTGGCATTTACATTAATGCCACTATGGCGTGCTGTGGAATGTTCTCCAATGCTTCCAAGATGGCAGTTTTCAGCACACGCCTCAACTGATCCCATAACATAAATGCTCTATTGGATTCATATCAGGGCTTCTTGCTGGCCTTTCCATTACTGCGATGCTCGACTCGACTGACTCGTCTGTTGCAGCTAAAAAATCAAACGTCAGGTCCTTGTGTTGCCTGCCAGGGTTGCGGGTTAGTCCGAAAGGGATACCGGGACCTTGGCAACAGGCAACTGAAGGAACACGGGTTTTAGTCAGTAAAAGTCTGATACGCCCTTCCGCTCCGCCCAGAGCGGGAGAAGTCATTGGAAGATTTCCGAAACAAAAAAAAAAAAAAGGTCCTTGTGTTGACATCTGAAATTATGCTGAGCTTATGCCTTTTTGGCATTATATTGGTTTCAGTTTTTTATAGTTTTAAGGTGTATTTTTCTGCTGTAATGGTAATAAACGCATTTTTCTTGTTTCTTTCTTTATGTTAACGACATGTAGGTATTCTCGAACAATTCTTGCAGTGTGCGCCATTGCAATATCTACAACATTATTTTTTGAAAAAAAATTCAGCTGTTCCATACATTTTGTCGATTTAAGTGAACACAAATGTATGGAACAGCTGATTTTTTTTTTCGCGATTTTAAGGTTGTTCCCATAGAAAAAGTTGTTCAAAATGATGAGTACAATGACCCCTTTTCGGGTTTAGCATAAACAAAAAATTATGTTGTATACAGCGTGTAACAAAAATCCTGTCCAATCCGTGAGAGAGTTGTTAAGACTCATAATAATGAGAATCTATTTATGTGGATATTTTTTTAATGGGGATTTTTACCGGGTTATTACATGAGGCGCGGGCGGCCATCATTTAGCGGGTGTCTACAAGTCTTAACTTATGACCTTTGTAGAAAATTTTCTAATTTATAATGAAATTGGGGTAATTTTATTACTTTTTAATAATGTTATTGCGGTACCTAGGCCCTATCGAAACGGACAGGGTTTTTCTTATATGCTGTATATATAAAACTCGTATGTATATTATATACGCATTTATAATATTTATTAGTAAGAAATATAGTTAGGATAGGATTATAATAAAAATGAACGGTGACTCGATTTAGAAGTCTAGTAGTATAGTTTATCCACTCTTTATTGGAGACAACATCTTCTTATTATGTCATATGAACGTCTTAGCGACAAGGATATAGTAATTATAGTGAATGTCGGAAGTAAATATACTTCGATACTGTAGGAAGATACCTAAATCATTTGATTAAGTACACGAAAATAATTTTGATGGACGAGGTTGCCATGTTTGTTTCAATTAAATTAATTCCAGTTACTTGACAACCTTTCAAGTGACAGTTGTTTGCCCAGAACGTTCATCAGCCTTGTAACAGTATGTTCAGCTAGACATTGTCGATCAGTAACTAAGTGCAACTCAATGTACTGTCGGGTTGTTAAGAAATCAGTCCACTTTGTGTCACTGTTAATACGGTCCAGCATGCTGGCTCAACGTGAGTAAAGCTTCTTTCATTATACAGTATGTTATCTAACGAAGGGCGTTCCTGTTAACTTGCAATAGTACAGCGTCTGTTTATACATGCTAAAAAAATATTAGAAACCATTAAAAAAAAGTTTTTTTTTAATTATAGTAAAATATTCACAAAAAATATTAAATTGATACACATATACTCTGTATACGCACACGTCACACTTGTCTTTCTACGTTTAAATACATGTGTGCGTGTACAGAGTGTTTCTTTTATATCATATCAATATAATAGTTTTGTGAATATTTCACTACTTAATTATATTTTTATTTTTTATTTTTTATGGGTAATATTTTTTTTGGCATATATGGACGCTATACTATTGCGGGTTAACGGGAGCGCCGATTGTTAGTTAACATACTGTATACTAGCAATTTAATACAAAAATTCAGGATGACAAGTAGCCTAATTCCTGCAGGTCCTAGGCTACCGATTTGTCAAATTGCATAACCATTGATTCAGTGGTTTAGGAGTGAAAAGGTAACAGACAGAGTTACTTTCAAAATCACATTTATAATATTATCAATACTTATATGAACTAAGACGTCTTCAAGACATTAATTTAAACACACGGCTACACCTTTCAATTCGTTTTTGAATATTAAATGCAACCAAACATTTTGCAATAATATTCTAATAACACCAAAGCTAGACACCAAACGGTCCGGGTGTATTCGGTAACATACAGCATTAACGATAACATTCATAAAATAATGAGAACAATTTGTGATAAGTCAATCTGTCTACCTTTTTTCCAACTACGCTCGGGTCAGCTTCCAATCTAACCGAATGCAGCTGAATTCTAATACATTAACCGACCGTCTCTTTGACCTCCACAACGCACATTTTGTGAAAAATCCAATAAACAATTGTTTAAACAACTACTCTTTTGCTTACGATACCGCGTGTGTGGATGATATTTTCGTAAACATGACAATATGACTATCACAAGATGTTTTTACAAAATATGGTTATTATGATACTATATAAAATTAAATGATATGCATAAACTGCAACATGACAATGAGTGAGTTGACTGTCGACGTCAGTATAACTGGCAGCACGCACATCCCAGCAGGAATGTTGGACAATAACTTAATCTCTAGTGGATTCTTCTTTATCAGACGGATAAAGTCTTTTATCAGTTTCGTATCAGCTTCACTTGAATCTGAAATTAAATGTCATGTATTCATTTATAGAAAACTAGCTGTTACTCGAGACTTCGTCTGCTATCCAGGATGAAAAGTAGCTCATGTCCTTTTCCAGGTCATTGTCTACCTATAAGCCAAATTTCATCCAAATCCGTTCAACCGTTTTGGCGTGAAAACGGAACAAATAAACTCACTTTTGAATATATATGGATAGTCTTACCAATAATCATTTTATTGTAAAGTCGAACCAACACCTGGTGGAACTTCACTCCTTGGTTACTCGTCTTTTGTCCAGCAATTAATGGCATTATTAACACTGATACGTAACCAACTATAATTATTATAATCTTATACTCGGAGACGTTTCCATGGTTTCCAATCTGTAAATATTAAAACCATTTAATACATTTTAGAAACTTTGACTTGATTATTTTGACATAACGTTCAGAATACTAAACAAAATGGGAAAAATACTTACGTGCAAAGGATTTATGTAAAATTTCTGGTAAATCAACATAACGTAGTAAACTAAACACGTTATTAGCGAAAAAAACAACTGAAACAAGAATTACACTATTGATAAAACCATTTCCGTAATATTAATCGTAACTAGAATGATAAAAGAGACATGTGATGTTATGCAAATTGATATAATTAGAAAAGAGCACATAAAAGAAAATCTGAAAGTTATACTAGTAACAGAGATGGTATGTGAAAATAAGTTGTTACAGTATGATTCGATGTGGAGGAATAAGAAACGGAATGATAATAGAAGTAAAGGAAGACCAAGTGAACAATGAATCAATTGAATGAAACATGATGTCATCTTTCATACAATTGATATATCTGTTTTTTTTTAAGTTTGCACCCTTTGCCTGTTAGCCATATGGCTAGAAAAGGGGTGAAGATGTCTCAAAAACACAATAGGTACCGGCAGAAGGGAGGATGATTTAAGGGATGGAACTAGGTATGGTAATAATATGCTCAATATAATTTAATCACAAATACAATACCTGGCGTCCAAAGCACATCGTCACTCTGTCACAGCAGTTTGCTAAATCCCGATACAGTTCAACCCAACCTTGAATCTGCTCCCTTGTGATATCACATCGCTCATCCGAACTAATACTACAGCTCCCTACTCTCTCCTGAACGGCTGATACCAACGAAGTCAAACATTTGGACAAATGAAACATTATCATAATAACAACAAAAAACATGAGGTGCTGAAACAATATTGTAATTCTTAAAATACTTTGTGATGCCATCATGGAACCCATTATTAACAGCTCTGAGAGTGAGTGGAACCTTTTTAAAACCTCCACAAACCTGAGGGTACAAAACACGATTAATATAAATAACATTAAAGTTATGCTTAACCAGTATATCTTTTTTAGAGGATTAATAAATTTTTTGTCATTTTTAAACCTTTCAGAGACACGACAGATGCTTCTTAAATATGATTGGAAGGCGCGGCTGTAACTGATTCCGGATATAACAGATGATATTGCGGTTATATACACTGAAACAGCATAACCGCTATAAGCTAAATACATTTGAATAGGATAGTAGTCATTTTTTCTTAATAAAAAATATACTTGTGTGATAAGGAGAATAGTGTGAATCATAGTCTGAACCAAAATTTGGAAAATTATAAAACATTTCTTGATCTTCTTCTGGCTACAGTAATTTCTGTATATTCCTAAGAGATTCTCCACAAGCAATAAGTTGTTCAACCAAGTTAACGGAGGCATGTTTGTTCGAATGTTATGTGCCTCGACAACGACACTATACGACGTAGTACAACAATAAACGTTACATACGTAGAACGTACATTATTTATCGTACATAGTACAACTATTTTCTTAATGTCCCTCGGCAAACTTGGAAGTCGTTTGAGAGCGTCCGGTCTGTACAAAGGCAACTGATAGACATCCGACGACTAACGAAACACGAAGACTGCCGATGGACATTAAGAAAATAGTTATACTGTAGTTTCTTAAGTAATTGACAATTAATCATATGAGGACACCACAATTATTTTAATGGTTCTGTAGGTAAGTAAAACACCACTTTACCAATTATACAGGGTGTAAGGGTAAACACTTGTCATTCAAACATTATGTTGGTAATAATTTACATTTGACAAGAGATAGATATAATATTCTTATGTACTATCTTTCTACCTACTATAAAAGACAGATAGCTGTGTCGCTATCATATTTTTTTTCTATTTCAGCCAAAAATTTGGCTAAACAACTTGATTCTTTTGAGCAATGCAATGTAATTTTAAATAATTGACAATGAATGACATTGATTATAATTTAAATTAAAAATTAGGATAATAGAGGACACCTCCTGCTTAATAAACGCAGAAAATATAAATACTGGTTTAAATCATCAAAATGTTACAAAACGTTCTTCTTTAATATCCTCTCACCCATCACATTGTAGTAATTTAAATAATAATAATAGTCTAAAAATAGTCCATCAGAATATACAGGGTGTGATAGGTAAGGAATTAGAATTGGAGCTGTTCATGAACTGTAGTTTTATTGATATCTTATGTGTAACTGAACATTGGTTAAAAGTCCACCAGTTCATGTTCAGCTTTAACAACCACCAGGTTGCCAGCTCATTCAGCAGACTTAATATGACACGCGGTGGGTCTCTAATAATTAATTGTTCGTAACAATATGAAATTTAACTACAAAAAAAAAAGTTTCTATGCGACACCGAGCTTGCTAGCGAAACAGTTGACTGACTGAGAGAGGGGTCACGCTCACGGCCGTTGAGGTCACGTCTCACGCCGCCCACCCGTGTTGAGTCGCAAGTTTGTTACCCTAGCGAATAGGTGAAAGGGTGAAATACTCTAGTGGTAAAAAGTAATAAAAATAAATAAAAAAAGTTGTAGTTTTCCATTGATTTTACGTTCTATAAATGACACCAAACCACTGGTTTCAAGGATAACGGTGTTTACCCTAACACCTTGTATGACAATTGTGTATTTATTGTCTAGACGAAAGAAAAACATTCACCCATAAACATTGCTTAAAGTTAAGACACCTAAGGTACGCAAAATAAGCGCTTGGACATGGAATGATGAAAATCAACCCGTTAAACAATACAATACAAAGTTAAGACACGTTTAAAAGTAAAAAAAAATGTGTAGTTATATTTTTATACAAAGTACCCAAAAAATAATTTAAAACTTCATTACAATTTTGTGAATCCTAAAATCACGTGAAATTTCATTTTAAACAATATTACTAAACTGCAGCATGACAATGATATAGTTGACAGTCGACATGAGTATAACTGGCAGCATGTACATTCCTATAGGAATGTGGGACAATAACTTGATCCCTAATGGATTCTTCTTTATCAAACGTATGAAATCCTTGATCAATTTCGCTTCAGATTTGTTTAAATCTGAAATCATATTAATTTTTCATTCAGTCTATAGCGTTTCTCAGAGCAAAGGGTTTGTGACCCACTGCGTTATTTTTTTCGCCTATATCACATATGTCATGTGGCAGATATGACTAAACATTTGGCACTTCAGGAGTTGTACGGGCTACATCAATAATTTTGTTAGTGATCACGCTTATTATGAACTGGATAGATACTGTGCTCAATAATAAGTTTAGTTTAAGGATAAGACTAATTGTAGTAATACTTTACTTGATTGTAAGCTACGCTTGATGGCATATTAATTGTTTAAACCTATCTATGTTTTCTCTATAAGAGAATTGTATTTTTTTTGAGAAAATAAATATCTTTAACCGCGATAATGTAAATAATTTGTATCATTGAGTGCATTATCCATTCAGGTCATAATAAGCGTGGTCAATATCAAAGTTACATCTTTTGGGGTTTGGTATTCAGTACGTCTACCCTCCATATATGAGGGTGAGGGGAACATGCCAATGAGCTAAGCGGAAGGTAAAGATGTCTTTTTTTCTTACCAAACATAATCATTGTATTATAAAGTCGAGCCAGCACTCGATGGAATTTCACCCCTTGATTATGAGCCAACTGTCCAGCAACGATTGGTAAGATTGTCGAAAATACATAAAATATTATAACAATGGCTATACTCTTGTCTTTCAAATGATTAAAAATAGGATCATTTAAAACATACTTATAAAAAAACTCCGGAATTCTGCATAATTTGACTATGAAACCGATCAAATTATCATTAGCTTTCAGATATTCAGTTATTAGGCAAATGGACCAACAAAACGAGTCGCAATTTACTTACATTTGAAACACTCAAGTAGAACATTTGGTAAGTCAGCAAAATATAGTAAGATATTGACATTAATAACGAAAAGAAAAACTGAAACATAAAAGTAAAATTACCAAACAATATACGCTTGTAAAATATGCTTAAAGACAACATAAATAATAATATATTAAATATTGCATTTTAAATGAAAGTACCTGTCGTCCAAAGCATAGCGTTACATTTTTTAGCTTAATCACGATACAGTTCAACCCAACGTTGAATCTGCTCCCTTGTGATATCACATTGCTCCTCCGAACTAATATCACAACTCGTTACTCTCTCCTGAACTACTGACATCAACGAGTTTAAGCATTTGGATAAATGAACTACTAACATGATACAAACAAACAAAATATTTTTTTCAAATAATATATGTCTTATTAAAGTTTGTGAAAAAAAAATTGGAACAGAAAGAAATGAACGCAATGCTTCATAGTCTTTTGGCTTAAAACCGATTATAAGGTTCAAAGACCTGAAAGTAGCGAATGCAATAGATAGTAAAGTAGAAATAATACTAAACCAGTACAATTTTTTAAGACAGTTAATATATTTCTTATCGTCTTTAAACCATTTAGAGACACGACTAATGTTTTGTATATACGATGTAAAAGTGCGGCTGTTACTGATGCCGGTCACGACGGATACCAAACTCGTGATAAAAGATGAAGTTACAAAATCACAATAAATATAATTAATTGGATTATTGATCTCTACTATTAATAATAAATATAGTTGGCCGGAGACTATAATTGAGTGCAACATAGTCTGGACCAAAATTTGGAAAATTATATAATATTTCTTAGTCATCTTCTGACCACAATAGTTTCTGTATATGCCTAAGAGATTCTCCAGTAACAATAAATTGTTCAACCACTTTAATGCAGACATTTTTGTTTGTAATGTTGTGTTTCTCAGCGACGCGACGACGTGACTACAAAATATTATCTGGTTTTAATGGACGTCTAGTGACTCCATTTTGATAAGTAATTTCATTAATAAATTAAAGCATAATCATTTTGTCGACATTTTCAATATTTTCATAGGTTAGTCATTAGATTGGCAGTCGTGTTTAATAAATAAATTTCTAAGGATATTCATAGATGTTGCCAAGGCATTCAACACTATATCAACCCAATTTATTATAAAATAAATTGGAATCGCTGGTATTAGATGAGAAGCTCTGAACTGATTTAGTACCTAACTACTTTACAGTTTACAGTGAGTAAGAGTCGATGATTAAATAATTAAGAACTAACCGTGCTATTTGGAGTGCCACAAGGAAGTCTGCTTGGCCCTCTCCATTTACAATTTACACAGAGACTATTCCTAACTACATTTTCTCTAAAAACTTTTAAGTACCCTATACCTGCTAGAGAGCAAATCTATGGCCGGTAAGTGAAATTAAAACTACAAACTAAGTTATTACATTCTTTAATGTTAAAACAACACGACGTTTAGTATTTCTACATCAGCGGCAACGGCAAAGGCATCACTTGGTGATGATTGGAGTTTATTTAATTTTTTGGTTGGACTCATAAAACCATAAACGTCAAATTGTGCTCAGTAGACAAATACATCAACATAAAAGTTCAGTATCTTTTCTAAGAATTTGACATGTATAAATGATTTTTTTATGCTTTCCGTCTGCCCTTTTATTTTCATGATCATGAAGTGGAGCTGCAATTTATATAACACAATTATAGTTTTAAAGCCTAATTTACACAAAAAAAAATAAACTATAAAAATTTCTTGCTTTAGCGAATCATTATCCTATTAAACCAGAATTTATACGAAGTGACACCTATTACATAATTAAATTAAACAATATTATTAAACTGCAACATAAATAACAGACATTTAATTTTATCTGATTAATAACATCTAATGTTAATGAAAAAAACTACAGCAATAACAAATTATGGTTTGCAAAAAAGTCTGAACGAAGGAAAACCATAAAGCATTTCTTAATCTCCATCTGGCTACAATAACTTCTATTTATGCCTAATAATTTCAATAAATAAATTGTGCAATTACTATAATATAGGACACATTATTTTGTTGTTTATTAGCTTGACAATGACAAAGTAATACTTTTAATGGACGTTTGATGGCTTACTTTTGTTAATTTAACTCATAATTTAGTGATTTCATTAGTAACAAACTGTCAACAAATTAGTATAAATAAAATAAAATATATATTTTCGTATAAAATTAATATTTTGTAACCTCGGTGGTTAAATTCCCACTCAATTCACCACTGTGATGGGTACCGAAATCACGAAAAAATAAAAAATAAAAAACATTTACGAACCGAGGAACAACGATCGCGGTTCGAATAGTATGGTACTTGAAATTATAAGTATAGAAAATCCGCCGACACTGTTTTCTTGCCTGTATATTTGCAATATATAATTATAAACATAATTATTTATTGCAAATATTTATTTTTATATTAAAACTTCGCAAAACGAACGAAAAGATCCTTAAATACATTTGTAGCAACATACTCGTACATAAATAATTTGTGGAGGGTAATTCTTTTCCTCCCTAAATCCCATAATATACCGTTGGAAGCCCTGAAGAAGAATTGTCATTATTCAGTCACGCGACGGATTTAGTCCAAGCTACATTTGCCCCTGTATATTTAACATAATGTCTCATAATTATTGTTGTTAAAAAAAAGTTGAATAAAAATAAAAATGCTATTTTCTATGATGTTTTTCTTTGTTGTTATAAAGCTGAAGAGTTTGTTTGTTTGTTTGAATGCGCTAATCTCAGGAACTACTGATTGGAATTGAAAAATTATTTTTGTATTGGATAGTCCATTTATCGAGGAAGGCTATAGGCTATATAACAATACGCTACGACCAATAGGAGCGGAGCATAAATGAAAAATGTTGCAAAAACGGGAAAAAATATTCCTTTTTGAGAGCTTCCGTTGCGTGCGCTGCGTAACCGGTTTAAGTTACGCAAATATCATGTATGATGGAATTGTTTCTCTTTAAAAGTTCTAAAAAAAAATCCGCGACAGCATATATCTATCTTTTAAGATTCACTCACTGTAACCATTTTTTATGGTAATCAAATTTGTTTGAAACGAATGCATTATTTGCGAAGGAGTTTTATCAACATAATATTAATTCTTATTCAAATAAATAGTTTAAACATCAAGGGTATTTATTTAGCAGTAAAATACTTTTTAATTCATTCGAATCGGACATTTAATTTCGAAGTTATCATGAGTATAAAAAATACAATACGCGAATCGTTCGACGCTGGTGTCGCGACGCAGCCTACTCTAGAGAGGAGAGGATGGGCACACGAGTAGACCATGACCTGGAATAGGAAATAGGATACGTTTTATGCCTATATTCCTACGGGATCGATACCCACGCGGGTGAAACCGCGGGGCACAGCTAGTACAATATAATGTCGCTTTGTGTTCGGAATACCGAAAAACGTCCTCTGTCGGCGCGACCACGCGTTCAAATTCATCAAACGAGTGATGTGTGAGCGAAGTGACATATAATGACCGCTACGATCTCGTATTCGCGCGACGACCGCTTTTAAAAAGGACGCAACCTTAGAAAATCACACATAAATAAATAAATAAAAATATAAAATGACATCAGTTCATGTTTTTTCTTAAAATGTAGGTATACATGATAAAACATTTTCGAAAAAAAAACATTATTTAAATAACATTATTAAACTGCATTATAACAATGATATAATTGACAGCCAAAGTGAACACAATGGGCAGCATGTACATCCCAGCAGGCATGTTGGACAATAACTTGATCTCCATTGGATTCTTCTTTATCAAACGTATGAAGTCCTTTATCAATTTTGCTTCAGCTTCACCTGATTCTAAAATTGAATGACGTAATGTAGATATAGGTCTGACTGGGACTGCTGTTTCGCGCCTTGAATGTGCGGCGAGGCCCCCGGCAGCGTTGACCAATGAGCGGCGAACGGGACGCCAGCGCCGCGGGCCGTGAGCTTTGCGGCCTGTACTGCCCCCTCTCGCCGCGCACATACCTCAGGCGCGAAACAGCGGCTCGGTCAAACTATAGTTCCCGTTTATTTAGATGTCGGTTATTAGAAAAATGTCATTAAAAACGGTCTCACCAATTACTATCATTGTATTATAAAGTCGAGCCAACACTCTATGGAGCTTTATCCCTTGGTTACGAGACCATTGTCCAGCAATGATTGGCAACACTGTTAATACTACGAAACTCAATGCAATCACTATTGCTCTCATGTCTCCATTCTGTAATTGACAATAATAAATTAGTCGAGTCAACTAAGCAGAATTCTCCTAAGTTGTGAGTATTAGGCGAATAACATACACACACACACTGACCTTAGTAATTAAAGTAAGCGTTTCATACGATTGTGAACCTTATTTAATGTCTGTAATGTTCATATTCGCATTAGCAAATTTGAGCAACAGTTACGTTCGAATTTGAAAATTAATGCTGTACAAATAATGTTTACATTCGTACGTGACGTTAGGTCGATCCGCACACAGCAGTGCCGGCACAGTGCCGACACGTGCCGATCAGTAACGTACAGTGAAATATAATATTGTAGCATACATTTTGTCCAACGCTATCCGTACAGGGGGCCTAGACAAAATCCCTTTTCTGTAAACGTTAACGCCAACGGAAAGATCAAATTGTATGGAGTTGACAGCAGCGGTCACGTCAAGTCACGTGACATCTCTAAAGCTAATGTCAACTCCATACAATTTGATCTTTCCGTTGGCGTTAACGCTTACAGAAAAGGGATTTTGTCTATAGCCTCTGGTCAGTGACAGTGTCACTGAACGTCACTGTCACTGACGAGTACGGATAGCGTCGTACAAAAAGTATGCTACAATATTATATTTCACTGACACTTATCGATACGTTTCTGATCGGCACGTGTCGGCACTGTGCCGGTACTGTTGTGTGCGGATCGGCCTTTACTTTACCTAGCACTTTAAAGACAGTGGTCAATAAATGTTATCCAAAGTGGGACAGCGCCGACTTTGTGCGAGTGAAACCAAAAATGACGCTCTTGGCGGTGCGTGGTCGAGTGGATCAAGTCTGGTAAAACACACCGACTTCCACAACTCCGCGGAGACATATGGTCAGGTCGTATATTATTCGGTTTAGATCTTTGCACAATGCGCTTTTAGAGGTCGACTTTTCGAATGCATATTGTTCTGAAAAAACTAAAAACAAGTCTTAGTATTCTTACATGTGAAACATTCTTGTTGCACAGATGGTTCACCAGCAACATGTAGTATGTCATTGACATTATGAACGAAAAGAGAAACTGAAACATGAGAACACAATTAGAAAGCAATTTAGAGCGTTTATTCTGAAAGTTGGCAACGTCGCAAATAACTGTCAAATATTTACCTGTTTTGAATAATTTGGCAATATTACTGTATGGAAATATGAAATATGACTAGACAACTTTCTGAAATATTGATTATGAATTGCAAGTATAACACTGAATTTAAGTTGTAACCGGTTTTAGGTGTAAAAAAGGCATTTGGAAAGTTTCCGAATCCTGTTTTTACAACTAAAACTAAATATTCGGTGTTACGTTATTAATTATTGCATTTCATAATCAATATTTTAGACAGTTGTCTAGCCATATTTCATATTTACATACAGTAATATTGCTAAATTAATCAAAACATCATATTTGACATCTATTTGCGACGTTGCCCACTTTCAGAATTGGATATAAAAATACCCTTTATCGAAGCCATTCACAACATATTCTTCTCATCAATGCGATTTTTTTTTGAAGGTAGGTACTGTTCCTGAAGTGGCAACTTCTTCAAAGTTCCAACGTTGTTTTTAGTACCTACTTTACGTTTAAACTAAACTTAAAATACCCACGTTTTACGTTTTATCGTTCACTCGTCGGCAGTCTTTTGCGCGCTACATTTAACAGGTTGTACACACCAAAAAAAAGGTAATTTCCCAGCTTTTTGCGCAATGATACTTCGTTTCGTAGATTTCGGTTTGGTGATGAATATTAACACGCATTCCATTCTAGGCTACGTCACAAAGTATCACGAACGGCGGCAGTAGGTGTGCCAAATAAAATAAAACACACTAGAACACTTTATGATAAAAATGTACCTGACGTCCAAATCCTTGCGTCAATTTTTGACAGCAATTTGCTAACTCCCGAGACAGTTCAACCCATTCTTGAATCTGCTCCCTCGTGAAATCACATTGCTCATTCGAACTAATATCACAATTCCTTAACCTCTCATGAACGGCTGATATCATTGAATTCAAGCATTTAATCAATTGAACCACTATCATGATAAAAAAAAACAATATGATTTTCTGAAAAACTACCGTCGATCTGATTAAAGTTTGTGACACAAAAACGGAAACAAAAATTAACATATTTGTATCTTCGTCCATATGCATGTAATTTATTAGAATCTGCGAAGATCTATAGAGAGATAACGCCATACATAATATTGAAGAAGTGATGCTGAACCAGTATATGTTCTTAATAGCATAAATAAATTTGTTATCTTGAAAACATTCAGAAACACGGCTGATACTTCTAATATAAGATATGAAGGCGTGGCTGTAACAAATACCGGTCACGACTGATGATACCGAGTTTGCATAAGATAAAGCAGAGAAACCACCATGTATGAGCTTGATTTGATTAAATTCCTTTCCTCCTAACAGGAAATGTTCGTCATTAATGAGGATTATAGTGTGCAACAGAGTCTGAACTAATATCTGACCAATAATCAAACATTTCTTGATCTTCTTCTCGCTACAATAATTTCTGTATATGCCTAACAGATTCTCCATAATCAAAAAATGTTTAAACCATTTCTTTAAAAATTTCTCCATTTTGTGTTCGTTGTCTTGGTAAAGTTCAGGTATTAATGAATGGAAACATTTTTTACTTTAATCTAGGTAAGTAGTTTACCTAAGTTAAGTAATTATCATGACGTTACAGCTGTCACCAGTATGTTTTACCAATCATTTATCATAATGAACACCGTATTATGAATTTACAAAGAGAAATAACAGGGATGGAAAATAAAAAAAATACGTCACGTAATGTAATTTTATAAAGCCGAAGTTGAAAGAACACACTAAGTAAAAAACTGAATTAAATAACATTATTAAACTGTAATATGACAATGACATAGTTGAGAACTAAGGAGACTATAGCTGGCAGTAAGTACATCCCAGCAGGAATGTTGGACAATAACTTGATCTCTAGTGGATTCTTCTTTATCAAACGGATAAGGTCCTTTATCAATTTCGCTTCAGCTTCTTTCGAATCTGAAATTAGGTTTTTATATACATTATATAAAATAAAGTCGCTCTTCTGGTCTGTGTGACCGCATTGTTCTTCTAAACTACGCAACGGATTTTGATGCGGTTGTCACCATAATTTAGAGAATTTATTCCAGAAGATTTATGTTTATAATACGTTAGTATAAAACTAAGATATAGCACATAATATCGATGTTTTAACATGTCACCGAAGAGAGGGGGTGGGTTGCTACTTTAAAATAACTATGTCATTAATTGCTGACAGTAATTTAAATGACAACTCTGATTAGAATACCATTTTTGATATCATATTTTGTAATAATCTCTCTTACCAATTATTATCATTGCGTTATAAAGTCGAGCCAAAAGTATGTGGAACTTCATCCCTTGGTTTCGAATCAATTGTCCAGCATAAATTGGCAACATCGTTATTACTGCAAAGCTTGATACAATAAGCACTGCTCTCGTTTCTCCTTTCTGGAATGTACACCAAAAAAATTGTTTAGTCGTTGTAGCTAAATCATTGCTAATTGTTATCAGCTGGTGTTAGAGCACGAGTGTTAGGCAAAGAACGAACTAAAGAACGAGTCTAGGGAGTGGCGCAGTTCCCGCCTTTTCCGCATCGGTGCGCGGTCGAGCGGATCAAAACCTACCTGCTTATATAATCAATCCTTTTCTTTTCATTGCAAAATGGAACATAATGCTCAAAAAAAAAAAACATAATATACTTACATTTGTAACATTGTCGCTGCACAAATGGTTCGTCAGAAACATGTAGTATATTGTTGAAAGTATTAACGAAAATATAAACTGAAACATAAGAATAATAATACAATATTCTAAGTAAGGAACTGAATATCAAGAGAGCGGAAATACAAAACTTAAATAAACATAAAAGTACTGAATATGATACCTAGGTATGACAAAATGTACCTGTTGTCCAAAGCATAGCGTCAGTTTTTTACAGCAGTTTGCTAAGTCTCTATACATTACAACCCATCCTTGAATGTGCTCCTTTGTGATATCACGTTGCTCATCCGAACTAATATTACAACTCCCTACCCTCTCTAGAACGGCTGATATCATTGAATTCAGGCATTTGGTCAAATGAATCACTATCATGATAACAAAAAACAAGATGATTGTCTGATAAAGTATTGTAAATCGGATACAAGTTTGTGACATGAAAACGGAAACATAAATAAAAATATAGGTATCACCCTCAATCTGCACGTAATTGTTTCAAATTCCCGCAGATCTGTAAACACAAAACGCAATAGCTAATATTGAGAAAGCTATGCTGGTCCAATATGTTTTCTTCAGAGACCTATTAAATTCGTCAGCATTGAAACATTTAGATACACAGGTGATGCTTCCTAAATATGATATGAAATCGCGGCTGTAACAAATGCCAGTCACAACGGAGAACACAGAGTTTAAATAAGTTAGTGCAGAAAAATAAGCATGAATGTTATTTATTTTAGTAAAATCAAGTCCTCCTAACAAGAAATGTGCTTCGCCAATAACGACTGCAGAATGCAACATATTCTGAACAAATATTTGAAAAACTACAAAACATTTCTGAATCTTATTCAGGGTACTATAATTTCTGTGTATTCCTAAGACTCCAGAAACAATAAATTGTTCAACCACTTTATTGGAGACATTTTTGTTTTTAATGTTATGTGTCTCTGTCACGACGTTACAAGTTTTACTGGGAGGAAACATTTTGTTATTATATTTTGGTAGTAACTAGTTATCGTTAAGTAATCAAAATACGATGTTCATGTACTTATGTACACACGGTTACACAATTTCCAGTATAAGCTGACCTCGCATTGTACGGTAAATTCGATACAATGCGAGATCAGTATAAACTGGAAATGTATAGCTTGATGTGTAGACGTGTGTACCTATAATTATGATTAATCATCTGTTCTATAATTGCCAGAATTATAATATTTAACATCGTATTAAAGCAACCAATCAATCATGAATTTAGTTAGTCAGTAGTGGCAGTTATTTTAACCACCAAATTAGGTTAGGTTATTACATTTTTGCTTGTTAGTTAATTTAGTATAAGAAGTTAATCCAGTGTATACCTATACTTTTATCCTCTTTAATTAATAAATAAATAAATGAAATGAATACAACCAGATATTGATTATTACATCAAATTATTCAAACACATCGAAAAAAAATAAGTATACCTTGACGAATACAATATTAAAATAGTCATAATGGAAGTAAACTTACATAAGTTAATTGATAATGACGCTTTATAAATGAACCCAACAAGATTAATGACTATAACGGTGGATAATTATAAGTTAAAAAATTACATCCTAGTCTATTACCTTCAAATATTTTAAATGGAAACCTATAAGACACACATTGATAAGAAAAAAAAATTGGAACATGTGACAAGATTTTTTTAAGTATGGATGGTGGATATGGCTATTAGAAAAGAAGGGCAGATTGATTAAAAGAGGGGGTTTTCTAGCCACCATCTGGGATCCCACGGACCTAGTTAGCAACACAGGTATCTCCGGGCCAAAATTAGTACACTAATTTAATGCCGTAACAAAACTGATCTAGCACATTTCTGTCTATTCTAAAAACTGTTTAGTGTTCAAATACCGATTTTGCCCAACAAAAAGAAAAAAAAGGTAATTTAGGACAATTATACTAATAAGTGACATTTGCGTAAATATAATTTATGACATTTGCCAAATCAGATATTACGATATTTGCGAATTGTATAAAATTAAATAACATGATTAAACTGTAACATAACAATTACATAGTTGACAGTGAACGTGAGCATAACGGGCACTCGGACAGCTATTACTTAACCTCTATTGGATTTTTCTTTATCAGACGTATGAAGTCTTTTAACTAGGTATTTAATTTCAGTTTCACATGAATCTGAAAGCAGTTGTAAATGATGCGTAAGATTTTTTTCTACTTAAATAATTAATTAAATAAAGGGTTAATTAATTAAATAAAGTCTTATATAATTGAGTCAACACCCGACGGAAATTCACTCCTTGGTTTCGCACCAATTGCCGACCAACTACTGGCATCAACATCACTGATATGTAACCTAATATCATAATTACATCTTTTTTGTACTCATCGGAGTTGGAGGTTTTCTGTATTTCATAAAATTAAAAATAACATTAATACCTACATAAAAAATTGTACCTTGTTGATATTTTTGCTTCTCCCAATGATAAATATAAATTGCTCAGACCAACAAAAAAAGGAAAACGGATCATGCCGTACATCAAAAGTGAAGCCACAAAACCATACTCCTGCAAGTAAACACACAGGCTCACGCACACACCTACACTAAAACCATGCTCATCGCTCCTAGTACATCACGAGTCGTCGTCTAGTTAACATCAATAAAAAAAATAGAATTATGCCTTCCTGTGTAGTAAAAACTTGTTAAAACAATAGCAAATCACATAAAAAGTCTCACGGAATCACTTTTCACTTGTACGTACTTGAAATAACATCGTTTTTTAATTTAATGAACTATGAATTTTAGGTTACTTGGAACAAAAAACCTCAACGAATGAACGAATGAAAGCAGTGACATAACGTGTTAGGGTTGCCATAATGTAATTTCAAATTTTCCCATTCGATTAAACCGATTTAAATTATGATTTCTTATTTCGAGTAATTATATTCGTGTTTTCTTTTTTTAATGTATTTATATTTTAGATTTCCAAGTAATACTGAATCTAAAAGTAAATGGATAGTAGCTATACGAAATAGCGATGTACTTTTTTTTGTTTTTATTTCGGTATATAAGTCCTTCTTAACAATCGAGTTATAATACCATACTCAACAATATCTTACTCGTACAATATTATCCTACCCATACAATATAATTCCCCAAATTATAGGGAAAAACTTAAAAAAATGACAACCCTTTTTACACACACATAGATAAAAAGGTGGCTTCACTTTTGATGTACGGCGCGCTCCGTCTTTCCTTTTTTGTTGGTCTGAGATAAATTGCAAAAAACAAACGTTTTTATGCAGGACAGTGACAGGTTGCTTGATTAAAAATATGACTATGGCTTTACAGAATCATAATCATAAGAATCAGCAATACAACTAGAACAACCCAACCCAGCTGTTAGAATAATCCTAAAATGTCATGATTTCATGAAATAGTCATTCAATAGGATTATATGAACTAAGAGTTGTACCTAATGATGATTTTTATGATTATAATTCTAGAAATATATATTTGATACGGCCGCGAATCATATTTAGATCAATATACAATCTGATACTGATCTGCAAATTGCAAAAAAAGCTACCCTGACCCTGTCGCCATATATTATTATGCTGTTTTCAGGTTCTTAAATAAAAAACATGCAGAATGACAGACTGGGAAATAGCCATACAGAACAAAATAAAACATTAATTAAAAAAAATGTTATTTAATTAATTAATTGAATATGAATCACGAATCTGACATCATAATTACAATAGTTATATGGACATTATGACATTTGCAAAAGTATACTAAATCAAACAATATGATTAAACTGAAGCAAAACAATGACATAATTGACAGCCAACATGAGTATAACAGGCAGCATATACATCCCAGCAGGAATCTTGGACAATAACTTGATCTGTATTGGATTCTTCTTTATCAAACGTATAAAATCTTTTACTAATTTCGCTTCAGTTGCGTTTGAATCTAAAATTAAATGATGTTACTTTTTAAATACATGCGTACAAAATTCACAATCGTTTACATATTTTTAGAAGTTAATATTTCTTACCAATTATGATCATTGTATTATAAAGTCGAGCCATCGATCTGTGGATTTTTATACCTTGGTTACGAATCAATTGTCCAGCAACGACAGGCAGCATTATCCATATTACGTAAAGAATTATGACATAAAGCATTTTCTCAGCCGCACTGGTGTCCCCTTTCTGTAATTTATAAAGAAATTAAATCTAGAAGAATCAAATTTCTCTCTTAGATGTATACCTATATACATATCTTACAAAGTCTTTAAATCATAATATGTGTACATGACTGTATAAAGACGGAGACAAGGAATCATAGAGCAACAAAAAATTGGTGCGGATCGCTGTCAACAGGAAACGTTACCAAAATGCTGGCCGTATTACCATTTGTTTGATATTTTCATAGCTAAATGTGTATTGTTAGGCTTGATACCTCTCTCCGTTAATATAAAAACCCAGTGGTTACATACTTACATTTGAAACACTTAAGTAAAACATCTGGTATGTCAGCGAAACATAATGTAATATTGTCAATACTAGCGAGAAGTAAAACTGAAACATAAAAATAATGTTAATCCTACAAAACAAAACAGGCAATAATAATTCAGTAAGTCTACATTTAAAAATATTTGTCATAACATAAAATCACGCCTGCACTCCCCGAAGACCGAGGTGTACCGATAGTACACCCACATTTCGACAATTATGTACATGTCCCATGTAACAGGGGGCGAGCCTATTGCCATCAAGCGGGCTCAAATCCAGACTCCGGGCTACTACTGAGAAATTCCAGATAGAAAAACCCAATACCAATTTGCCCCTTATAATAATAATAATAATAAACCATTTATTGCAGGCGACACAGGCCCATAGATAAATACCTTAACCTAAACATACATATTCTATAAACAAAAATTGTGTTAATAAATAAGGCTTAGACTATGTTAGTAGTTCTTCACTCTGCACTAGCTAGACTTTGTGCTGTCCAGTGGAACTTGTCCGCGAAAACGACGGAACACCACGTCCTGCGGCCAAAAGTCTTCTTCCATGACGAGGGGCAGATAACAGTCTGGCACACGCACGACGAACGCCTTGAAGTTGACGTTCCGGCGCGATTCAAGTAACTGCACCCTCGGCGCGTATCTCGTCTTTTGGCGCACGTACTCCACGATGTCCTCCGCCTTAGTGGTGTAGTGCAGGCGGGAGATGTACACCGGTGTATTTGGCTTTGCGGCACGTAGGCTCACTTCGGGGCTCGTAGGAGCTTTGCCGCAGCGGTTCTTGTTCGTTCGCGATCGGTGCTTCCTCCTTTGCACCGTCACAAAACCGTCATCATTATCAGCTCTATTCGGCGCCTTTTCTGGCATGGGCTTGATCCTTAAAGCGCCAGGGGCACTTGCGGTGACGCTAGCGAAATCCCTTTGTACGGGTTTCGCCAGAGCTGCAGACAGTGGCAGAGGGATGGGGCGAGGGGCACGGGCGGCGCTACACGGAGGAGCCGCGGTGACGAGCACGGGGCTGCGGGGCGCGCCGGCGGGGCGCTCTGCAAACTCAGCAATCGACGGATGCGCTGGCGACGAAACTGCTGACGCGGAATTCGACGACGATACATCGAGGCCGGCTCCACGACATGTGTTTACGTTTGACGCATCGACAGGTGACCTAATTACCACCACACTGTTGCGCAAATCGCAAACTTCTTTACGTTTTCTTTTTGGTGTTTTGAGATGCATCTAATTTCGTTAGCACATCCGCGAGGCGGGCCTTTAGAAAGACAATGTCCTTCAGAAGGCTGGTCACATCGACGTGGTCGAAGGTGACGGGAGGAAGCTTGTGTAGCTCCTTTGCCACAAACGTCGGCAGTCGTCAGGGTCGGTCTCCTTGAACAGTAGTCCCGTCACGCCGGCGGGACACCATCTGGTCGCGCTTGTTCAGCACACTGTACAACAACAGCTTGGCAGCAGCTATGTCTTCCTCGCTGAAGTTCGTTGCACAGATCTGGACAGCGGACACCTCGTCCATCACATCCAGCTTCTGCTGCAGGAACGCCAGCAGCTCATTCGCCACTACCTCATTACTCATGGCGACTAAATTACGAGCGACAGCTTGCGCTGCGCTATCCGAAATAAAGAAAATGCAAACGCGTCCGCATCGGAACGTGGCACAAGCGAGATTGAACAGCATTAGCCTTATGCTCAGCATTAGCGCTTCCAGCCACTAGAATAATGAGGCAATTATTTGTCAATTTAAATAAATTCAAAATACAACTACCTGGCTTCCAAAGCATAGCGTAATTTTTTCACAGCAATTTGCTAAATCCCGATATAATTCAACCCATTGCGTAATCTGTTCCTTTGTGATATCACATTGCTCATCCGAACTAATAACATAGGTCTCTACTCTCGCCTGAACGACAGATATCAACGAAATCAAGCATTTAAACAAATGAACCACTATCATCGCCACAGTATACAACATGAGAGTCTGAAAAACTACATTAATTCTTAAGATAGTTTGCGATAATAAAATGGGAACAAAAATATGCTCTTTCATTTTCGGGAAACTTTTAGAAACTTCCGTAGATCTGTAAGTTGCATTCACGATCCAAAATAATATCAACGTAATGCCGACCCAGTATATTTTCTTGATAGCATTATTTAATTTCTTGTCTTCTTTAAACCATTCAGAGACACGACTGATGCTTTCGTAATAAGATTTGAATACGCTGCTGTAACAGGTGCCGATCACGACGGATGCCGAAGAGTTTATACATACTGAGACAGCAAAAAAACCACGAATTAATTTTATTTGATCGTAGTCACCTTCTGCTAACAACAAATGCAGTTCAATTGTTACAGCTAATAAATGCAACATGGTTTGGAGAAATATTTGGAAAATAATAAAATATTTTTTCATTTTTGTCTGGCTTGAATAATTTCGGTATATGCCAAACATATTCTCAATCAACATCATATTGTTCAAGCACTTTAATATCGTCATTTTGTATGTATACCGTGACGACTACAATACTGATATAGTTACAAAAGAAGTAAAGTTAGAAAAGTTGTACCTTTTTTATTTGATGGCTGTTTAAGTAAGTGACTACCGCATTATAAATGAACCCAACAAGATTAATGACTATATCGGTCAATTACAAATACCGCATTCACACATAGCTTAAATTGATCTATAACAGCAGTGGTGGCTAAGTGTTGATGGTGACTTACAAGTGTGGTTCGTAGGTTCAAACCCAAGCAGGCCCTTTACTTTGCACAATTTATTTCATCACCATTGCTCAACCGGTATGTCCTAGAACCAAAAAGGCTGGGCAGTGCATCGCCGCCATGGTTTAGCCTGCGGGTGACAGACTTGGGGTGTCTGTCGCCAGAACAGATCTTGAGTGGATACAATTTTTTTGCTGACATTACATAAAAGATTCAGCACATTTTTTCCTCCTCTAAACTATAGTTAGAAGTACCGACTTTCAGTGTCATAAAAAACACATTCATACTATGAAATACAAAAAAAAGGAAATTGTTTCCAATCATACGAAATAATATGAAATAACTGATGTGACATTTGCAATATTATATTTATGACATTTGCCAAATCAAATATATTTATAACATTTGCGAGTTGCAAAAAATTAAATTACATGATTAAATTGTAACATAACAATTACATAGTTGACAGTGAACATGAGTATAACAGGCAGCATGTACATCCCAGCAGGAAAGTTGGACAATAACTTGATCTCTATTGGATTTTTCTTTATCAGACGTATGAAGTCTTTTATCAATTTCATTTCAGTTTCATATGAATCTGAAAGCAAATGTCAATGATTCGTAAGAATATGTTATATTTTTATTCGAAAATCATTAATTAAATAAATTCTTACCAATAGTCAACACCCGATGGAACTTCACTCCTTGGTTTCGCACCAATTGTCCAGCAACTACTGGCGTCATCATCACTGATATGTAAATTAATATCACAATTACAATACTCTTATCCATATCAGAGTTGGAGGCTTTCTGTAATTCATAAAATAAATGAATACATTAATACATAGGTACATAAAAATTATACAGG
The DNA here is from genome assembly GCA_947363905.1 of Lithophane semibrunnea. Classification (NCBI taxonomy): domain Eukaryota; kingdom Metazoa; phylum Arthropoda; class Insecta; order Lepidoptera; family Noctuidae; genus Lithophane; species Lithophane semibrunnea. The sequence continues at coordinate 4,041,820 of OX376195.1, read as the reverse complement.
GTGTTAGGGTAAACACCGTTATCCTTGAAACCAGTAGTTTGGTGTCATTTATAGAACGTAAAGTCAATGGAAAATTACAACGTTTTTTTTCTTTTTTTTTAAACTACGTTTTACCACAAAAGACGCAAGTTCGTTGCCCTATGCGCTAGGGCAACGAACTTGCGTCTCAATACTGGCGGGAGGTGCGGGACGTGACCTGACTGGCCGCAAGCTCGACCCTTCCCTAAGTTAGTCAGCTGTTTCGCTAGCGAGCACGGTGTCGGATAGAAACTTTAAAAAATCTTTTAATGAAAATAACGTTTTTTTTTTTTGCTACTCGGTCATGTGTTTTTATATTTAAGTCAACTACCCATGGTTTGAGTGACAACGGTGTTTACCCTGACAACCTGTATAGGTATTCAATCATTGAGCGTCAAGAGCGCGGCAGCAACACGCGGCAGCTTGTATTATAGGTTGTGGTCAAAGTATCAGAAATATTAGCCCCGTTATGTTAAGCTTAATTTGAACTCCGTCTTAATGAAGAGAACTAAAATAAAATCATAACAATATTATACTTACATCAAAAGCATTTATATATATAATGTTGTACAACGTCAAAACATAGCTTAAAATTGACATTGATAACGTTATGAAAAACTGAAATAAATAAATGAATTATACTATTCATACATTCATAATTTATAAAACATAATAATTATTATCCTCTATAACACCAAATTATGATCAGTTTAACCCAATACCAAATACCTGGTGTCCAAAGCAACGTGTCACATTTTCGCAGCAGTTTGTTAAATCTCGATACAGTTCGACCCACCCTTGAATCTGCTCCCTCGTGATATGACATTGCTCATCCGAACTAATATCATAGCTCCCTACTCTCTCCTGAACGGCTGGTATCAATGAAATCAGGCATTTCAACAAATGGACCACAATCATAATAACAACAAACAACATGAGGTACTGAAACACTATATTAATTCTTAAAACAGCTTGTGATACCAAAATAGGAATTAAAAATAACGGATTCCTATTTTCCACTTTTAATAGAATCACAACGGATCTGAAGGTAGCAAAAGTGAGCACTAGCAAAATAAAAGTTAAGCTGAACCAGTACATTTTCTTCAAAGAATGAAGAAATTTTTTGTCATCTTTGAAGTATTCAGAGACACGACTGATGCTTTCAAAATATGAGATGAAGGCGCGGCTGTAATAGACGCCAGTAACGACTGATGGCAAAGCGGTAATATTAGCTGATACAGAAAAATAACAAGCAATATAACTCAATTGATCATAATCGCCACGTCCGAACAACCAAAACTGTTCACTAATGATGACCATAGATAGTATGCAACAAAGTCTGGACAAATATATGGAAAATAATAAAATATTTCCTAATCCTCTCCTGGATACAGTAATTCCTGTATATGCCTAAGAGATTCTCCAAAAACAATAATTTGTTCAACCACTTAATTGGAGACATTTTTATTTGTAGTGTTGTGTCTCTGTGACGACGTTAGCGTAATGCGTTCTTATATTTTACATTTACTATTAAATAAGTGTTTATATAAGTAATGGACTATAGATAATTATGATGTTGTTTTCATTATCTCTTCGATCATTGCTACCAGTAGTGCCATATTACTCACTGGGCGGTTTCCGGTTCGTGTTTATTTCTTTTTAGGGTTCTGTTGCCAAAATTCAAAAACGGAACCCTTATAATTTCGTTACGTCAATATGTCTATCTGTCAGGATGTGACAGCCATTTCACTCGGAGACTACTAGCATTATTTCGATGCAAATTGTAAAAATGGTGTTTTGTGCATTGCTTAATTAGCTACTTATTATTATACCTACTTATAACATATATTCTTATAAATTTTGCTGTGGTTCTTTTTGAATGTTAAGAAACAAAAAAAATATATACGCGTCGGCTTGAGAATCTCCTCCTTTTGTTCATCGATTAAAATATAATAACTATTTTATTTAGGTATTTTTCTGCTCGGTTTGGTTGGTGGTAGGGCTTGTTCTAAAACCACCTGTGTAGCTACCACCGTCTTATCTAAGACTGTCGCTATAACACCAAGCTGTCGCTGTTATGTTTCGGCCATTAGAGGTAAGAGCCAGTTCCTCTGTGGTTGAGGATTCCGGGTGAAGCTTGCTTCCACCTTCGGTCTAAAGTATTCCTACAAACTTTATTACGAACTTTAGACATAAAAATCCCTTTCAAAAGTCTGGCGCTGTTCAAGATTACCGTTCGGTACAAACTCGCGAAGCCAAGCATCGGGAAAGTAATGACTTTCGAAATTGCCTATCTTACTTTCGAGAACCAATAAGTGGCAGCGCAAACTGTGCGTCTTGTCGCTGCGTCTAGTCGCTGTAACAAGACGCAGAGTTGTCGTTTGCTTCTGCGTCTTGTCGCTGGGACTACACGCAAAGCGGTCATACACAGCGACGCGTCGTTAGTCGACAGACGTCGTGCAGGAAGGGATAATTTTATTTGAGTATTCGACGCGTGTTGAAAAAATCGATATCAAACGTATCGCACACTATATGATGCGACATGAGATTCGCATGTCGCATCATAGTGTGCGCCATGACAGTTTACATGTCTGCTTTCATTCCACTGTTTCCAATTTTTTTTTTTGGGAATTTTTTTTTGTCATTCAACACGTAGAAATATACCTATCTACTCATACTCCATTTATTTTATCTTTGAATAAGTATCATGTTGGAGCTTCAGCTCATTTTAATTGACTATTGAGACTCCTAAAACCTTTTTCTCAAACATGCTTAGAAATTCGAGCGTTATTTTGACAACCTTCTTCGAGGTAAATCGAATGTGCTGTACTGGTCAAGTACTGTTAGCGCCCGGCCGATAATGTTTGCATCATATTCGTGTTATTATAAAATGGAACGAACTTTTTACTTCAACACATGGCAACCAAGGAGGTAACTTATCAAAGATTTTATTTAAATTTCGATTTGCCTAGCAAATAGAGCTGAGTAAAGAAGAAACAAATGAGCATATTGGCAAGTGAAAATTTATCGTTGTTTATCATTGTTTCAACAACTGTATTTTAAAATAGAATGTTCTACATAGATTCTACTGTGTGAATTTCCACGCAATAATTGGGAAAAGTACTTTATAAGGCTTGGCCGCAACCGGGCATTCATGGACACATGTATGTGTGTGTATCAATGCCTCTATTGCCTGCCGCTGCAATAATGTACTATTGTTAGTCGCCTTTCATTCATCCTCAGGCCGTTACACTGCATTAAAACGTATAATAAAAGACTAGCTACATAATACGTATATCTAATGCCTTGTGAACGTTGTATAAAGGTATCTTGTTAAGTCCATCGTCAAATATATTTAATGGAAGCACATAGTCTGGATGTTAGAGCATGTTGTACGAGGCTTAACGGCCTCGCTGTAGAAGGCAGGATATTATCTCGATGATAAAGTGCAATAAAAGCGGAGTTACAAGCTCAGCTGAGTGGCGCTTCTTGAGGCGGCGCCATTTTGTAACTAAACTGAAAGCGAATGTTAAGTACTGAAACTTACTTTATTGTTTATGTTTAGAGCTTATTTGCTTGCTTTTAATGTTATATTGTTTATTAGGAATGTTATTTCTTGTTATTGTGTTTTCATGGGAAAGATGTTATCTTTCCTCTCGCTTTCCTGCAATCTGTGGGACGGAAGTGTGTAACAGGAAACCGGGGAAGCGCGCGCTATTTTTGATTTGACCGCGCGGTGTTGACCAATGAGCGCGCGCGGTGCTAGAGTTGGCCCTCAGATGGTTCCAACCCAGTAAGATGTAAGGCTCTAGAGAGACGGAATGCATTTCAACTGCACTTCTTGGTGTTTGGATGCAGTTAGTACAACTGCAATATTCGTAATGTACTGTAACTGCATTCAAACTGCAAATTTGCAGTTGGAGTGCAGTTGAAATGCAGTCCGTCTGATGGCAGCCTTACACATCATAATTATTATGCTACTACTGTAAGCCTCGTTCGTTTTTTTTTCTTATTAGTTAACATTAACGGTGGTAAAAGTATTTACATGGACTGCCCCGTTGGTCTAGTGGTCGGGCCAAGTGATATATTGGGTTTTTCCCCCTATTACATGGGACTTAAAGATAATCGGTGAAATTTGGGTGTACCTTAGTAGGTGTCTGTAGGTTCCCCGAAGGGTTCGGCAGGGGTAGTCCCCTGCGCTGCCTACCCCTTCGGAGAATACAGGTATGATGTTATCAATATCAATCTGCCTAGCCATTTCCCAACTATGTTGGGGTCGGCTTCCAGTCTAACCGGATGCAGCTGAATACCAGTATTCTACATGGAGCGACTGCCTATCTGACCTCCACAACCCAGTAACTGGGTAATACGATACCCCTTGGTTAGACTGGTTGTCAGACTTTCGTGCTTCTGACGACTCGTAACGACTGTCAAAGATCCACAAATGACAGCCGGGGCCAACGGCTTAACGTGCTTTCCGAGGCACGGAGGAGTCTCGATATGTGAAAATGGTCACCCATCCACGGACCAACCCCGGCAAGCGTAGCTTAACCTGATGGATCGACCCGAGCGGCTGTTATTACTTAGCCACGAGCTCCTCTTTCCACGTGTTTCTTTTCCGTATCAATTTAATATTTTTTATGAATATTTTACTATACCTACTTAAAAAAATAAAATAAACTTTTGATGCACCTACCATGTTTCCTGTCCTTTCGAGTTAGCTTCGATAATACGTATTTATTCCTCTTTGTGTATCTTGATGATGTTATAATACTTCCTGTCACTTTTATTTAAATAGGAAGTAAAAAAAAACGCCTTCCAAAAAAACAGTGCAAAGTTAAACTTTAATTCCGGAAGGCGCTTTTTAGTTATTTTTCACTTTATAGTGGTTTTTTTGGAAGTCGGTTGTTATTTTCGTTATCAACTGTCTTGTCATAGATTTGTGTGTTCTGCTGATATCTAATTAATCCATTTTAATTAAATCAATCTTGTCTTGTTTCATCAAATTCATCAAGTTCGGTTAATCCTATCTCTGAGAAGATGGACCGAAACAAATTCACAGGTAACAGTCTCTTTTAAAGTCCAGAGATAGTCTTGCCATATTATTATGAGGACCATGCATATGGTCAGGTACGAGGTCAGGCCGAGATAATATATGTTTTTTACGAAAGAACCACATAAATTTGAGAGGACCTATCCAGTCAGAGCACGAATTTGTCAATAATTATGTAGCTCAACTCAGAACTTTTAAGAAGCTAACGACTCGACGGATAATACCAGGGAAAAGGACATTTGGATAGGGCGCATAAAGTACTCAAACTGCATTATTTATCATTAACATTGATTGGTGAATGTCACAATCTTAATGTCATGCAAGTTATTTGCATACTCTTGTGCAAGTTACACGCATTAGTATTACCTACGTGCTTTACAATCAACTGAGACTTTACACATTTATATAAATAAGGCTTTATATAAATATTCATAAAGTACCCGGGGATCTGCTAGGCTTTACAAACAGGCCCGAAATGGGGGCATTGAGAGATAAAATTCGTTTTAAATGAGAACGTGCGATCACGTTGATCCGTCAAAGAGTCTCCTCACAAGTACCTTTGAAATCTTTCCCATTATTTGGAACAATTCATGTTGCCTTTGACCACTATTAAAGAATATTGTATGCTCTGAAGTCGATAGAAACAGTAAATAATTATAGCTAATTGAAATAACACAAATAGTACAATATATAATAATTTGAAGGATCCGAAAGTCTAACAACCAGTTTTACCAAGGTATATCGTATTACTCAGTTACTGGGTTGTGGAGGTCAGATAGACTAGAGATGGGTAGCTCACCTTTTTAAAATGAGGATCGTGCGAGGCACTCTTTTTACAAAGTGTGGTAGCACACTGTGCTACCACGATTGAGGCGAGGCTGCGGTGGCTTGTTAGCACGAACGTGCTGTGAGTGAGTCAGTGAGTCGCCGACACACCGAGTCGCGTGCGTGGTGTGTATAGTGAGTAGTGACGACAACGCGACACGGCACACATACGCAGTAGAGTAGGCACACGCGCTGTGAGTTCTGTGATGTATGTTTGTGCTAGCAACCGTGAACGAAGATATCAATGATCAAAATACAAAAGAGTGAGTGACTGGATCGACTGACTCATTTCGTTCAAAACAGTACAAATGTTCTGTGTGTAGCTAATCTGTGCCAGAGTGGTGTGTGCTAGCACATCAAAATAAAATGAGTGAGTGACTCTTTTCAACCAAGTGAGTAGCTACAACTGTGCTAGCACGTGTGCCGAGTCACCCAACACTAAGATAGACAGTCGCTCCATGTAAAATACTAGTATTCAGCTGCATCCGGTTAAACTGGAAGCTGACCTCAACATAGTTGGGAGCTGTTGAGATGGCTAGGCAGAATGAGTAAATACACCATTTCACCCCATCCATGTTTTCAGAAGAAAATATTTGTCACAAAACACTAAATTACCAGATTTACGAAGCCTTCAAACTACTTCAGTATTATCGGGGAACAGTCAATAAAACTCGTACCTACTTTATATATCATACGCTATCATTTTGATTTATAACTAAAGAAATGGGCCTCACATTATTAAATGTCTCAATAAAGACAGACGTTGAGAATGTTGGATATTTGGGCAGTAAAAAGAAAGATTCATCGAAGATTAATATGGGTTTTATTAATTTGCACATCATATAGAAATCATGAGCGGAGCGGAAGTGTCACCTGTCACCATCAAAAGGACAGATGACGTGTCAGTATAGGCTGCGTTTAGACTCACTTTAATTCCTTCCAACACTGGCCCTTAAACGCAAACTACCTATTATAAAACAACATTTTTCTTCTATAAAACTTAATTAATAAAATTCACAAAACTAGAATTAACTAACGGCTAACATTAAATTTGTAAACTCACAATGTTTTTCTTTACAAAGTGACTTTGTTAATACATCAGCCAACATAACATTAGTTGATAAGTATTTTACTTCAACTACACCATCATTAACAATTTCTTTTATAAAATGATGACGAATGTCGATGTGTTTCGTCCTAGAATGGAACATAAAGTTTTTACAAAGTTTTATAGCAGATTGATTATCATTAAATATGACAACTTTAGTTTTGGTACCAAGAATCTCAAATAAAAGTTTCCTAATGAATAGAGCTTCTTTACACGTGTCAGACAATGCCATGTACTCTGCCTCAGTACTAGATAATGCAACAGTACGTTGCTTTCTACTCTCCCAAGAGACAGCAGACTTCCCTAGAAAGAAGACATAACCCGTATAGGACCGACGATCTATAGTGTTTGATGCCCAATCTGCATCAGCATAAGCTCTAATCTCCATACTACTTTTAGTAAAAGTTAGACCCAAATTCAGTGTACCTTTTAAATATCGTAAAACTCTCTTGGCGGCCTTCCAATGAACTTCACTAAAATAGTTGTTGAATTGACTCAGATAACTCACTGCATAACTGATGTCTGGTCTCGTACAAACTGCTATATACATAAGCGACCCTACCAAACCTCTGTAGTCATAAGTATCATCCTTTTGAGTTTCTTTTGGTAACTTCAGACCAGTCTCCATTGGTGTTCCTGAGGGTTTACAATCCTCCATCCGAAATTTCTTAAGCAGTTTTTGAATATAGTTTGACTGACTAAGAGATATTTCAGTACCGGTTCTAGACAGCTTCATATTGAGAATATGCTGAGCTGGCCCTAGATCCGTGATATCAAATTCTTGCTGCAATTGCGCTTTCATTTTGTCTTGAAATGTCGGAGAACAAAATATGATCAAATCGTCGACATAAAGCGCTATGAGCATCATTGCTTGGTTTTCAGACCTGTAGTAAACACATGGTTCAGAAGTTAAACGACAGAAGTTCAACTTATCGCATAATACCTTGTTAATTTTATCGTACCAAGATTTTGATGCCTGTTTAAGTCCATAAACAGCTTTGTTGAGCTTGCATACCATATTCTCACTCCCCTTAACTTCAAAACCCTGTGGTTGCTGCATGAAAACCGTTTCTTCCAGGTCTGCATTCAGAAATGCCGTTTTAACATCCAAGTGATCAATACTCATGTTATGTTCTGCTGCTAAAGCGATCAATAACCTTAGTGTGGAGTATCTCACGACAGGGGAAAACGTTTCTAAATAGTCAACACCATATTTCTGGGTGTAACCCCTGGCTACTAAACGAGCTTTATATTTCAACAACTCACCATTTACTCCATATTTTTTCTTAAATATCCACTTACATGACACAGGCTTATGATGCTGTACTCGTTCTGTTAAAGTCCAAACTTTATTTTTAATAAAAGAATTATACTCGTCAGTCATCGCCTTACGCCAACTATCGGATTCTGGTCCATTTAATGCCTCGGCTGCAGTTTGAGGTTCATCAGGATCATTGTATTCCAATGTAGTCACGAAGTTGGACATGAGATGTGACTCAGAAGCATCATCATAGCTGCAGTCTTCTGGTGATTCTGTCTCAGAATCTTCTCCTGGAAGGTAAGTTGGATCCAAGCGATTATCTGATTCATCACTTGTTCTTTCACTGTCGGAATCTTCTAGTGTGATGGTGCTTATTCTTTGTTCAATATTCTGTGATATTCTTATGTCATCAGATATGTCAGAACTCACAACGGATGATTCCGATGTTTGAATTACATTTTGATTCAAACTAAGATCAACAAGCAGTTGTTGATCACCTTTTTCATCATGTGACATTTCTTTCGTATAAAATTTATTTTCTATAAAAACAACATCATGAGAATTGACACAATTCTTGGGATTATCTGGATCAATGAGTCTATATCCTTTAGATTCTTCATTATATCCCACAAATATGTATGGTTTACTTTTTACATCAAGTTTCTTTCTATTCTTCACCATAACATAAGCAATACAACCAAAAATTCTTAAATGGTCAAGTTTTACCTTTATTTCACTCCATTTTTCTTCTGGAGTTGTACCAGGAACTGCCTTAGTTGGACTTCGGTTTTTCAGATAGACAGCAGTATTTACTGCTTCAGCCCAGAATTCCATACTTAGTCCAGCATCTCGCAGCATACACCTGACTTTTTCCATAATAGTTCTGTTAGAGCGTTCAGCAACACCATTTTGTTGTGGAGAATCAGGTATAGTTTTCTGATGTTTGATTCCATTAATCTTGAGAAAATTCTGAAATTTTAAACTCATATATTCTCCTCCTCTATCGCTTCTAAGTATTTTTAACTTGTTTCCAGTTTCATTTTCTACAAAAACCTTATATTGCTTAAAATACCTAAAAGTCTCATCTTTGGTTTTCAGAAAATAAACAAAATGTTTTCTTGTATAGTCATCAATGAAACTTAACACATACTTAGCACCACTTAGAGATGGAGTTTGAATGGGACCACATAGGTCTGTATGGACTAAACCCAACACAACTGTAGCTCTCGTATACGACTTCTTGGGGAAAGGCAATCTAGATTGCTTTCCTTCAATACATGGTATACACTGTTTATATTCAGACATACTATAATTAATACCAGTTGCCATACCTGACTGTAGAAGCTTCATACTCCTTGAGTTGAGGTGTCCTAGACGTCTGTGCCACGTTTCTTGGGATGTCGAGCCTGCTACCGCTGCTGCTGCTGTCGTATTTTTATTATCTTGAGCACAGCTATTGTCTGACACAGTGTCGAGTTGATACACGCCATTAACTTGAGTACCAGTAGCTAAAATATCAGAACCATCATAAACAGTACACGAACTACTATCAAAGGTAACTATATAACCCTTTTTGGTCATTGTGCTGACAGACAATAAATTTGTACTTAAATTAGGTACATAATATGCATCACTTATTGTCTTTACACCTTTTTTTAAATGAACTTTTACTTGTCCTATTCCAGGAGTCAATAGTTTTTCTCCATTTGCAATACTGACTTCAACAGTTTTATTAAAATTGTTGTTCTCAATTAGTTTTGCATTATTGCACATATGGTTTGTAGCTCCAGAATCTATGTACCACACATCACTATTCACCTTCACAGAAAGAGCAGCGATAAGAGCCTTGTCCTTTGGTTTAGTCTTCAGCTTGTTCCTATCTCGACCATGACTTTGACTCTGTGTCTCCTTTTCAGCTGCAGGTTGTCCTTTAGTTTGTTTATCGGGACAATTCTTCAAGAAATGACCAATACGCTTGCACTTGAAACATTTTGGTTGCTTCCGAGTGACCAATGCGGTTATATTATCCTGCTTGTCCTCTCGTCTCCGTGTCTCTTCCAATAGTTTGACCGAGACAAGTTCAGTACATAGTTTTGTACCAGCATTTTCAATTGCCATAATCAGTGGATCAAAGTCTTCAGTTAGACCACTCAACATTATAACAGCTACGAATTCATCATCCAGTGGTGACTCAATTTCACTCAACTGATGTGAGGCTTCCTTAATTTTGTTGAGGTAATCCTCCATCGAGCTGCTATCACATAGTTTTGTGCCAAACAAACTTCTGAGAAGACCTAGTCTTCTACACAATCCGCGACCTTCGTACGCTTTCTTCAGGTTATTCCATGCTTCGTAAGCAGTGTTTGCCGAGCGAATGTATGGAATTACTGCTGGTTGCACTGATAGGGCAATTCGTGCTAACGCCTTTTCCGCCTTCTTTTGTTGATTGTCTTTAAAGTCATTCTCAACAAATTCCCATAGTTCTTCATGAATTAACAGCATTCGCATCGAGAACTTCCAAGTTGAATAATTTTCTGACCCCTTGAGTTTCTCAATCGAATTCATAAATTGTGTTGAAGAAGCCATTTTGCAATATTTGCCGGTGGCGTGATACTAATAATTATAATTATAGTTACCGATTTTCTTCGTTAATTTGTCCAAATATGAGCGTTTCCGTGTATAGCAAACCACGCTCTGCTACCATGTTGGATATTTGGGCAGTAAAAAGAAAGATTCATCGAAGATTAATATGGGTTTTATTAATTTGCACATCATATAGAAATCATGAGCGGAGCGGAAGTGTCACCTGTCACCATCAAAAGGACAGATGACGTGTCAGTATAGGCTGCGTTTAGACTCACTTTAATTCCTTCCAACAGAGAATGGACCTTCGATTAGGGTTTCAAAGTAATTTTTTTAAAGATTTTTGTCAACGTACTTTACAGTTAGTAATAATGGAAAGTTTACTTCGAACTTTTTGACATCGCCCTAATTGTGGTTTTATAAGGGGTTCATAACTTTACCTGTACCGTCCAAAGTGAAGTTATAGCAGGACGACCATAATTTTTTTATGATAATTAAAATACTATTTCAACTATACTTAAATCATTATGTGACAGACGTCCTACTCCCTTGAAAACAAGTAGGGAAACGGTAAAATATTCTCCCGAAAATTTTATTACAGGGATACAATACATGTCTGATCGGCCAAAGGAACATCACCAGGTCGGGTAAACTGTTTTTGAGGTTTTCCATCTGGAATTTCTTAGTAGTAGCCCGGAGTCTGGATTTGTGTCCGGTAGATGGCAATAGGCAAGAAAGCATTTTTTTGTTATTCTGCACAAACTAAACGCACATTACAAAATAAAATAATGTCATTTTATTCTTAAGTTACCCAAAAGCCTCGTATTCAGACGCTACTTAGTCTGTGGCATAAAGTACATTTTTAATCTGTGGTCAGAGACCAATTAAAGTTACATGCTCTGTGAGGCCAAAGACAATTTAGTTGGACTTAAACATAACTGGCGAAATGTGGACTTTAGGTACACCTCTGCTTAACCCTTAGAGGGAACAAGCCATGATGTTTTGTTACAAAACAAACTGTAAAATACGTGCACCATAATGAAAAAAACTTTGTGTAATCTGATTTGACCTAAGCACCCGAAAACTTGCCACCAAAATTAGGGCTGCAACTCACTTGTAACACAACTTCTGAACTTGGCAAAGGTTTATTGTACAGAGAGCCTTTTGTGTTCTTGATATATGGCCACTAAATTTTCTTCGGAACAATATGTATTGGCAGCTCGGTAAAATCTGTGCTTCAGAATACTAAGTGACCTGCTAATTTTCTTGGGTATTAATTTTGCTTGACTTTGGAAACCTTTGAAAATGATTCAGCAGTTTTAGAGACGATATCTTGAAGATAAATGATGAAAGTTGCTTTTGTTAGCGTCGGGAATTTGTGATAATATTGTGACAGTTTTGGCTTAAAATATTTATGGCTATTTAAGAACAATCATCCTTAATCTATTTACAGTAATTGCTAGCTGTCAATGTTGGCTATTGTCATGTGATTAGACCTCCTATAACACAGGTTATTAGCCTAGCTTAGGCACCAGTCTCCCACAATATTTGTAGAATATTTTATTATAATTACTAAACAATATCTTCATGTTATCTCTAAATATTGTGGTGAGAAATAAATGATTTATTATTAAAAATAAATGATTTATTATTAGACCTTGCCAGTTTCCTAATCTCTTAGGCACTGGCAATGGAGCGCAGCATAAAAGGTTTCATGCGTACAATCCTGTGCTGTATAAATTATGTAGCATTCTAAGTAACATTCATTCATTTCTTCAAGCGTGACGATGACGCGAGTTCCATGATTTTTGTTCACCCAAAAACAGTCATTCATTTCTTCAAGCGTGACGATGACGCGAGATCTACGATTTTTGTTCACCCAAAAAGTGCTCAACGCGCCTAAAGAAGTTTTCACTTCAAAAAGAGCCAGGTTGAAGTGGGAGTGGGCCGGACACGTCCAACGAATGCATCCCAGACATTGCCGTCGAGACGGACCACGGACTAAAGGCTGGTGTGAAGATCTTTTCTAATGATGTTTGCAGGCCCACATGGCCAGAGATCGCACAAGACACGGTTTGGAAGGAAAAAGGGTAGGCCCTTTTTCTAGCTGTGGTAGGCTAACAAAAAGAAAAGGTACTTCATCAACAGCTTCTTGCCCTTATTAAAAAGTATTTGTCGTTGGCAAAGAATCAAAAAATCTTCTCCCATACATCTGTTTCAGTATCTCATATTCACGCTATTTCTAGCCATAATTATTATCTTTCACACATCGTTTCTTTGGTCTTGCTGTATTCTTTATTCCCTTATACAAAAGTTTCCTTTACACCATGTAAAAAAAACATGCGGGTGAAACTGAAACAAGTGAAAACTAAGCAACAATGCGTAACCTCAACGTTATTCAAACAGTACTAACGTCTACTGTTTGAATAACTGGTTTCGCAAAAAACATTTCCTCAAGCGTGACGGTGACGATGACGCGAGTTCCATGATTTTTGTTCACGAGTTCGCGAGTTTCAGTTTTCACTTCAAAAAACTAGAAATCATTGAGCTTCCACTTCCAAAGAATTCTATCTCGAAAACTGTCCTTTATAAAAAGAATCATAAATCAGTCTCTATTGGGTACACGATAAAAACACTGAAGCAATATAGTTTCAGCTTATCTAGAAACCACATGAAACCAGCGTAGACTAAAAACATAAAACATACTACGATCCCCAATCCAATGGCGACCTTCTGAAATCAATTTCCGAAAACGTTTGACCTTTGTGGGTTGGTACTATTTTGTCTCCACTTTGTCAGGGGCTAGTCAAAATCTTTTTACTGTGAAGCGTAGAGGAATCGAGACAACGTATTAATTAATGGTTACAAAGCTTTCAGATATTATTATTATTTTATATATGTTTACACATCTCGGAACCATGGGGTCCCGGTCTTTTGGAAGGCGTACGAGGGGCCGAAGCCAACTCGCAGAGGCCCGTTAGAAGTTTTTAATGGAATGAGGCACCAACCGACGATTATCCCTGTTCGCACTATACAAGTGCAGCCAAGGACAATCCCCGGTTGGAGTAAGACTATTGCAGGATAGGGAAACAAACATATTGGATTATAAGTTTAGGTGGCTAAAGTGGACTGGTAACCTGGACCTATGGAAGGACTATGGCCCCTGCCTGATCAATGTTGTATATATACACGGATAAAATGGCAGGGGGTGACTTGCACACTCAATAATGGGCCCCCGAAAACAGTCGCTAGCACATAGTGACGTAGCGACAAGGGGGCAACACTTCTTGAGGTGCTTGAGGAGTGGAGAGGTATTCCACGGCTTTCAGAACAATCCCAGAGCCCGGAAGATGGTCAAGATCCCTACGAGCACTTACTGGAATACTTCCTTCCTCCGAGTACGTTTGCTCTTGCGAGTCTCCACTCAAGCCGGCCAATCAAGGCAAGAATGAGGTGGGAGCTCTGTTCCTCGTCAGTGTTCACTCCAGCCGGCCAATCAAGGCAAGCCAGAGGTGAGGAACAAGAATTCTCCCGGGAGATAGGGTCCGTGGGGTCGCTACTGCCCAACAGCTCGCCACATGCTGCCCTGCGGGTTTCTGTATCTCTCTTGGTCTGGCTCCCCATCCTAGACCCGTCCCGGCAAAGTAAACTCTACCGGCACAAACCTAGAGTTCGGAGCGCGCAAGCCCCACCACGACGTCAACGTAGAGATACGGCGGTGGGGTTATTATTATTATTATTTAAAAGGTTTCTTAGCTGGAGAATCGACCAAATCTGGTGTTAAATAATCTTGGTTTTAATTTTAATGTGGTTCCTTTATTACAGTTCGTGTATTATGTATGGTAATTAACAGTGCATTGGATGTACAATAATGTACAATGTTTAATCAGCATAATCAGCCTATAATGTTCCCACTGCTAGGACACAGGGATTTTTTTAACTTAGACATAGCTGAAATCACAACGTTTCAAGTTTCAAGAAATAAATATTTTATTTGAGTGCTTTGGTAACATAATATAGTTTGTCAAATAAAACGCTGAATTCAAATTCATCTATAGTTATTTTAAGTTGAATCTCAAACTCAAAGCTCAGTTAGTAACACATATTCGGGCCCTATCAGAATACCAGCGCTGCGGTGTTTATTTTTTAAATATCGTAGCATTATGCTGAGATAGGAGCCTTTTTGGCCTCTCACAGGTCGTTATTTTGTTTATTTTAAATTGTTAGTTTTAAATTGTTGTAATGTTGTTAGTTTTAAATTGTTCTTTTTTTTTTTTGTTGTCTGTTTAATTATGTATGTCCTAACTTTTTATTATTTATTTTATTACCTATTGTTTTTCCTGTGCGTGTCCCAAATAAAATATTTTTCTTTCTTTCATTCTTAAAAACGAAATCTCTTAAGAGGTCATTGTACTCATCATTATGAATAACTTTCACTATGGGAACAACGCTGAAATAGCGAAAAAAAAAAAACTGTTCCCTATATTTATGTTCGCTTAATGCACATATTTCTGACTTATTTTCCATAGAGTATAAATAGGTTCATAAAATCACGCCTTCTTGCCAAGGTAGAAACTACAGAAAGTCACTAACTTAAGATACCACCTTTTCCAATTTTTCTTTATAGAAATATATTTCCAAAAAAACATTTTTTATCTATCCAGCGGGATAATATTTCAATCTCCTCTTCCGAAACAACTCTTTATGATGTCAAGGTTATGGAGTATTTTCCATGGGTAGCTGTCAGACAAGGGTTGCGTGGGTCGGGTGACATATGAGCCCTATAAGTGAATGACATGAGAGCGACGTTCGAAACAACTTCGGCCGACGGGTGCGATGAATTGACTTGTAGGTCATGGTTAATTTCGGAATATCTTTAAAAAATAAGCGAGAAGTGGTGATATGAATGGAATATGATTTAAGTTAGTTTTTTGGGTAGCAACGGTAGAATAGAATAGAACAAAATATTTATTTGCCCAGAATGTAGGTAGGAGCTCGTGGCTAAGTAATAACAGCCGCTCGGGTCGATCCATCAGGTTAAGCTACGCTTGCCGGGGTTTGTCCGTGGATGGTGACCATATCGAGACTCCTCCGTGCCTCGGAAAGCACGTTAAGCCGTTGGTCCCGGCTGTCATTTGTGGATCTTTGACAGTCGTTACGAGTCGTCAGAAGCACGAAAGTCTGACAACCAGTCTAATCAAGGGGTATCGTATTACCCAGTTACTGAGTTGTGGAGGTCAGATAGGCAGTCGCTCCATGTAAAATACTGGTATTCAGCTGAATCCGGTTAGACTGGAAGCCGACCCCAACATAGTTGGGAAAAGGCTAGGCAGATTGCAGATTGAATGTAGGTATTTACAATAAGGCGGTAGAACGAGTGTTGGCAGAACATTATGGTCAGTGAACGACCTACAGAAGAATTGTCAGTTTGTGACTGGATGAAACTCGTACAGACCATATCTAAATAAAGACCCATAAAGAAGCACAATAAAGGATGTTGCTCATATATTTTTTCTGAGATTTAACAGAAAACTATTTATAAGAATATATCAATTTTTTTTTTTATATTTAAGATAAATTGGTAAAACTGTTGTGCATTTTAGAAATTCGAGGTTTTAACTTATGTCAATATCGAAGCTAAGAAAAAAAAAGTCCAATAAAATTCTATATTCATAGAACAAAATTACTGTTTAAAACACTATCTCTATTATTATAGGTGACGAAAAGTCAATCCAATCAAAACTTTAAAGTGTAGTCAACTCGTAATTTAACACTTTCACTGCATTTTTAAAGTCTAATATCAAAACTGTGTCTAGACGATGCTATAAAAAGAAAAGGCGCCGAAATAAAAACATAAAGTTTATATTTAGTATGTGATATGAATTTATGTACACATCTGAAGGCAGTTACAAGTAAACGCTATTTCATAAGCCGTTTCATGTAGCATAACATTTAATAATCCTGTTGCTATCTCTTTTCAGCAAAAAGAAAATGACCAGGATGTACGATTTGGGTCTGTCTTATTTAATTTTGACGTTCAAAAAGCAGCCTAATTTAAATAAAATTAGTTTTTATTTTGATTTGGCATAAAATGTGTAAAAAGTATTATTTATAAGAAGATGAGCAGGATCGTACTTCGATTGGCTATTAACCGATTGAATGCTGTAATTATAGAACCAATTAAAAATAAATTGTGTCTCGCAAGGATTCACGATTGATACGAAGGGTTGAACAATAAACAACAAACTGCGATTTCATTCCAAACAGAGAATTTGGAAGTATTTGATGTCATACGGATCTATGTCCAACAGTTAGTTGCACGCATAACATGATCACAATAGAAACGGGTTTTGTCGACGGAAGAATAGACAAAGTGACAGATAAACAATTTGTCTATTCTTCCGTCGACAAAACCCGCAGAAAACTCATGTCTATGGTTGTCATGTTACGCGTGCTGTTCTAGGAAGTGATACTTATCAAGACAATTTTTAATTGTCAATTTCAAGCATCGCAATTATTTTTCAATACTGATTGATTGCATGCATTGGTGATCGGGTTAGGTTTACAATAGTACACACGTAGGTCTATTGAAACTGAAATGCACTACTCCTATCAATGGTACAGTATCTATGTAATCTCCTGTTACCCTCAGTATTATATAGCTGGGCACCCGAGACCGTTACTAAATGGATTTCGGCGAACAAGGATCGTACAGTGTTTATTCGACCCTTAACTCAATTCAGTACAACCGCTATCTTAACCACAAATATACGCCCAAGTATTTATATTTAACTCGATTTTTTTTAGCAGCTTTAGTTCGAACATAATTAATAATAATATGACGTTTGTGTTCATTAGTTTTGCAAGAAAAGATTTCTAAAGGAAAAAAAGGCCCGATCTTTAAAAAAAAACTGCCAGGAAATTGAAATTATACAATTTTAACATACAGTACAGTACAGGTAAAGCTACGCTTGCCGAGGTTAGTCGGTGGATGGGTGGTTACATACCGAGACTCTTCCGTGCCTCGGAAAGCACGTTAAGCCGTTGGTCCCGGCTGTCATTTGTGGATCTTTGACAGTCGTTACGGGTCGTCAGAAGCCCGAAAGTCTGACAACCAGTCTTACCAAGGGGTATCGTATTACCTAGTTACTGGGTTGTGGAGATCGGATAGGCAGTCGCTTCATGTAAAATACTGGTATTCAGCTGCATCCGGTTAGACTGGAAGCTGACCCCGACATAGTTGGGAAAAGGCTAGGCAGATTGATTGATTGACACTTCTAACATACAGTTTTGTTTAATTTATCGATTTTAGACGTATCACCAATGAAGAAATAAAACTGCGAGTCCTCAATAAATGAATTAAAAAATATATATAGGAATAGAACAAACAAACTTAATAATTTGATCAAAATTTTACGCCTAGTATTTCTAAGAAATTTTGTTTCAATAGTTACGGCTCTCAAAAATCGAGTATTCGAGATGTTGTGAGCTCAAATACTAGGTAATTCACAACCAGCGTTTGTCGGAATGGGCAACTAGCTTCATATTTCTGACTGACCGACTCCTTGACAATTCAAAAGTAAATGGTTTAATTGAAATAAATGCTTTGAGTTTGAGTTTGAGTTCGGCGCCGAGAAGCGGTGGAATATTGGCGCCAGTTACCAGCGTTCTACATGAATACATCCTAAGAACTCAATAAGTAGCTTATTTCGGGCACCAGTCAGCGATAAAAGCCGATCAACACTATCAAAAGTTTCAAAAGAGATTATGAATGAAAACACGCTGTAATATTACTTACTAGCGACGCGCCCCTGCTTCGCATGGTTTTTGCGATTCGATAAAACATCGAGATTCATATTGTCGTCGAAGTCACATCATTTCGTAGTTAAGTCATGTCGAAGCAACGTCTTGTCGGAGTAGAGTAGTGTCGGACGAAAGGCATGTCGAAGTAAAGTATTGTCGAAGTAAAGACGTGTCGGAGTTCCGTAATGTCGAAGTAAAATCATGTCGTAGTAACGTTTGTCGAAGTTCCGTTTGGTAGTCTATTACTACATGTAACAAAAACCCTGCCCGATCCAAAAGGTACCGCAATAAAATTACTAAAAAGTAAACAAAACATTTTTTTTTGCAAGAAATTTTTTACTATTTAAAATTCACGTTTTTAGTAACAAAATTGCATTAAAAATTAGCAAATCTACAAAGGTCATAAGTTATGACTTAATGCTAAACGTCAGCCGCCCGCGCCCCGTGTATTAACCCCGTAAAAAAAATCGCATATTTCTGAATACTTAAAAAAAAAAAATACTACATGAATAAACTCTCAGTATGATTTCTAACAACACCCTCACGGATCGGACAGGGTTTTTGTTACACGCTGTATATTAATTTATTATTACTTATACCTTCCGGAATAAATTCTCTAAATTATGGTGAAAAACGCATTAAAATCCGTAGCGTAGTTTAGAAGAACAACGCCGTCACAGAGACAAACACGAAAAGCGATTTTAATTTATAATAGTATAGATTTATTTATTACTAGCTTCCGCACGCGGTTTCGCCCGCGTGGTATGTCGATAAAAATAGCCTTTGTCCTTCCCCGGGATGCCATGCCAAATTTTATCGAAATCCGTTCAGTGGTTTAGGCGTGAAAAGGTAACATACAGAAAGACAGACTGACAGACAGAGTTACTTTCGAAATTATAATATTAGTATGGATCGAAGAGACTTTGAAGAATTATAATACTATGTTTATTATGTTCAAAATTCGACTAATTATTATAATTGATGTGATAGTTTCAAAATTACTCTTGTATAAGTGAGAGAGTTTTTAATGTTGAAATCTGAAAATAATGAAGAAAGTAAGTTAAGATTGATAAAAGTTTTTACAAATATCAGATTGTAATTCGTTCAATTCGCTCCATTTTTAATTATTTTTACCCGACTACGGCGAAGAAAAAAGGAGGGTAATGATTTTGACCGGTATGTATGTATGTATGTTCATCTGTTCCCTCCTATCTTCCAAACCACTTATCACGATTTGACAAATGAGGTATCGTTAGAAGCGTCGTGATTGTCCGCTGGTTATAGGCTATGTGGAGTCACATTAATTTAAAAATGGCGCCCTCTAGAGGACATAAGGTGAGGAACTTAACAAAAAATATGGTTTAATCGTACCATGTTGGGTATCAAATGAAAGGGCTTAATGAGCACATTTCAAAAATATATATATTATAAACCCAAAATAATTTTAAAAAAAATCAAGTAACAAAAACTAAAACCCAACTAGTCGTAGTTGGGTTTTACCAACTACGACTAGTTGGGTTTTAGTTTTTGTTACTTGATTTTTTTTACCTATTGTGGTACAGTAATCTTATTCTAGATGCATCGTCTTCACTTATAATAATTATGCAATTGATGTACTTATACAAAATATTCTAAAACATTTTTAAGAGAGTAACGATGGAGTTTCTTGCCCATTCTTCTCCATACGAAAACTACCTTTTGGAGGGGGCAACTAGAATCAGTTCTATTTCTTTATTTTTAAAAGTGCCTTATAAGTGCCTATTGGAAATAATTTATTTGACTTTGACTTTGAATTTATCAACAACTTGTTAAACGATAAGCCACTGTGTCTCACTTGGATCCACGTTCGATCAGTGATGGGGATTCTCAATGGGGATTAGTGGAATAACCCGGTTAAAGCCGACAAAGGCTTAAACAATTCGCAGTTCACACCTCCAAAATTCACACACACTCAGTTATTTCATTGCAAAAACACCGTAGTCTATTTAAATTCAATTGCGCACAATGTAACCCTAAAACACGGAAGGGATCCCCAAAAACTCTTCAACCTCTGAATCAACAAGGTACCCGAAATAAGCACCATCGAACATTGCCATTACGATGCGAGGAACACTTGACCCATCTCTGCTGAGAAAACAACATCCCGGTAATTTAATTTCTCATGGACTTGTTAACTTTTCCTTTTGCTTGCCCCATTGGGTGGTCGCGTCCGTGGGGTTAATAAGGTGCTGTGTTTTCTTGGAAAGAAATGGGTTAGGTACTTACTGAGGTGTTTTTATTGCTACTGATGAAATTCTAATACCTCCTCCTGTTTTGTGTCAGTTCCTGTCTTTTTATGAATACTTGATTATTATTAATAAAATCGTTGTTTTTAACCGACTTCTTCGAAAAGAAGGAGGTTCTCAATTCACCTGTTTTTTTTGTGTTTGTTCCGCGATATCTCTGCCATTTATGAATTGATTTTGATGATTTCTTTTTTGTTTAGTAGGTCATGCTTTAGAGGTGGTCCCATATAAATTTTATTAACATTGCTTGCGTAGTTTTTGAGTTAGCTTCAATATTACGTATTTTTTCCACTCAGTCTATGTAGACGATATCTTATTTGACTCCGTCTCTGTTATTTACATAGCAGGTAGTGGTATTCTAATTTATTTGGGGTAGTTTTTTTTGTGATACTTGATGAAATTCCTTCAATCAGTAGTAATCAAATCTTGGTGACGTAATCATTTTGCCCCGTAATATTCTGTATTAAACTGTATAGATTACTGTATAGACTGTATAGATTTATTGAACATCTTCTATTTTTGTTAAGTACCTGGTACTTACTTGTTGAAAGGCCTACATTGTCCCCCCATGCCTACCAACACTGTAATTTGAAAGTATTGTAAAAGCCAATTATTTTTAAAAGAGTAACCATGGAGTTTCTTGCCGGCTCTTCTCCATAGGAAACGACAAATTGGAACCGTGCACCTAGCTTCTGACGTTTCATAAGTGCCCATGTAGGTTTATGTGAAATAAAATATTTTGATTTTGATTTTGAAACGACATATGCCATTAACATGGGGACAATTTAAAGCTACAGTTACCTGGAGCAGTAATAAGGGTGCGATTTGGGAAAGGGTTCCCTCCGCTACGCTAGAGAGTTTCTAACTTGATTAGTTTAAAGCAGCAATATTATGTTTGTTTTGGGTTCATAGTTAGGGGTATCTTTCACCGTATCTGGGGGGACCATAGTGGCCCCGCTAAGTCGAGCAAAACAAGCCAAAAAGGCACAGCCGTACCATCTTTTCTCGAATCCCTTCAGGACATTTTCGTTGTGGATAAAGCTAGAACCATGAATTTTCAGGGACCAAGAGGGCTTAGTATAACTAGTTATATTCCTAAATTACATTCAATTTGAACTTACAATTTAAGAACTATTGCAGGTCAAATAAGTTCCTTAATTTTGTCATTGACATAATTATGTACCGTTAGATTATAAACTGTCGAAAAATTGTGAACTGCAAGAAACCATTTACAATTTAACGCATTTTTTTATGGCTTATAATTTATCCATGGGAAACCGGCAAATTATGAACTAGTACCAAACTTGCTTGCGACGTAACGCATCATGCACTAATACTAAATAGCCTGTCTAGTTGCGAGCAACTTGGAAGTAGCGCTCGCCAGCTGCTACCGCGGTACCACTCGCTCTGCTCGCTCGGCTCGGACGCGTTTGTAACCACGGTTCTAATAACCTAACCCATTTCACCCAGTTCACAATTTATAATCTGAAGGAAATAATACCGATCGATTAAAAACTAAGGGCTCTCACAATCTTACGGTGCCTTATTCACATACAAAGTGTAAAATTAAAATAACTGAAAGAAAACCTCTCCGGGGACATTTTACTAATCACTATAAACAACTTTTACTAAGGGACAAAATCTGAAATCACGAAAAAAAATCTGCTGCTCCATTAATTTATGTTCGCATAACTTGACAAAGTAGGAGTAGAGTACAGTAAATTTTTATTATTCGCGATTTTAACGCTGGACAGAGTGGAAGTGGTTTTTAATATAATTATGAAAAACTTACCATAGGTACCTCATATATGTAAGGGTGAGTGCTGGTGAATATATACACCTTTGCCCAACCCTTCGGGGAATACTAATAGGCGTCATGTTATGTTTACATCAGGGCCAGGGCCTGTCCGGATCCGGCCGGCCGCCCAGGCTCATTGTGTTGTCAAGAACGGGAAAAAGGCCGGACCGGACAGTGTTCAGAAACAAGACTTGACGTACTCACAGGTCGGCCCCAGGATGACCCAGAATTTTGTGAAAAAGGGCTTTCTCAATATACAAACAATAAGAACTTATAGGTGTACATTTGCATGTGTAATGGTTTAAATTTACACACTGTATAAGGCTTTAAATCAAACTTAATTAATAAACCAAAAAAAAACATCTCTGAGTATAATGATGAAATGCCAAACATTTACTTACGTAAAAATCGTGACCTGATTAAGTATAGTTTCATTCCCTAATTTTATTTCCATACAAACATTAACAAATTTGAGGAGCTCGTGGCTAAGTAATAACAGCTGCGCGGGTCGATCCATCAGGTTAAGCTACGCTTGCCGGGGTTGGTCCGTGGATGGGTGACCATCTTTACATATCGAGACTCCTCCGTGCTTCGGAAAACACGTTAAGCCGTTGGTCCCGGCTGTCATTCGTGGATCTTTGACAGTCGTTACGGGTCGTCAGAAGCCCGAAAGTCTGACAACCAGTCTTACCAAGGAGTATGGTATCGCCCAGTTACTGGGTTGTAGAGGTCAGATAGGCAGTCGCTCCATGTAAAATACTGATATTCAGCTGCATCCAGTTAGACTGGAAGCCGACTCCAACATAGTTGGGAAAAGTCAAAGTCAGTACAAACATTAACAAACAATACCACCAATTCCCAGAAGACAATATGAGTAACACAATACTAGACAGTTACCTAATCGATCAATTTACTGCTGCCAACTAACTCGATTGTTCTTCCTAACTTTGTTTTTGTATCTACATAAATCATTAATACCTCACTAACTAGTTCCCGAAGTTTTTGTTTACTGTAGGTACATGTTTCTGTGAAAACATATACAGGGTGTTAGGGTAAACACCGTTATCCTTGCAACCAGTGGTTTGGTTTCATTTATAGAACGTAAAATCAATGGAAAATTACAACTTATTTAAAAAAAAATTATTGATCTAAATTTTAACACAAGAGACGCAAGTTCGCTGACGCAACTTGCGTCTCAACACGGGCAGGGGGCGGGGGGTACGGGATGTGACCTGACCGGCAGCGAGCGCGACCCCTCCCTTAGTCAGTCAGCTGTGTCGCTAGCAAGCACGGTGTCAGATAGAAACTTTTTAAAATCTTTTAATGAAAATTAAATTTTTTTTTGTTGTGTTCGGTCATTTATTTTTATATTTAAGTCAACTACCCATGGTTTGAATGACAAGAGTGTTTACCCTTACATCCTGTATACATCCTAACTTCCTATCTATTAAATATAATAATATATTATTTATAATAATTATTATAAATGCGAAAGTGAGTTTATTTGTTTATTTGTATGTTACGCTTTCACGCTAAAACGGCTGAACAGATTTGGATGTTTAGCACATGGGAAGAACATGACCTGAGTTAGGACATACTTTTTATCTCGATATTCCCAAGGGATCGAGACTTATTTGGGTGAAACCGCAGGGTTAATATTAAATTACAATAAATTAAAAAAGTCTCAATGATTTGTCCCGCGACGTAGACGTAACGTATAAATTCGGAAGATTTTTGAATCGAAAATACAACTACTCGTTAGCATTTTGGTTTAATTTGTCACAAGCATAATTAGTAACATTCAGAGTAACACCTAGAGTTTAAAATCCATGGTTACGTTTACGCCGAGCGTTTGTGCGAGGCCCTCGGAACTTATGCCAGTAAAATATTACATTAAAACATTGTTTGTCAGTACGCCGAAATGTGGGCGTACTATCTAGCGAAAAGTGGGCCGAAATGTGGGCGAGCCCACCCCTTCGGGGGAAACTATCGTAGTGATAAATTAAAAAAAACAGTACTTCAGCGCGTAGGTGTTAGGATTAATATTTATTTCTGAAACATTGCAATACAATTCGAAGTATTTACAAAACTCCCAACTGAATTAGTTTACCTAGAAAAATAGGTTTTGCCACCCAATAGATGAATAGTACAGAATGTCGGGTCCATACAACGAGCGGACAGAGGTGCACGCACACATAGACCCGTATGTACGAAGATCTGATTCTATCACCCAGTTCCTGGCAAGAAAAGCAACGCCGTAAAAATTAAGCACATGTCAAGTGATCAAACCGGTGCTGAAGGAAAACATCGTGACGAAACCGGTATGTGACATCTACCAACCCGCACTGGACCCGCGTGGTACATTATAGGCCACTCCCTCTCGAAGAGAGGAGGCTTGTGTCCCAGCAGTGGGAACATTATAGGCTGATTATGTTAAATGATCCGAAGGAGTATTTTCTTACAAAAAAACATTCAAATTCCAGTCGCAATCACATCTCAGTAACAATCATTGTCAAATACTTGTCAAAAATGAACGTAAATTACAGGATTTTTTGACGGATTGAGACTGAGATAGGACTGCTAACGTTTTATAAAAATATGACACACGCTATACGAGAAGCGTGTCTATGGTGTGGCTTTTCGTTCGTATGGAGTGTGTGGAGGTACTATTTGACTTTGAGCCGACCTTCTGTACTATTCTATGACATTTCCCTACGAGTTCTAAAATTAAACACAACACTTCGATGGCCGCAATATTGCTAATTAATTTTGCGAAGCGAAATTTTATGCTTTTGGTAGAAAGTTTGTAGCGTTTAAATAACCTAGGCTCGAATTACGTTTTTCTATGAAAGATTTCAAATGTGCGCGATTTTTTGTACTGGAAAAATAGAAATTGTATAGATATTTATTTTACAAAAGTTAATAATAATATTGAGGTCTACAAGTGTTTTTGCAAAAATAGTGATGCGTTAAAAACTAAAGCGACGAGTTATTCATACTTTTTTCCGATTTGAAGGATCTTTACTAACGCAAAGTTTTTTTTTTTTTTTGAGAGAACTTTTCATAGATATGAGTTTATTCCAGTGAGAAGAAAGCACGAAGCAAATATTTTTTGTTTATTCCAGTTTCAAATTCTTGAAAATAAACAAAGTAATTTAAAAATATATTGATAAAATTACAACCAATATACAGCGAGCAGTTTACACATACCGAAATTACCAAAAATGTGTTTTTTCAGGCTATATTATACTACTTAACAAAGTATCCATATTAACAAAGTTCCTACTGTCATAATAACCTCATATTACGCCAATATTACGCAAGTTTAATTATTTTCCCCGAAGAAAATTCTTCTTAATGTACAAAGTTTCATATTATGAAACCAAATAATATGGAACTTGTTCTTCATAAAGTATAAAATATTTGATATAATATTCGAGTTATTATAGTTTCGCTAAGTATCAATCATCGGCTAGGCGTAACGGCGTAGCAAATATCATGCGTAGCACTCAGTCGACTTCTGGTGGCGTAGCGCGCTACACGTAGCTTCGTAGCGGCGTAGTCGCGTAGCCGGTTCGTGGGAAAGTTGTGCGCGGGAAAGATTCAGTGTTGTTTAGTGTTGTGTGAACGAATTGTTGTTGTTATATTTAGGGGTAAGTGGATAGTTGTAATTTTTTTTTTAACAAGTTTAGAATAATATTGTATATTTTAATAGGTTGAATGTGTATTGCAATAGTTGGTTGTCAATTAATTACTTAAACTTTTATTTCAGTAACTTTAAAGTGACATTTTTCAAACATAATTTATGAACATAATTTTTCATGTATTATTTTTTATTCGACATTTAATACTTTTCTATAAACATTGATTTTATATACAATTTACAATCTAACACAAAACTAAATGATAACTAACAAACTATACAAATTAATACAAGAACAAAAGGACACAAAAATAAATACTTCTTCCATTTTCAAATAATTTGCGATTTTTTGCAAATTATTTTCACGATTTTGCGATTGAATACAAATAATATTTCGGGTATCTCTATCTTTATAAAATAATTAATTAAATAAACATTTTAATTGGCTCCGCAAACATTCGTATGACAATTAGAAGGTAATTAGAGTCACAGTTGAACAAACACACCTAGAAACCGCACGCGATTGTCCCATATACATTATTAGTCTTAATTAAGTAATTAAAAACAATTATTTTATGCCGAGGTGGACATAAATGGGTCGTTAATTTCCAAACAATACTTTTGTTATAAATTGTTTTGTTTTTATTTAATGTTAAATTAATTAGACATATTGTTACTGATACTACTGGTGATACTATAATTTCTGTAGGTAATTCTTCTATTTATGGACAGGTCAAATCAGTGTGGTTATATCCTCAATAGACACGATTGTCAAAGATTCTCATCGATACGTGAAGCAGACCTCTGGTTTGATTTCGGTGTTTAAGTAGTCGGTCAGGAAAACCGACCTCATCTAGTTTTAATTAAAATATTACTTTTTTTTGTCATCCCTTTTTCTTCTTCTTTTAAAAACTATATTATATTAAGTAAAGAGTATTCACGACACTCCCGGGCCTAAGTGGACCGGCAGATCTACCACCATCTTATATTATTGAGACGTACGGGTGGACGTTCCTGACCGTATTTTTCGGGGTACGTCAGTTGCTAATGGTAATGTTGCTTGAGTTGGACGAAACTTCCAATGGGTAGAGTCCTTGGAAAGCGCGTATGTTTTCACCCATGGCTGTCCGCACCTTGGCTACTCGACACACTCCGTCTCCTCCCGGATATGTCTCTGTTGTAAAGGCTTCGGATGATATCGTTACTGTCCCACATCTGGACAAAGGTCTCCTCAAAAATCTTTGCTAAACATTGGAGCAATATCATCATTCTCCTGTCTTACAGGTCGGCGCAGCATGTCTTTTAGTGCTAAAAATAGGTGACTAGATTACATTTTTATATTTAAAAAGCCTTAGGACCCAGACCAGTGGCAGTCGCTGCGTTTCAAAGCATACCCAGCTTTCAAAGCAACGTTTCAAAGCGTTTCGTATTTCTACGACTTCCAATAGGATTGACATGAGCTTTCAGTAGCGTCAGTCGAGTACATTTTTGACTTTTCCATCACTTTTATCGCACTGAATCGAATCGAATGTCATTTTGAGGCTTTACTTATTTTCCCTTATATGTTTTACCTAGAAACCTTCCTTGGCAGTCGGGTAAAAAGAGAAGTAAAAATTATATTATAGATTGTTAGTTATATTGTCGTTTTACATGTGTGAATGTAAAGTGTAAAGAGTGTGTGACCAAGAATACTACCCTGTGGTACACAATAAGTGACCAGAGCATCTGAGCTAACTCCTGTTCTCGTATTTTCACTCTCTGTGTGCGATCACAGATAGAGTCTTGAAAGATTTTTAGACCGTTCCCCGAACACAAATCCGTTTCAGTTTTTCCACAAGAATATGAATGGAAACGGTATCGAAAGTCTTGGCTAGGTCAAGGAAAATGCCGGGAATTTTGAGGATTTTTTTGGGCATTCAATTTTATTGTGATGTAACATAATTCACAAGCTGCCCGACAGCGTCCTCAGTGCTTCTTCCTGACCTAAAACCAAACTGGGCAAGGGCATCGGACGGTTTCTTTAGTATTTTAGACATTGTCAAAAGAATCCAAATAGGTCGACCTATGTATTTCGATTCTTTTGACATCGTTCTTCAATCCGTTCCTGTTGCTCGATGTTAACAAAGATTTTTTGTACGCTTTGTGAAATGTACAGTTTCGTTTAATGAGGAACAATGATAATTATGTCTCGCTAGTTTAGAGAACTTGGAAGGAATGGCGTTCCAAACGTAGAACTATCATGTTGAGCTTTGTGGTTATAATAGATAATAGGGTAGTAGAAATGATGGTGGTAGTAATATTATCAGCTGTAGGTGTTTTTCTTTAATTTTCTTAACAACATTTTAAATCTAAGGCTATACCAGCAAACACTTATAACCGAAGGAAATTAGATGAACCGTGTCTGGCGTGACGAAGTCAGATTCGGTGAACGTTTTCTGAGCTGAATCCATAAATAGCTGCATTGAATTTCAAAGGTCTTCTGGTCCACCTTTAGTAATTTTGACAATCTTATAGAGTTTCACAAGCTTATTTTACTTATAATACCAGTTGTAGACTAAAATAAAATACACAAATTCTGAATCAGCCTGGCTAGTGGTCGATAAATTATAGTTAATATAGGTAATATATAATACAGGTAGGTATACCTACTTTATAAGTTAATAGTACCTACCGACCTTTTAATATAATCAGACTAGGTGTCCAATTCATTTCCATTAGTGAACGCTTGCTAAGCGCACACATTAAACTTCAACATGGTGGCAAGAAAATTTTTAAACACGTTAATAAAAGCTGAAAATTTCAGAGGTGTTTACAGAAACTACGTACTTCTGTCGAAAAGTGGCAAAATTCTAAGTAGAATTCGTATTATTTTTGAAATATTTCTATACGCAGCTTTTTCTGCTAATAATTTAAACGAGATTCTCGAACATACAAATAAACGAATTTCCTTAATGATACAAATGTTTGGCGTCATAAAATTCTTAGGATGTCCAGTTATTATTATAAGTGGTATTCTAAGTTCATGTTCTTACAAACTGTCCATAGACAACTTCATGTGCGTGCACCATTACTTCCAAAACGAACCGACTTACATCAAATATTCAAAAAAGTTGAAAATTATTTTTGTGGTCACGTCAGTAGCTTCTTGTATTACACTCGTTTTACTTGTCATAACAAAATTGCTTTTAAAAGTGTTTGCTAGAAATGATGAGATCAAAATAAACGCCATCTTGTTAATATTGTCATATATATTACTAGAGGACCGTCTTATTTTTGAACATACAATAATGTACATTTACATAACAATGATTCGAAACTTGCTGAAATGTTTGAACAATAGCATATTCGACATTCAAGTAAAGTACAATGATGCCGAAATGATAGTTTGCTCAGATAGCAGAGAGTGGAATGATATTCTTACTGTTGAACAAGTGGAACAGTGGGCTACACAGTTTAAATGCTTATTCAGTTGCAGCAGAAATCTATCAACTTGCTTTAAGGCTCAGGTAGATAATTGATTCAGGCGTGACTTTGCGGAAATCCATTATACAATAGAATAGACGTAGATATATATATTATAATATATATTTTTGCAATTGGTCAATCGTCATCCTGTGGATGCCTCGTTGAGAGGTGAAACACGTGTCGATTTCTTACAGGGTTTTTATGACTCTTGAAGAATAGTTAAGCGGAATAGGTTACTAAATATATCTACGTCTATTGTTTTTTTTTTTAAATACCATCATCTTGATTTAACAAAAACCTTTCTTTAGGAAAAAAAGCAATTAAAGAAGTCTAATTCAATAAATAGAAATAAGAAACTTTGTAAGGTATTTCTGATTTAATAAAATCTTTGTACATTTTCTTGTAGATGTTATATTCGTTGGCTCTATCTTCAGTAATATATATTGCATCTTCGTACGGGATATTCATGGCGTTAGTGAATAATGTAAATACCTATTTATATGTTTTTACTACTTTTACTTTTTGTACTGCGCCTGCAACTCCAGTTTGAATTCTGTTCACAGGATCCTCGTCATTTCGTTAGCATTATGATGATTTTACACTTTATGGCATATTCAATATTTTATACATATTTCCTAATGGTTGCTGGCCAAAATCTCCTCAATGAAGGTTCAACAATAAATAGAAGACTATCAAAATTATACAGCACTTTGTCGATAAGTATGTTATAATTTTAGATTACATTTTTCTATACATTAGGCAATAAAATTCTGGGAATCAATTGTATTATATGCAAATATTGTATGATGCAAAATAATCTTCCAAGGTGTTCTCAAAAAATATTTTCGAAGTTTTAACCATGACGTCAGTCACGTTCCTCTGACTTTTCGGATTCATATGCATATTGTATAATTATCTCTTGCTTAAAAAACGGTGAAGGAAATCATCATGAAGAAACCTGCATGCCTGAGAGATATTTTTCGACGGCATGTGAAGCCAAGTCAGAAGCCCATGGGCGGCATAAAAACTCTGACAACAGGTTACTCACTAACCATACGAAAAAGATAAAAAACAACCATGACATGTAATAAATCGAAAAAAGTAAGATAAGTTTTGCACCCAAACCAACCTATCTGCCCAGGCATACCAATGTTCTAAGCAAGACATTACCCATTATGGTCACATTCTTCATGTGAGGAAAATAAAGACGTATTTTTAATCATCATTATCATCATCCGGTATGCAGCTGCATGCGGTTAGACTGGAAGCCTACCCCAACATAGTTGGGAAAAGGCTAGGCAGATGATGATGATTACCATCAATCATCTCAGCCACTGTTGGCATCACTGTCATTTATTTTATTTTTCCTTTTTTTCTTTTAGATCCACGATCATCGGAAACGAAGAGTATAAGAAATTTAAGTCACCTAGTGAAGAAAAATCCTATTCAGATAGTGTATACTTCAAAAATTCAGCTAGGTATGCACTTAATACCTGTAATTCTATCTCTCTCTATCACTTACGTCATAATTGCATTGCAATATAATAATTTTATATAAAGTAAAAAATGATTTTAAAAAAATTAGTGTCGTCCTGTTCGCGTTAAACTCAAAAACTACTGCACCGATTTTCATGCTGTTTTCACCAATGGATAGAGTGGTTTTCGAGGAAGGTTTTAGTATATAATAACCGACATCCACACGGGAAAAGCCGCGAGCATCAGCTAGTATACTACAGCGGCGGTACTGCCATACAAGCTGAATAGCCCGGCTTGCCTTCAAAACTGAGCCAATCAATTAAAAAAAAAAAAAACTGCTCTATACTTCCAAGTCAATCCTTCATGTCGCAAGAATTGATAAGAATAATAACATAAAAACTTCGCGCTGCACCAGCCGCGCGCTATAAGTAGGTACAAACAATGCACCGTTGCCAAACTGCCACAGTTGCGATCTCGCTCTAACACTATAGCTTTAGGCGAGATCGCATCCATGAATGAAGACGTCAATTCTGTAGTACATTGCATCTTTCTCGCTCACACACGCTTGCGGCAACGGTCCAGAAGCCAGCTTCTAGACCTCTCATTTTTTCATTGAAAATGCGTACGTTGTCGATACTATTAGAATGTACTTATTTTGCAAAATGTTCTAATATTTAAGCCCGGCTTTTGAGTTTTTATGAATGGAACGAATCGTGTGTTTGAAGTTCGCGCAAATGCACTAGCCGCGATGTTGACCCGCGTAAAGTGAGTTACAAGTCCGCGAAGCGACTCAATTTGTTATTGTTTTGAAATAATATTTTGAGATCAGTATTTTATTTTTCAATTGAGGTAATGAATTACCTAGTTTTATTATTTAAAATGATGTGATAGTTATTGCGGCTATGTCATTCCTTATGCTTAGTAGTGTTTTTATCATCAAAATGTGAATTTGGAAACTGTGTTCGAAAAGGTATGTAAATACATTGAGTTTTCTGACAGTAAGTAACTCTTTGCTTCACCGTAATCAACCCCAAATTACTATAACTCGGAAATATAAACAATTAGGTAGGTATTTTTGCCAGTCGAAGAATATATTGAAATTGGCATTCGATTGTTTAGTATGTATAAAGTTAAGAGTATGACCAAACTTAGGTAGCCTAGCTGGTGCCATGAAAGACATCAAAATTTGTATAGTGTTGTTTTTATGGCAATTGTAGTTTTGGTAAACCACTAAAAAACAAACCACTTATTAGAATACATCTCATCAAGATCACAAAACAATAATTTTCGTATCGAAGATATTCTTTGAAATAAAGGCGTTTTGAAATAAAGATTAGAGTTGGCTATTGTCATTATGGTTAAATAAAAAATGTTATATACCCAATGTAATATCTTATTTAACATTTTCAATCGACTTAAAACTTAAATTTAGTTAAAACAACAAATCGATAATTTGGGGCCATCTAGCGGCTTTTGATAGAATAATTTTTATGTGACAAGCGTTGACAAACTTATTATGGTGAAAAGGTCCTGCGAAGCGGTGTGGTTACGCGCATTCGTTAATAGATGGCGCTTTCCGTACTGAAGCCTGAAATAATATGTAGAACTCTTCTTCATCCGTAAATCGCTCACTTGTCTGTTTTTTTAAATCGTTAAAAATCTGTCGGCTTGCCCTGGTTTTGAACCCTAGGCACGCCACTGGTATACTATAATTATGTTGTGGCTCTAAGCAATGTGTATTAGATCTATAATTTCACAGCAGTTTTATTTTGAATATTGAACCTGTATAATTTTATGATATATTATACGAGTTTAAACTTTATAAAATGAGAGTTGTTTATTAATACGGCCTCAGTGTCTATTAAGAGGCTTTGTGCATTGAGTAAGGCTTTTGATGAGAACCATTACACAGTCACAAAAAATATTTTGTTGGTGTATTTTGCACAAAAACTATTCATAAGTATTTAATTCATAGATGACGTGTAACTTGTGGATTTGTAAAAAAAATGTGATTTAATGCTTCTCTTATCAATGCAAGATTTGATGTTCATCATTAATTTTTTTTTTTTAATGGTTTATGTGTTGACTAATCACCTGTCACCATTTTTTCTTTCATGGGTCAGGCTACAATTTTTTTAATAACAAGATATTATTTATAATTACTAGCTGCGCCCCGCGGTTTCACCCGCATGTGTCTCGATATCGTGGGAATATCGGGATAAAAGTATCCTACGTCCTAATACAAGTCATGGTCTACCCATGTGCCAAGTTTCATCCAAATCTGTTAAGGCATTTAGCGTGAAATCGTACCAAACAAACTCACTTTCGCATTTAAAATATTACTTAAGATTTACCTTCGCTGATATAGCGTCACTGCCGTTTATAATTTTTTCCGTAAAATCATTTTAGAAAGAATTTCCAAGCGTATGGTCTGCTGCCAACCGTGAGCATCAATTTCAAAATGTATGAAAAACAACGTCTGCCGCCAAATGTCTGTCCGTTGATTCATTTTGACATAAAATAGAATTAATCACGTCGTAAAGGTCATATAATTGTACCTACGCAAAAAAAAACAATGTTTTTTATGTAATTGGGACACATCATAATTATATTACGAGATATGTACCCAATATCCAACCTTGAGGGACCCCGATTTAGGTTTAATATCGATAAATTTTATGTGGGTGTACTATAGGTTCACCTCTGCCCAACGCTTCGGGGAAAACAGGCGCTATGTTATGTTATGTTGTATTTTTAATGAGTTAACGTTTTACTAGCCTGCCATTTTTCATTCAGGTATGATCTTCATTGATTGATTCTGCTCTACTGATTATAATCTAATAACCTAACAGTTCCATTATGTAGTATTATCATACTAGTCGCATTTAAGTGTCCAATTTATTTCTCTACCGTAACTTTCACTAAGCGCACAAGTTAAACTACAAGATGGTGGCAAGAAGTTTAATAAAAACGTTAACTAAAGCTGAAAATTTAAGAGGTGTTTACAGAAATTATGTATTTTTTTCGAATTATCACAAAATTTTAAGTAAAATACGAGTTATTTTTGAAGTTGTGATATATGTAATAATTTTATATAATAATATAAACGTTATTTCTGAACGTACAGTTGCGCGAATTTCCAGAATGTTACAAATATTTCACATTGTAAAAAATCATAAGTAGTCCAGTTATTATTATATGTAGTTTTCTAAGCTCACGTTCTTACAAACTGTTCATAGACAACTTCATGTCCGTGCACCATTACTTCCAGAACGAACCGAGTTTCGTCAAATGTTCCAAAAAGTTGAAAATAATTTTTGTGGTCACCACAGTAGTGTCTCCCGTCACAATTGTATAAGTATTTATATTAAAATTACTTTTAAACTTTTTCTTAAGAATTGAGGAACCAAAAATGAACGTTATAGTATTAATATTGGCGTTCTTCAAGAACGCCTAATTTTGGAACATGCAATAATGTACATTTACATAACAATGATTAAAAATTTGCTGAATTGTCTGAACAATTGTATATTTGATATTCAAGTAAAGTACAATGATATAGAAAAGAGGTTAAAATGCTCAGATAGCAGAGAGTGGAATGATCTTCTAACGATTGAACAAGTGGAACAGTGGGCTACACAGTTTAAAGGCTTATTGAGTTGCAGCAGAAATCTATCCGTTTGCTTTAGTGCTGAGGTCTTTAAGGTCATTTATAGAATAAATATCAATATAATATATTAAAGTATTTATAAAAAAAAATATATTAATTATTATTTAATATAATCGAAATTAGAATAAAAATAAAAAAGAAAATTTTATTCAATAATAATTCTAAAACCTACCTTGTTGTTACTAAATTATGTTAATATAATTATGTAATATGTAGTTGAGGCAAATATAACCTTTTTCACTGAATGTAAGCCATGATATTATGTAACAAAATAGAACTTTCTTCTTCGGCCTGCTGTTTGACATTGGCCTGCCACTTTTTTGAGTCATTTTTTTTTATTCCTTACAACTTCGTAATTTTGTTTTAGATTCACAATCGCCAGTGACGAAGACTATAAAAAAGAAAAAAAATTTCGTTAAAAAAAATCCGATTCAAATAGATTATACTTCTAAAATAAAGCTGAGAATGTGCTTAACACCTATAATTCTATCTCTCTATCACCTACGTAATAACTGCTTTACAATATTCATTTTATATAAAATAGATAAAGATATTATTTTAGAAATTAAGTAATATTTTGTGTGTTGGCGATTGAATTATTTCTGTTTTAAACATTACACAGCAATTATTATAATATTTTTAAGAAAAATGTCAATAATGTTCAGGTTCATGTAACTACTTCATCTTACTGTGATTTGTATCAGAATAATAATGTTCATTGATCGATTGGTTCTATAAATGCGATAAATTCATAAATTTTAGAATGTGTCCAAAGAGTTTAGTAAGTAATAGAGTGATGGATGTGTATCGTATCGCATACCAAACATGACATAATTATAAATTACTGAATGTAATGACAAATTGTAAGGAAAGAGATCCGAAAAAAATGTTATAGTAAATCAGGATCATGATGCATATAGCGTTGAAATTTTAAGTTAAAATAACCTACTTAAAATTTCAACACAGGTGGGTCCAGAATCATATACTGAATCCATGGTAACAAGTCGTGCGTCGATGTGCCTGCCACCCTGTATATTACTCATAATGATTATGTGGTGAGTTTATGTTATTAACAATCATGTCTCAAAAGCTTTGAAGGGCGAATCGCTAGCCTCAAGTGCCTCAATTGTATGTGTTAATGTGACTTAGGTTAAGTGTATTTTTTTATCTGTTCTTATGATTAAATAAAGATATTTGAAAATGCAAATAACTAATAAAACGAACAAAATATATGTTTACATTAATAAACCAAGCAAACAAAATGATTTCGAATACATACCTACCTACATAAAGCTAATATTAGGTCCCCACCTATGAAATCAGCGTTTTGTATGGAAGTTGCATTTTTCATACTAACATTTTCTTAATTTATATAACAACCATGAACACGAATGTTTTAAAACTTTTATGCACTAATGTTTAAAAACTAAAATAACGTATGCCACTCAGATTGAGCGACAAAAATAAGTTTTGGCTAAGAATAGTGGTCATTTCTGCTAACAAAATAGGGAGTCATTTTTAAGGTATTTTTTATGTTTAGAAAACTATAAGTAATAAAGTTTTTTTACTATTGGTAAAAATAGTAAAACCAATAGTAAAAAAACAACACAACACTAGACAACTGTCTGGTGGTGGATGGTCAATATTCGATACAATACCAAGCAATTGATGAATATTTTAAATCATAGAAGTGACGAGGTTCTCTATGTGTACGAAAAAAACGCCAATTTCATAGGTGGGGTGGGGACCCAATACTTCGCATCACCAGTAGTATCCACAAAATGCACTGTTACAACTGGACCTGAACATCGCCTGATATCCGGTCGTGTCGGATTGCCGTCCCATCGGACTATAAGAGTGAGGGAAGAGAGAGTGCATCTGTGTCTACGAATACAATTTCGCACTATAATATCTCCCGCGCCGATAGCTAGTCTCCGTTGAGATTGGCTGCCATGGCCGAAATATGGTCTGTAGGACTATACAACTTGATTATATAAACACAGAACTTATTTTTGAACTAGATAACAAACAACCATATATAAATCGATAAGGAGAACACTTCAGAATAAGAAATTTACCAAATTAATTACGCTCCAAAATTATTTCTTCCTGCTGATTGCTGATTTGCAAACTATGGCAAATATGACTGTTACATTTTAAATCCAGACTGCTGTGTTACGTCACTCTCGCAACTTTTTATTTTTTTTGGTTTTGTTCAGTATGTCTGGTCATTATGTTTTTTTTTTTATTGTTTGTTTAAAAATGGAATCTAGCTATGCGAGGTTAAATTATATTTAGAGGTTTGAAAAAGGAAGACAGTCAATATAATACGTTTGTATCGATGTTTATTTTGGATTGATTTTTTATTTTATTCTCCTATATTTTTGTTAAAACTGTTGTTGCTTCGTTAATATTTTCATACAATACAAAAACCTACAGCTTTCTTTTATCAATTTTCACATTATTTTCCAGTTTCTCAATAGGGCCCTTCTCTAAAAAGGTTTTATTCCAAATATCCAACACTGCGCTGGGACCTATTTTTTTTTTTCGATCCCTGCGCTACAAAACCGAAACTAAAAAATAGTGCGGAAAAACCTACGGTGACGCAATCAAATTCAATTTGCGGTAGGCGGTAGTTCCCAATGGGAGAGTTTGTTTATTTCTAGGAAGGAGTGTAAAATTCCTTTCTTTATTCGTTCTTTATATCTTGGATTTTTTAATTAAAATATGTTCAGGGTTTCACCTTGATTGTTGGTTTGTACTAGACTTTTGTCTGGTTTTCATACAGGTCCCAAAATTACTAAAAAGTAAATTCCTATGATTCTCACTGGAAGCAAAAAATCATTACTTTTACCGAATCTGTATAATTGTATTATTTTCGTTTATTTATTTCTTTTCTTATGTAATTACATTTTTAAATATTTCTTAAATTAAAGTGATAATTTAAAAAAAACATTTAAAAATATAAAAAATAGATGTCCACCGGTGTCGGGAGCAGGGTCTAAGCTCCGGTGGTTAGGGCTGCAGAGACAGGAACCTCCTCACAATGCGAGCCGTATCAAGGAGTATTGTAATAGCAATAATTGTATTATTTATTATTATTACACTCGGTAAAAGTCATGATTTTTAATTTATTATCATCGAAAGAATTATTTAGACAGACCTTACTTCTTTTCTGACAACACCACTCTATAAAGGCGACCTTTCTAGAGATCAGTCCTATTTATGCAGGAAAAAACAGAGAAAGTTATTACATATTATCGAAGATAATATTCGAAATAATTTCCAATATTCCTTAAAAATATTTGAAATAATAATTTGATTTTAAAACTATTCCAATTTAGAACTGTAAAAATTGTTTCAAAATGCTGAATTCCATTAATATTTTCTTGGCTTGGTGGTTGTAACGATCCATTTTAACGGATTATTATGTATATTAGTTTTATACCCGGTAGGTATTGTTTTTAAATGAACTTTCAAGCTTTTTATTGAACAAAAAGGTGGAAGAAAACGTTTTATTGTTGTTTTTCCTCAGTTATTACGGAAACAATTCTTTGATTTTTTTTTTTGTTTCAATGTTTTTTGTTTAGATGTCGTCAAGAGAACTTTTAATATAGAAAACGTTCGTGCTCTTAGGCTTTCAATTTTATTTTTAAGACTCATGCCTTGGAAGCCCATTCAATCGCCATTGAAAGGAAAACAATTTTAAATTCGTTTACAATTACGCTAAAATAAGCATGACATTTAAAATGCTGAAAAAGAAATTACATACAGTGGCGATTAGGTTATCACATTATATAGTACAGCGGTCATCACAAGTTGTTATCAGTCTATTAAAATAGTAAAATAAACAATTATTTTATTTTAATATAGAAAACTGAATTTAAAAAAATAAATAGCGTTAAAATTGGCACGAGATAAAATAGACACGCGCGGAGCAATGCAGTATCAACAATTCAACACAAACTTGTTACCAAATAATGACAAATAAAGTTTTAATGTATAAATTGAAAAAAAACCCCAACCGGCCAAGTGCGAGTCAGACTCGCGCACGAAGGGTTCCGTACCATTATCTATAAAAATGGCAAAATTATCACGTTTATTGTACGGGAGCCCCCTTAAATATTTATTTTATTTTGTTTTTTAGTATTTTTTGTTATAGCGGCAACAGAAATACATCATCTGTGATCAACTGTCTAACTATCACGGTTCATGAGATAGCCTGATGACAGACGGACATACAGCAGAGTCTTAGTCTTAGTAATAGGGTCCCGTTTTACCCTTTGAGTACGGGACCTTAAAAACCACGGCTAGAATGTTTTTCATTATTTTAATTATTGTGTATATTTAAAATATTTAATTTAGAATACGTGATTACAATTAATGTGATAAGACCTTTACCTCGCGCTACATTACATACACCGCATCATATTATTACAAGAAAAGTATCGAAATCATATTTCTAAGAAAAAACATTCTTCGCATTCATAAAAATAATAAGGTGTATAACGTCGTTTCCGCTACAATGAACTAAATTCATCCATATTTCATAAATAAACCATTAGGCATTGATGTTAGGAATATAGAAAATAATAATTCTATTCAATACATTCGCATAAATAGGGTTCAGTAGAGGCCATCTCGGTACTCTTTTTTATCAACTTCTCTCTTTTTTATAAAAGATAACACACTATGTTATCTTTTTTTTATTAAGTATATTTTTTAATATTTAACACAACTACTATTGCCGCCCATGGCCCTCTGACTTGGCTTCACAAGCCGTCGAGAAATATCTCTCTGACATACCGGTTTCCTCACGATGTTTTCCTTCGCCTTTTTTAAAGTAAATGTTAATAAAATTATACAATACGCACATGAATTCGAAAAGTCAGATCTGCATGGTTTGGGTTCAAACTCGAGACCTATGACTTGGCAGTCCGACGGTCACACCACTAAGCTATAACTGCTAACGAATTGATAATTAAGGTAAGGGCTGAGTTGATAATTAATTATGTACTTACATTTCGTTTTAATCCTAACTAATATTATAAATGCGAAAGTGAGTTTGTTTGTTACGCTCTCACGCTAAAACGGCTGAACGGATTTGGATAAAATTTGGCACAGGGGTAGATCTTGACCTAAAGAAGGTCATAGTCTATCGACATATCACGCGGGCGGAATCTAGTTTGTGATATTTAAGTTAGGAATATTTATATTTACTTTTATTTTTATTTATATTTAATCTATTATATATTGTAAAATAGTTATTACCTAGTAATTATGTTAGAAATAGATTGTATATTAAAATTGATAAAAAAAAAAAAAAAAAAAAAAATACATAAATTAATAAAATATACCACCTTTTATTAGATTGTTGTTATTATGTACAAGTTTTAATTATGAATAAACAACAGATTAAAGTGAACATAATTACAACAAATTATAAGAATGCTTTCTTAAAACCTGGCGTAGGAACAAAACAGAAAATATAATAGGCTCAGAGATAAACTCGCGATACAAAACTTAAGTCTATTATTTGTTATCTTGTTATAAACTTATTCTGCGGATTACGAAGTACCTTTATATACAATAGCGAAGTTATGTCGTTAGTCTTAATGTTTGCAGCAGTTATTTAACTGTTAATAACAAGTTGTGGGTATTTTATTTAGTTTGTTGGAACGTGGTTTTGAATCACGTTGTTTAAATTAGTTTTTGATCAAATTTCCTGTTATTTTTCTACGGTAGCATCTAATCCTTAACTAATATTAAAAATGCGAAATTGAGTTTACTCAATACCCTATTTTTTATTGCATTCCATAATTATGTTACATAAATGGTATAATAAGTCATCATCTGCCTAGCCTTTTCCCAACTATGTTGGGGTCGGCTTCCAGTCTGACCGGATGCAGCTGAATACCAGTATTTTAAATGGAGCGACTGCCTATCTGACCTCCACAGCCCAGTAACTGAGTAATACGATATCCCTTGGCAAGACTGGTTGTCAGACTTTCGGGCTTCTGACGACCCGTAACGACTGGTACTGGTAACGATAAATGGTATAATAAGTAAAATATATCAATATGGACCCTGTCGGGCACAGCAAGATTAGGAGAGAGGAAGAGGGCTAAGCATAAATGTAATAATATTATAAATTATTAGATGAGTTTAATTATGTAATTGTAATGTAA
Organism: Lithophane semibrunnea; assembly: GCA_947363905.1. Lineage (NCBI taxonomy): Eukaryota > Metazoa > Arthropoda > Insecta > Lepidoptera > Noctuidae > Lithophane > Lithophane semibrunnea. The sequence continues at coordinate 4,000,644 of OX376195.1, read as the reverse complement.
TTTAATTAGTAATATACAGGATGTAAGGGTAAACACTCTTGTCATTCAAACCATGGGTAGTTGACTTATATATAAAAATAAATGACTGATAACAACAAAAAAAACGTTATTTTCATTAAAAGATTTAAAAAAGTTTCTATCTGGCACCGTGCTTGCTAGCGAAACAGCTGACTGACTAAGGGAGGGATCGCGCTCGCTGCTGGTCAGGTCTCATCCCGTACCCCCCGCCCGTGTTGAGACGCAAGTTCGTTGCCCTAGCGCATAGGGCAACGAACTTGCGTCTCTTGTGGTAAAATTTAGATATAAAACAAATAAAAATAAAGTTGTAATTTTCCATTGATTTTACGTTCTATAAATGAAACCAAACCACTGGTAGCAAGGATAACGGTGTTTACCCTAACACCCAGTATTATTAGGTTAGTGTAAATAGGTATAGTTTATAGTTATTTTTATTTGTTTGTGAAAGTGTATTTCACGCTAACACGGGTGAACGGATTTGGATGAAATTTGGTACAGAGGTAGACCATGACCTGCAGAGGCTAAGTTTTCATCCTAGATCGGAGACGAAGTCACGGGCAACAGCTAGTAACTAATAGCTCTTTTAACCCTTAATTACTCGCATTGGGTCACCGCACTTTCATGGGATGTAAAAATATAGGGCAGCATGGAATTAGTATGTACTATAGTGGCAGCATGGAATTAGGATGTACTATCCTATTTTAAATACTAGCTGTGCCCCGCGGTTTCACTCGCGTAAGTCTCAATCCCGTGGGAATATCGGGATAAAAAGTATCCTATGTGTTAATCCAGGTTATAAACTATCTGTTTGCCAAATTACATCCAAATCCATTCAGCCTTTTTTGCGTGATTGAGTAACAAACATCCAAACACACAAACACACAAACTTTCACATTTATAATATTAGTAGGATTATTAAATGAGTATTCTCTATGTTCACTAGAGCAGAGCTCGGTCGCCCAGTCGGTCGGTCGACTTATAAAGTCTGTGTAATATTAATAATTATTATAAAAGTTTCAGACTTAATTTCTTCGCTGATGTATAGGTAATACTTCAGTACAATATTATTAGTCTTTCGCTTTATAACTTAACTATTGTGTTTTTTGAAAACAATTATTAAGTTATTTTAGTACAGCTTCCTAAAAGTTCAACTAACAATGTATCTAAGTTAATAAATTAGAAATGTCTTCCCAAGTAAGATATTTTTGTTATTTTATTATTTCTGCCTCGTTTGTCTGGTGGTCGCATGGACTTCTCAGAAGCAGCCCGGAGTCTGGATGTGTGACCGGTTGATCGCCCCCTGTTAAGGCTCGTGCAAACTGGCGCGGGCTGAGGCAGCGTTACCCTTGTCGCGCCGGCGATATCGCGTCTGTTTGTAGGAGCCTTTACACGGGAGTTAAACATAACGACCGAAATCTGGGTGTACTATGGGTACACCTCTGCCTTACACTGTGGGGAATACAGGCGTTATGTTCATACATTCAATAAAATTCTTTCATGTTTTAGTTCCAAAAAATAGCGTGTCAGATAAAAAAATCTAGGTAAAAAGAAAATTCGTTCCTCTTTGAAAAATCCGTCTGTTACCATAAATAGATGTTCAACATTTGTCGCCTGTTACGTACGTCGTTTATTAGCCACCGTGTAAAGCGCTGCCGACGACGCCAGTCACGTCACACAATAAAAACTGTCACGCTGTTGTATAAAATGTTCGAAATCACTGTGTAAATTGTATCTTGAAGGTACACTTTTGGCCCAATATGGTAACACAGTTTTTATGAGAGAACTCGTCCGGGGAAGTAGTTACATACACCATACACTATTTCTGCTGTATTCCGGTTTGTCGACCGACGTATAATATGTCAATCTGCGATGCCTCAAGTAGGTATTGCAGATGACAATTTATGAGTATCTCAGCTGTGATGTGTATATCTAGGGGAGTGTTATGATTGTTAACCTTTTTCATTTTATTTTATTGACATAATATATGTATTGTATATCTTTTTTTCTTTTTTTTACATTTTTATCGGTGTTTAATGTACCGTTTGCCGGCCTGTGTTTTTTTCCAAACCTTATGGGCATTGTCCTTTAATTGAATTTGCAATTTTCAAACCGGTAACTCAAACTCATGCAGGTATTTTTTTTTTAAATTCAATTTTCTGTTTTTTAGTTTTAAATTAACACATTTCGATACAATGTTAGAATTGGTTATGAAATAAATAATGTCCATAGACGACAGAGACCTTTTGAATCAGGTGAGCTATATGGTTCATTATGCTATGGATGCTGGCTTCTATGCCATCCAATAATTTAAAAATCTAGGGTAAAGTCTTCTATCATGGAAATGACTTCAAAATTCTCCAAGAATTTTATACATGACGTAAACAAAGCGTTCAACTGCAGTCGTAAATTCTACATCAACAAACACAAAGACGTACAAATATTTACGGAACACTGCAGCGTGAAACCGCATGTCATTTATTAGTCACGGTGCGGAGCGTTGCGGACGCGCACGTCACGTCACACAAATAACGTTGTCACGCTGTTGCACTCGGTGATGTCATGTAACTGTTTATATACCAGAAAGTTGCGTTGTAATTGTATTGTTTTCGTTTACTTGATGTTGTGAAGTAATTTATATAATACAGTTTATTTTAAATAGTTAACTATGATATCACTTGTCACGCTGTTGTACTTGGTGACGTTATTTTACCGGGTAAAGTAACAATACTTTATTGTCTATTTATGTTCTTTTTTCAAAATAATTATAACACAGTTCCATTACTGACTGATAAACACCTCATAAACACTGCAATAAACAGGATACTTCTCATAATGAAGAATATTAAATCATTACAACATTGATATCACGCTGTTGCACTCGGTCACGTCACTGTGTTTGCGTGTTTACATAAATAAAATTAAACGAAAACACTTTTATCTCAAAGCCGTTTCATAATTTAAATAATATATTCTCACCGAAGTTATTCTATTCGTAAATTATAACTTCCACTTCCTTATTATTAATTGCAATATTACTTAATACAAATTGTGGGCCCATAAGAATAATATTTGAGTTAATTGTCTTTGTAATTGAATCGTTATTTCTAATGAATTTTAATTTTACTGTGCGTGGTCTCGTTTGTCATTATTGACGAGCCATTTTTCTTCACGACCAATAGTGCGTTTCATCAAATAGTTCCTATGCCGTAATGTTGGATCCACTGTTGTAGGACTACGAATACGCCACGCAGCTACAGAGCTACCTAATAGGTCCGTTTTTTTTAATCTAACAGTGGTGCTTACATTTCGGCTAAGGAACTACAATATTTGATGAAACGCACTCTAGCGTTTGGTTTGGATAATATTCTTGATTTAAAAGAATTAAATATTATAGAATTAAATATTCTCCTATGACAATAAAGACTGTGGCCAGTGACGTCATTCACCGGTAAATTGCAGACGCTCTGTGTGGTGGCGACCGTTCTTCTTGAAAACCGTAGCTTTAGCGTTATTCCTGCCACTGTCGCACAACTGTCAAACTACGATTTCAAGATGGAGACAGGAACGTTTCTAAGTAACTTGCTAAGTAATGCGTATAGATCTTGGCCTAAAACTTTGAAACGGAAGAATCACAAGTGTTATTCAGAAATTTTCGTTTTGACGAAATATCACAAGAAATGTTAGAATTTACTTTACATAAACAAAACATCACGCATTGTTTTTCCAAAGTTGGGCATAGAAGTAACTACTTAATCAATCATTTAAAATTTACTTATCCTGATTAAATCTGATAAACAGATATTAAGAAGCTTCGATAAAGGCAATTACCACGAAACACCATCGTAAAAGAATTCTAAAATCTCTCCAAAAGTGACTTGTAATGAAACCATTTAAGAATTTAAGATATTATTTTTCTTACAAAGGAATTAAAAAGTATTTCTCTCCATTAAAATGTAACGATTCGTTATTGATACTGTTTATCTTTGAAAACACTTTGATAGGCAACATTAATACCCTGGAGACTGATATAATTTGTAAATTATTGCCAACGAATGTTTGACTTTACGAAGTAAACAGTCATATCTGTGAATCTCTCAGTAAAGTTTTCAGTCTATCTAAATGTGTTGACTGTTTATCTGTAACCTTCAATAGATGGCATCCGTTGATATGGTAGTGTAATATTGATTATGGTCTCGCTTTTATTTTTTTTATTACTATAACTATTTATTTATCATAGCTTTCGCCCGTGGCTTCGCCCACGTGGAGATTGGCAATTATTCCACGGGAACGAACTACCGGGATAACAGTATCCTATGTCCTAAACCATGTCATGGTCTATCTGTGTGCCTGAACGAGGCATCCTCAGGAGGACGATTGACCAATTGCAAACCAGAACACGACTTGTTACCACACCGAGCGCCGCGGTGCACATTCACTCAGCTGTCCAGGCGTGAAAAGGTAAAATAAACAGACAGACAAACAGACCGACAGACTGCCAGAGTTACTTTCGCATTTCATCATTCTCCTGCACTTATTCCAATTTATTTGGGGTCGACGCAACATGTCTTTTTCTTCCCTAAACTATTAGTCAAACTCAAACTAACACCATTTACAATCACATCATATATTATACATGTCGGAGCGGCCGAGACGGTTATCGGGCTCACAATCATCATCTGAAGGGCAATTATTAATTAAATTGTTCATTATGTAACTATCTGTCTATTTCGTGGCCAAAGGAAACGCGTATAAGCACTCTAACCAGAAAAGTCTATATTAATTAGAAGGGCGCAACGAGTCCGAGGGTCGCGCTCAGTCTCGTGGTCTGAATGGAACTGACTGCCTGATCCAGGTTCCTCCGATGCTAAACTCTTAACGTCTTAGAACGTTCTCACGGTAATACCAAGCCGACCCCCGGCCACGTTCGACGTAATAAGGTTTACGTCGTCGCCTTTCTTATCGGAAACAATAATTCATTATTTAATATCAACAAGCTCTGCGCGCTAACAAAGACCACAGTGATCTTGAGAGTTAGCCGAGGTGTGACTGACGCCTTCGTCTCACGCTGATAAGAAAACTGGACGAGGTGTGAGTTGACACCATCGTCTCGCGCCACGACATACATATATATTATTTACCAGACATGTCCAAAAAAATGAAAAAACAAACAAGAACAATACAAAAACAACAACAAAACAAAACAATGAAACAATTAGGTACCTAGTTACTATTTGTCCTGCTTTTCGTTCCCATATATATTTATATTTTATTTTTAATATTATTTTGTTTCATGCGTGGCAGTCAAAAAAAAATGCTTTCCATTGTTATGAGTAAATTAAAATTCTTACATAGAATTTTCATTAACTTTTATGAACTAATAATATGTAATAATGAAGTTTTAAATTCTCATTTATCTAGAAACGTTTAAACATAACGCAGACTAAAGTTAAATGTTTTACATTAAAACAAAGCCACGATATAAGTTTTACAGACTTTATACTGTAAACAAGTAGATACTTACGGTTGTCTTTAATGGTGTTTACATTAAGGAATATTGTTTACGTTACATTATTTTATAACTAGCTATTTCTATGGCTAAAGTGTTGTCAGTCTACGTAATATATATTTTACGTGATACCAAACAAGTAGGTAGGTATATCCAGACTTGATAAAAAAATTAATGACCTGTCAAATACCTTTCAAACGATAGATTAATTCATCGCTCTTCCAATGATGGCTCTAAGCTAAATTGGATACCTATTGAACTTTAAACTGAAGAGAAGAATGATAACTCAAAGGCCGGGCAAAGTGTTATTGAGTTCTTCTTTCAAGCAGTTCTCAGTAGCAACCCGGAGTCATAGTTTAATAAAGTAAATCGTCATCGTCCGAGCCAGGTGCCATGTTAATGCGCACGGGTTGTACAATCAAACTACACCTCACTAAGTGCAAACTAACTTGTTTACGAAACCGGCCTCACGTCACTCAGCGCTGTCTTGTTTTATATTTGGTCTGATCACTGCGGACATTTTCGATAGGTTTGGGTTTCTTTAATAACAATATGGTTTTAACAACAATTTATTTATTTATTTTTCTCTCTTAACAAAGATTCACATAATTATAAACATAGAGACAAAAACTATAGCGAGATGACAAAAAATATGATCCTTTGTGAGAGACTGGCGTCCATACCAGGATACCCTGTGTGACGGATCACCAGGCTCTCACCCCGTACTTAAACTAATTACTGAACTTAACAGTGGTTAATTTTATGACTCTAAACATTATATTGATGAAGGGGAAAATAACAGATATGGTTGGACCAAAAAAAAATAAAAATATACAAGTGTAAAAAAAAACAGCAGGCAATAAAAAAATAATAATAATAGGTGAAGTGTAATGCATGTATAGTGTGCAGGTGAAGTGTGAGGAGAGGTAGAATGATGGTGTGAGTGTGTAAGGCTTTTGTTGCTGTCAAGAACCAGAACTTATTAGTTATCACGAGGGAGCAATGAGTAGCTGCTCCGTGGCATCATAGTCCAATTTTTGTAACCAGGTTGAGAGGGCTTTTTTGCAATGCTGCTTGGGTAGGGCATAAATTGACAAAATTCCGTTAATTTTGTTATACATGTAACTACTAAGAAAACCGAAATATTGCCGGGAGAAAGCAGTATGGAACCGAGTTGTGGGACAAACAACGTGTTTGCGTCGCTTACCTTCAAATAGAGCAGGATTATAGGGGAGAAGAGAGTGTTTGCGCAAGATCGTATTCAAAATGAAAAGTTGACGCACAGTTAACACTCCAGTTCGTTCATAATTCAATTGGATCATTGTTGACTGACTTACTTCTAAAAACGGCATGACAGATTTATACACACGCAACTTTACAGTACCGTAATCGACCTGCCCTTAAGGGCGCACCCTACCTCAAATTGCTTAGCATGATCCTCCGTTATGCCGAAAATACTGCAGCATTAATTTCGGAATAAATATATGTTAAAATTGAGGATTGACGCTAGGTCTTATGTTTGGCGAAAACACGATTACATAACAGAACTATAAACCGCTGGTATTCAAAAAATACTTCAAATTAGATCAGGAAACCTTGCAGGTCTTATGTTTTTTCTTTTTTATTACCATTATTTTCACCGTAAAAATTACCTAAACTTTTCGATGCTTTATGCTGGGGCTACACTTCGCGTTATCGCGAACTTTTCTTCGTGCGCTCTCTATTGCTCAGCGAGACATCGTGGGGTGTTCTAGAGAGAGCGAACGCAGAAAAGTTCGCGATAACGCGAAGTATAGCCGTAACATTAGAGCCGCTAGCGCCCCACTCCGTCTCGTTCTCACTCAGGTCGCGAGTAGTATGGTGCGAGTTGGATAAAATCTGAGGTAGGGTGCGCCCTTACCAGGGCACCGATTACGGTAATGTAAAGCTACAGTTCAGTGTGAGAGTGCCCTTAGGGGATACTACAAACTGTTTAGTTAGGTACCTATGTTAACAGTTGACGTAATGTTAGTAACAAGTAGTTTAAGAACTTGTTAGTACAAGCTGGCTCCATTATGGTAATTAGTGTACGTGTGGAGAGGGACGTGATCGCTGTGGTTGTTTGTGTTATGATGAGATTTTTAGTGGGTAAGTGACCTTTTGCAAAAAATAAAGGAAGAATATATCAACATCATCATCTGCCTAGGCTTTTCCCAATTATGTTGGGCTCGGCTTCCAGTCTAACCGGATGCTGCTGAACACCAGTATTTTACATGTAGCGACTGCCTATCTGACCTCCACAACCCAGTAACTGGGTAATACGATACCCATTGGTAAGACTGGTTGTCAGACTTTCGGGCGACCCGTAACGACTGTCAAAGATCCACAAATGACAGCCGGGACGAACGGTTTAACGTGCTTTCCGAGACACGGAGGAGTCTCGGTATGTAAAGACGGTCACCCATCCATGGACCAACCCCGGCAAGCGTAGCTTAACCTGATGGATCGACCCGTGCGGCTTGTTATTACGTAGCCACGAGCTCCTCAAGGATGAATACATACTATACATATTATAAATTAAAGTCGCTTTTCGTGTTCGTCTGTATGTCCGCGTTGTTCTTCTAAACCACACAACAGATTTTGATGAGGTTTTCACAATCGTTTAGAGAATTTATTCCGGAAGGTTTATGTGTATAAAACGTTACTATTAAAGTTTATACAACTAAGAAATCTCGATGTTTTGTGAAGTCGTAAAAAAATATCGCGAAAGAAAAAAATATGTGGTGCGGCGTGGTGCGGCTAGGGTCGATATGCATTCGTAGACATACACAAACATGTGCTCCGGCACCGGTACGGCTCTTGCGACGTGTACGTTAATATTTGACGACGACGTTTTAGTTATTGTTTATGAGAAAACAATAACTTTTACTTCATCTACGACCTAGAATAGAATTAGGTATGAGTACATTCAGCAAAGTACACTCCCACACATAATTACGGTATAGCATGTCTAATGGGGCTATTTAAATCCATGAAATAGTGACGTCATAGAAGTAGTTATTACATTTAAATAATAACTGTGTTATGCTACAGTTAATACATTTATTATTGTATAAGTTTACATACATTAGGCATAAGTAGATACAAATGGAATAGAATCGCTATTAACGTATTGAGTAATATTCGGTTCCTCTGGAAATGTATCGTTCTGGACTTTAAAAGATATTGTGAGCTCTAAGTTTGTTGCGACCTGTCTTCTCAGAGTGGTCAGATAGGAAACGCTTACCTCATCTAGTTTTTTATTTAAAATATGAATGACGTGTAAAAGTGTTTTTACAAACCTACTTAGGATAATCTGCCTAGCCTTTTCCCAGCTATGGGAAATAGTTGGGAAAAGGTTAGGCAGATTCCAGTCTAACCAGATGCAGCTGAATACTAATATTTTACATGGAGCGACTGCCTATCCGACCTCCACAACCCAGTAACTGGGTAATACGATATTCCTTGGTAAGACTGGTTGTCAGACTTTCGGGTAGTGTAACCTGCTTACCTTGATGTTATCTTCACTATTGTTTTTGAAAATATCTTATTTTATGTTTATATTATAAACATAAAACAAAAAAAAACTATATTATCGTGGTTTTTTTTGGTAAATGAAGGATTACTTTCTGTCGCTAATCCATTAACCAAAGGACTCTAAATTAGTTTATTAAGTATTACCGTGGAAATCGTAAAAATATATTTATAGGCCGTTTGTCCACCGCCAGCCTCAACAGGACGTCAACGAGAACGAGATGACGCACGGTGGATCGAAAATCGACTGTAGAAGACATAGGATCTCGATTTCTTAAATGTTATTTTTTTTGCTGGAAATGACTTCTGCTGATCTTTACTATGTACAAAAATGACACCCGAGTTAATTCTGCCCAAAAACGAAGGAAATATAATTTTTTTACGAAAAATTTGTATGAAGCTAGTATGAAAAATCGAATTATCTCCTAAACGGCATGTTTAACCGTAATATCCTTGGAGGTGGTCATAGTGCTAATTATTTATGATTTTTTGGTTGCCGATTTGACGAAAAAATTAATGCCGTTTTTTAAAAAAAATCGTCTAAATATTTTTATTTATTTTTACATGTAAAACGATCCCTTTTAGTGTCCAAGTTAAAAAGTTCGATATGTTATTAATCCAAATATTAAGAACACACAAAACAAGAAAAATTAAATAAAAAAATTGCTGTTTTTTGACACATTTTTATTAATTTAAATAAAAAAAGATTATCAAACTCTTATTTAAGTAACATATAAAGTTATATTATATACAAAATAATTTAATTTAAGGAATTAATACTAAGCATTTGTAAAAAAAAGTAAAATAAATTAAAAAAAAGACAAAATATCATTAAATATTACAAAAAAAAAACCAAACAGACTCAAATACAAATTTACAAATATGTACATATATAATTTTTTTACAAATTTTCCTTGTCACTCTCGTTGTCAGACTCCAATTCTGAGTCAGCATCCAGATTGGATATATCCAAAAACTCGAACTCAGTTTCCTGAAATTGAATTAAGTCGAGAGTTTCAGCAAAAAAGCTCTGCTTTTTCTTGGCATCTAACTTAGGCCTTTGTGCACTTAGCAAAGGATCCGAAGAAACAACAAGCATATTTAAAATGTCTTGATTGGAATCCTGCCTCCTTCTTTTCCGCGAATGATGTTCTCGAAACCTCCTAAAATCTTTGTTTCGAGACTCTGAGGCTTCTTCCGAGAGTCCCAATCGGCACAATATTATTTTTCTCGATTATGTCAGCCCCATGGATTAATAATTTATGAACGGTTGACGACATGTAGTACCAGTCGTATAATAATACGTACTTTTCTGCTGTTTTGCGGGCATAATCTCTAAATTTTATTATATCGACCTGCTCTCCAGATGTAATTGCTTGTAAAATTACAGCAAATCTTTTGATGAGGTCTTCATCCAAACCGGTTATAGCTGCGGTTTTATTAGGAAACTCAAAGAATTTTCTTGCAGTATTCCCGTCATTGGTTGTTCCCGAGCCTTGTTTTACTATATCAATCAACAGATTGAGCTCATCTTTGAATTTATTTTGAATTACTTTCTTCCTTGTCTGTAGCATTTCTTTGTGCTCATCACTTCTCGCTGCCCACCGTTTGAAGTCGAGCCTGTATGCAATGTGTAACAGACATTCCATACAATTTATACGGGCGTGTAGGGATGACAAGCCAAATTCATACAGGTCAGAACACACAATTTTTGATGTTACAGCATCTAAGCGGTTCATTTCTGTAGGCTTTGCTAAGCACAGGTAGCACGATGCATTTGATCTAGCTTCAGAAAGGTAAGTGCAAACTTTAGCGTCGATCATCGTCATCATTAGTTCATGAGTCACCCTATTATTATTATTGCACTCTGTGGGGATAAGGGCCTCAATTTCTTCATCCATTTGTTTTTTCAGCTCAAGGACAACTGCTTCACTCTCCTTTACAAAAGTAAACTGAACTGGACGACAATACAAAACTGAGCATGGTTTTGGGTTCGTCCATAAGATGTTGTCTCCATCTGTCAGTTTAAGTGGCACCAAGGAGGTCATGAAAATGCTCGAGTCATCTTCCTCACCCTCCATTTTCTGCTTGTATCGGCTTTGGTTAGAAGCACCATCAAATCCCCACTTGGATATCAGCTTCAACTGCTTGTTATGCTCTTCCTTAGAAAGGCTTTGAAGGATTCTTGTAACTGTGATATCAAGTAAAGCTTGAAGTGTAATCCTAGCCGATGAATCAGTAACTGTCACTGATTGCTTCGGAGGGTAGCAATCAAGCTTAGTTTGTTGCACTTTATAGTAAGATGGATAAATATACTTAGCACCTTCCCGAATGGCAGCCTCTCGCAACGTAAATATTGCCACTTTGAGAGTTTTAGCGAAAGAAGCAATCCAAGCGCCTTTTCTGACGTAAATATGATTGTTTTCGCTGGTTTCTTAAGCGTTTCATTTAATTTAGCGGCTGCTTCAGGATTTTTCATCATGTATTCGATGACAGAGGCGATATCTCCATGCCCTTCTTCTTTTAAACGTGCTGCAGCTGCATGTGCCAATTCACTGGAATCTTCGCCTGTGTGTTCATCAGATCTTCTCTTTTTTTGTTTACTTCCCAGATCTTCGAATGGTTTACGGGATGTTTTCGTCATTGTTCCAATGGACGTTGATGTCAACGGTTCTGGAGAGACTGAGGGCGCTCTTGGTATCTCATCAACACTTGGTTCTTGATTAACTAAACTTTGCACAAAACTCGGCCAATCAATATTTGCTCCCAACCAATTCTCGTACTTTCTCCTGAAATTATCAAGGAATCGGTTGGATTTCTGCCACCTTTGTAAAGCGGCTCGCGTAAATCTCCGACAAAATTCTTTGAGAACAACACGATCTTCGTCAGACAGGCAATCGCCTATGCGGGATACAACTGCACTGAACAATACTCCATGATCAAATGAAGTATTCTCACTTCGTAGAAGAACAAACAAGTCTAAATTCGTGATTAAACTTTCCATTCTAAGATTTTATAGTCGCAGATTTAGTGTTAGCAGTTACACAGTTATGAACAAACTAAATTATAAAACAAAACTTTAGCCCTTTTATTGCAAAACGCCAATAATTAGGTAACTACCCTCATTAGTTATCTTCTCATTAGCTAATGAAAATTTATAATTGTCACTAACTATTCTTAGAACTCATAGCACTGCTAATTAACAAATTAGTTTACTTATCAGGAAAAGTTGAATGTAATCCATAGTTGGCATTGTCGTGAGATATTGAAAATCATTAAATCACCTATAAAGACTCATTAGAAGAGCTAATCAGTGTAGTTACTTAATCACTTCTTTTCGGACTCATTAGAAGAGTAAACAATTGGTAATTTGGTTGTATGAAAAGTTTTAAAACTCATGATGTGTTGATAAATATCTAGCTCAAACATAGTTGTCTACGTGTGGGTGTACTATAAACCTCTGCCAACTCCTTCGGAAATATAGGAGTGATGCTATTTTATGTTACGTGTAGTTAAAAGTCCGTTTTCTTCAACATAAACACTAAAAGGAATCGTTTCATATGAAAAAACAAATAAAAATATTTTGACGATTTTAAAAAAAAAAAACGGCATGAAATTTTTCGTCAAATCCGCAACCAAAAAATTATAAATAATTAGCACTATGACCACCTCCAAGGATATTACGGTTAAACATGCCGTTTAGGAGATAATTCGATTTTTCATACTAGCTCCATACATTTTTTTCTTATAAAAATTATAACTCTTCCATTTGTGCACACATTTACTTCATATGACATTTTATAGAACAGTAATGATCAGCAGAAGTCATTTCCAGCAAAAAAAATAACATTTAAGAAATCGAGATCCTATGTCTTCTACAGCTGATTTTCGATCCACCGTGTGACGGCGCGGCGCTGAAGTAGCGATACTATGTCCACCGCACAATACCGCTGGGACATCACGTTTTTTCTCGTTGATATCCCGTTGGCGGTGGCGGTGGACAAACGGCCCTATTGTGTATCTACTTACTTCACAAAGAAAACCAACATTAAAATTTTAACAGAAGTATAAAATTAATTCCTTTTGAATAATCCTAACAGTTTTAATAACAAGTAGTACTTAGCAATGTCCACTTTTTGTTCTTGAAGAAACTTGTGCGAATAATGACGAAAGTTGGAAACTAGCACAAGCGTTACTTTGTAACTGAAAGAGATATCTTTTGAGTCAATAAAATAGTTTCTTGCTGCAAATGTTACCATCAAAGGATGAATTATTTTGCGAGTTAGTTCGTTAGAACCGTTCCGCAACTATACGAAATCTAGAAAGTTATTCGGGATGCCAAGATCTTGGCATTTATAACTAACAAACGAACCAATCAGGGTTTCTGAAATTCAATTGATATAAAATAAAGGCAGCAAAAAAAAAAAAAAATTGGGGAAAAGTTTGTGTCCAACTCATTTATAAAAAAATACATGTTTATTTTTTATGATATGTTTGAACTGTTTCAGGTTAGCAGAATAATATGTGTACCTAATTCTAATGATATACTCATAGCATAAGCATAATCAGCCTATAATGTTTGGGAACATTATAGGCTGATTGACTGTTGGACACAGACCTCCTCTCTGTGAGAGGGAGTGGGCCGTAATCCACCACGCGGGCCCAGTGCGGGTTGGTAGATGTCACATGTCTTCGAATTTTTGGTTCTAAGACATGCCGGTTTCCTCACGAAGTTTTCCTTCACCAATTTGAGAGCAGATATACTTATAATAGAAGTTAATTCATTATGTTACAAGAGTCAATGTTGATGTCGATGTTAATGTCGATGGAAACTCCTGAGTACGATTTGAAACGATCTCATTGGCGATGTTCTACAAAAAAGTCGGATGTCAAGTATTGGTCCGAGACGTACGCAACGATCTTCAGCAACCAATTCAGATTTTCCATGAGCTGACTAGCTTTAGGAACAGAAAAAGGTGGGCCTGGGTATATGTTTAACAGTTTTAGTGCTTATTGACGGCGGATTTCACCAATGAAACTAAACGCTATCAGCACATCTAAAGTGCTGTCAGTGCCATAATTTGTTGTGGAATATTGAGACTGACAGCTCTTGGCTCTTGCTCTTCAATTTTGAAAACGGCGACATTAGCAATTCGTCTAAAAGCAATTCATTTCCTGAGTATCCAGCTGTCTAGCAATTCCTCTAATTTTACACAAAAGCAATTCATAATGAGTGGACCATTTTACGAATCTCCATAGAAAACTTTCAAACAGACGAATTATTTCGGAACATGAATCGCACGCAGATCTTATTATGAATTGTCAGTTTGTGACATTTTAAGATGATTCATAATATTTTCCTATTATGATTCTGCCAAAGTGGTTGTTTTAAGTCCCCAGATCTCGTTCAGTTTCATTGGTGAAATCCGCCCTCTATGAGTTCTTTTAAACATGACTTCAGTCACCTCTTGCGACAGCTAAAACTCTTACGAAATACTACGTTACTTTCCTATCATTTTCCATCACACGCAAACCACAATCATATAGAATACCTAGACATACGGTACATCAAATTGTACCACTATTTGTACCACTTCAATAAACTATAAACATCCCTAGTCACCAGTAAAGGCACTAATTACTAGTGTACTCTAACAATTTAGTGTGATTAGTGGAACGAGTTGAAACTACTCACCACGTCCACAGTTGTTCATAGTTGTTGTTACTAACAATTAGTATACAGGAACGATATTAAATTGTGACGTGTGTATTTTGTTAATACTGGTACCTATTAGGTCCCCCAGCAACTGAAACCAGCGTTTTGTATGGGGAATTTTAAAGATGTTACATTTTTCATACTAACATTTTCTTAATTTATACAACAACCATGAACACTAATGGTTTAAAACTTTTATGCACTAATGTTTAAAAACTAAGATAACGTATGCCACTTAAAATACAATAGACGCTGATATATTTAGTAACCTATTCCGCTTGACTATTCTTCAAGAGTCATAAAAACCCTGTAAGAAATCGACACGTGTTTCACCTCTCAACGAGGCATCTTCAGGATGACGATTGACCAGTCGCGAACCCGAACACGACGTGTAGCCACGCCGTGTGGTGGACAAAGAAAACTCTGCGTCCAGCGGAAGAGGTTACTAAATATATCTACGTCTATTGTATTTTGTTAGTAGTGTGTGTTAGTAGTCATCCTGAAGATGCCTCGTTGAGAGGTGAAACACGTGTCGATTTCTTACAGGGTTTTTATGACTCTTGAAGAATAGTCAAGCGGAATAGGTTACTAAATATATCAGCGTCTATTGTATTTTATAATGGATTTCCGCAAAGTCACGCCTGAATCAATTAACTATCTGTATGCCACTTAGATTATGCGAGAAAATTAAAATTTTGGCAAAGTTAAAAAAAAAAATGTGGTCATTTCTGCTAACAATATGAGGAGTAATTTTTAAGGTAGTTTTTATGTTTAGAAAACTATAAGTAATAAGGTTTTTTTACTATTGGTAGTTGTCTATGATGGTAATTATTCGATATAATACCAAGCAATTGTTGAATATTTTAAATCATAGAAGTGACAAGGTTTGCAATTTCATAGGTGGGGACGCAATATTATGCTGTCCGCGTTACAATGGTACTAGAACCAAACTCTGTAGTAGATACTTAGGGTCCTATCACACTAGCGGTTTGCGAGCGGCTGCAGGCCAGGGCGGGCGCGCAGCGAATGCTTCGCGAACACGCCGCGGCTGCACAGCGAAGACGTCGCGGACGCGTGGCAAATTCGCCGCGTGTTTGTAGCAAGTTAACGACGTACAATACACTCAGTAACAAAATGGATTCCGACGCCGGAGACGAAAACGAAAGCATTCTTAACCACGTTGCTATTTGCGGCTCGTTGCGCTTCCGCAACGAATTCGCTGCTCATGCGCCGCGTGTTCGTTGCGCGCCCGCTCCGCTTTGAGGACGCTCGCAATGCGCTACTATGATAAGGCTCTTAGTGGGGGAGACGTAGCGGGCATGCAGTAATGTTTGCTTTCTGAGATTCGTTTATTTATATATTTGCTGGGATATCACAGATCAGATGAATGAAAGGCAATTTACATGCAGCGGAGATCAATATGCTAAGAGGGATGTGTGCTGTTACGCAAATTGGTAGAATGAGCAAAAGAAATGAGTATTTAAGAGGAGCTCTGAAAGTGGCACCGGTTTATTATAAATTCTTACACAGAATCGGAACAAAGTTCTGTTAACAAGGCGGTGAACAAAACCAACCTCACATATTAGTCAATCATAAGTTTGCGAAGCCACAAACTCGTCAAAGGCTTATAACCGCAGCACCTACCCTCGTAAACGTATGGTTTCACGAATATATGAACCGGAATGTTTCAATATAACTTTTAAAATATTTTTGACCGTAACTACTTCTGACTACTGACACACGCTACTAACAAAATATAAGAGACGTAGATATATTTAGTAACCTTTTCCGCTGGACGCAGAGTTTTCTGCGTCCACCACACGGCGTGGCTACACGTCGTGTTCGGGTTCGCGACTGGTCAATCGTCATCCTGAGGATGCCTCGTTGAGAGGTGAAACGCGTGTCGATTTCTTACAGGGTTTTTTATGACTGTTGAGGAATGGTTTAGCGGAATAGGTTATTTAATAATGTCTACGTCTATTGTATTTTTCGTCGAATGGATTTCCGCAAAGTGACATCTGAATCAATTACCTAACTACCCCCCAGTTACGTCAATTTGCCGTTACGTCATTTCATACAAGTTTCAAAGGATGCCAGTCGGTTGTGATTTGAAAATATAGACAATTTAGGGTGGTTGTCAATTTTGTAAACGAATGGAAACGTACTACCGGGATAAAAGTATTCTGTATCTAAAGTGTGTTTGTTAATCTCGTAGACTAATTTTCAAGTGATTGTTGTGTGTTTCAATTTGGAGTTTGACATTTGTACCTGTGAAATTAGTCTACGAGATTTAAAAATAGACTTTTACTCAGGTCATGGTCATCTACCTGTGTGCCAAATCATCGAAATCTGTTCGACCGTAAAAAGGTAACAGAGTCACTTTCGCATATTTATAATATTAATGTTATACATAAATGTATTAATTAGTATACTTAGATGTACCTAGGTAGATTTTTTTAAATATTTTCATCGTCACCTATTATCATTATTATTTATTTATTTTATTTTTTATGTACACACACAGTAAAATACATAGAGATACGACATAATTATAATATGAGTACAAAGGTACTGCTTATTTCTTAAGAAAACACTAATACTTACTTTTAATACTTTTTACTAATCGTTTGAGTGTACACACAGCCCAAAATCAAAATATTTTATTTCACATAAACCTATATGGATATTTATGAAACGTCAGAAGCTAGTTGCACGGTTCCAATTAGTCGTTTCCTATGGAGAAGAGCGGGCAAGAAACTGCACGGTTACTCTTTAAAAATAATTGGCTGTTACAATATTTTCGAATTACAGTGTTATTAGGTATGGGAGGACAGTGTAGGCCTTTCAACAAGTACCAGGTAAATACTTAAGAGAATAGAAAATGTTAAAAAAAAAAATCTACATCATCGTTCACACGGATCTCTGCCTTTTCGCAGAAAATTGTTTGCCTGTTTTTTACTTGGCAACTAGCGTTTCGCAGAATTTTATTTGGGCGAATAATCATTTACCATTTGTTTTATTTCCCAACCTCACAGTTACCAACTGAACCTTTGGTCTGCTTTTCATAATGACACTTTCTAAAATGCCAACTTTCAAGTAGAGTTCAATTAAAATGAGTGAGTGTATTGAAGAGTGCTCAGTGAGTGAGTGTTTTTTACTTTATCTTTAATGTGACCTAACCTATTTTAACTGTTTCTTTTTACAAAAGCGATTCGCTTCTGGCACTTCGCCGGCCGCTCGCTTCGCTCGCTCGGCTCGTGGGTTGTTTGTCATACTCTAACCTAACCTATCGTAACCTAACCGTGCGTTTGCACTGGCGAAACATTTACGACAAAACATGTTCAAATCTCTATCTTCTGTCAATGTTCCATACAATTTTTGACAGGAGCTAGAGATTTAAACATGTTTAAACATGTTGTAATGTTTCGCCAGTGCAAACGCACGGTAAGATTGAGATGTTTGACAAATGATAAATGTCTCAAACGTTTTGTGTCATTATAATAAACAGCTTAACAATAATTCTACCAAATGAAACGTTGTCATACAAAAATTTGCTAATCGTTAGTTGTCAAAGTGAAACATCGGCGAAACGTTGGTTGGCAAGTGATGATCTGCCAAACAATTTTCAGCGAAAAGGCAGGATACCCGTTCTCACATTCACAAAATGGAAAAGAATCTATTCAAAAGATAAGTAAGATAATAAAAATGAAAACCTATTCAAACCAAATGACATGATTGCCATTACAACTGTAACAAATCTAAACAATTATCATGTCCACAAACCACTAATAAAGAGTTGAAACCAAATTGTAGGTATACAATGTCAAATAATAAGATGATTATGTCAAGGTGAATGTAAAAAAATAAAATAAACATGGTAATTTGAGAGAAGTTAATAGACTCTTACATAATTATGCCGTTAATGAGGTACCATTTCGGTTAGCGTTCAAAAGTCTGCGGTAACCACAAAATACTTGGCGTTTTAGTACCCAGTACATTGTTATAAACATTGTTTCAAATATAATGCGGTATTACCGGCGTTTGCGGTAAATATGTGGAGGTATTAAAGGTGTTACATGATGTAAATATTGTATGAGTGGGTGTTTGTTTTGAATATATTATATTGGAGAAGGTGTGTGTGTTTTTAATGGGTACAAACAGAAGAGGTATTCCACTTAAAGCACCGATTTCAAACGCACTTGTGAGAATGGCTGAGTTATTCCACTTACGGCACTGAAACAAAATTTTGTGTTGTTCGGTGGAACTGTTTAATATTTTATCTCACAAACGGCCACTACAAGGATGATCTATTATTAATGTTAATCCTATACCTATGTAATTTCTTTTATTTAGAAACTTATATTTAATACACATTCCATTATAGAATACAATACCTAAAGTCTTCCTAAAATAAATAATTATTATTAACAACGGAATATATTGAACACTAAACGAAGTGCTTTTGTTACGTTTTTAGTTCTGTGGGCTGAAAAATATGACCAATATGGACTTCAATAAGGAATATTGTAAAAGCTCTTTCAAATTCTATACAAAAGTACCGTTACCGGGCGCTAATGACCTTTCGACAGAATTACAAACCAAACAAAAAATGATAGGGAATTACCTAAATAAATGAAACACAAAAGTAATTTTCATTTATAGAAAGTCTCTCCGAACAAAAACATTTAGAAGGAGCAGTGAGTTTGTCCGAATTTGTTAATAAGGGTAGAATTAATGAATTTAAATGAACCAAAGGCCGGTAATAATTATGCTTCGATGTATTTTTACAGGTGAAAACTTCCTTTTACCGTTCAAAACATTCGTATTTGATATTTTATAATAATTAACATAATCATGTATATTTTATGTGGGAAGGCAAAAATCACACCACGTATATCCCATTTCAAATTTTGTTTTGCCTGTGTTAAACTTCATCAAAAGGTCTCATTTATTAGATACAAAATTCGAGTTCTATCTTTACTCATTAATTGATGCTATTATACACTCTCATCGACCTTTTCTGATTCCGATTCTATTATCATTTAGGCCGGGTGACATCCGGAATTCAGAATCTGAAAAACGTATACCCTTCTTAATATAAGAAAATATTTGTAAACTTTTCTGATCCGGAATTTTAGAACGTCATACTATGAGATCGATCTGAAGAAATCGGAATCTGAAAGAAAGGAACATGTGTGTGACTTATTACAAAAATTGTGTGCAATTCTCAAAGGCATTCCAGATGGTGTATAAAAGAAGCTTCACGCCGGGCATATAGTTGGCCGCCGATTATGAAATGTATGAAAAATAAAGGACAGTCAGTCGGCGGCTGAAGTTGTTTTTTCATACATTTTGCACTGCACGCTCACAGTCTGTAGCCGACTATACGCATTGGTGTGAACGCGGCCTTAGAACTACGTAGAAATTCTACCTGATACACTGAAGCTTCAATAGGTTCAATTACTACCTAACTAGGTAACTATATAGTGGAGAAAAGGTTTTCCGGTCCACTTTTCTGCAACGGAACAGCCTTTTACCTTCCGTGGCCCTTAAGCTAGTTGCGCCCTTTTCGCTCGACCAAGCACATTAATTCTTTTTCTGTCCTTTTTATCATCTGTGACCAGTCTTACCAGCTTTTCTCCAACGAAATAACGAATTTATAATGACGCAGTGAAAAGAATTTTTATGAAAAACGATCTTTTTAAAAAAAAAATAAATTTGCCCCTTTTTTTATTGGTAACTCAATACCGTCTTTTTGGTTTCCGGGTTCGTCTACAAATAGAAAATGATTTCTTTTGATGGTTTAATTAATCGTCAATTTTATGTTTTTCTACGTTGTTCGCTTGTCTATAATGAGAATCAGTCATTATGGGGCCATTTTCATTTTCGTTTCGTCAAGGTTACTTAAAATTACGGGGCATTTCTATACGAGCCAAGAGGAGCTATTATTGTATAATAATCAGATGACTATCGTGATAAAGAGCTCGTGGCTAAGTAATAACAGCCGCACGGGTCGCTCCATCATGTTAAGCTACTCTTGCCGGGGTTGGTCCGTGGATGGGTGACCGTCTTTACATACCGAGACTCCTCCGTGACTCGGAAAGCACGTTAAGCCGTTGGTCCCGGCTGTCATTTGTGGATCTCTGACAGTCATTACGGGTCGCCAGAAGCCCGAAACTCTAACAACTAGTCTTGCCAAAGGGTATCGTATTACCCAGTAACTGGGTTGTGGAGGTCAGATAGGCAGTCGCTCCATGTAAAATACTGGTGTTCAGCTGCATCCGGTTAGACTGGAAGCCGACCCCAACATAGTTGGGAAAAGGCTAGGCAAATGATGAATCAGATGACTAGCGTTCTTGTATCGACTTCAATTGGAGCGAAAATATAACTGAATATTATTATTTTATATACAATGACTTGCCTTTTGAGCCACAACCCAACTACTAGACTATTGTCCAACGATGTGACCGGTGTACAAAAGGCTTCTCCCGCAGCCTTTAGATAGCTCTGTTGAAGTTTGGACAGTCTCAATACCGACATCTGAATGCCATGGAACATAAACTAGAAGTTTTAATTTTTGCACCAGCATGAGGCTTACGTTTTTAGTCTTCGACATCCCAACTATGTTAAATCTACCTGAGAAAAAAAACTCCATGACAGACCGACAGACAGGCAACAATATAATCCTCTTTTCCGATTTTCGAGGTTAGAAAAACGACCAATAGAAGACAGCTCTAAACAAAAATCATAACTCCAAAGTTTACACGGCAGCCTAAAAAACCGTTTATATTATCGAGGTATCGTCCATAGGGGTTCGACTGTTCAAGTTAAAAAGGTCTGAATGGCGGTATCTAACTTATCGACAAGTTAGACAGGCGTGAACTAGTTGGGGGACTGGTTATGTTGTTCTGTGGTTATCTCTGTTGTTTCCAAATGTTCCTTGTTGTAGCGAGATACCTGTATACATTTATGTATATCGGCACGTGCCAGAATGTGTGTGTGTGTGCGTTCTTACACGTGTCTGAATTTTAAAAGATTCGATTTTGGTTATAAAACTTTTTGGTTGTATTGTAAAGGAGGGTAATTTTATTGATGTTTTTACCTTTTAGGTCCGATTATATTTAAATTGGACATCCCACGCTTGAGAGTTAATGTATGGGCGCCTGACTGAACGGCTGAAACAAATATAGAATTAATAGAGGCAGGAAACTTAACGATGAAAACAGATATACTTAGAAAAAAAAAAGAAACTAAGTTTTTTAAATAAAGTTCGGGGTATGTTTACATACCCCCTTTTTTTTTTTTTTTTGAGTGTGGGAAATCATCCAATGACTTCTCCCGCTCTGGGTGGAGCGGAAGGGCGTGTCAGACTTTTACGGACTAAAACCCACCCGTGTTCCTTCAGTTGCCTGTTGCCAAGGTCCTGGTATCCCTTTCGGACTAACCCGCAACCCTGGCAGGCATCGGTCCTAGCGGACCCCGCCAATTGTGCTGACATCTCTTTGAGGCGCGCGTGGAACACGACGCGCCATCGACCCGGGCCTGGTCCTGATCAGATGGCGAGCTACCCATTGCTCGCCGTCCGCAAGCCCGCGCCTATGGTGGCCGGGAATCCGCCTGGGATTCCCGACGCCCAGGGCGTCTCCAGCGGCGGCGGCGGTTAGGGGCGTGAGGGCGCAAACTTTGCCTCTCCCTCACGCGTTCCGCCTCCTCCTTCGCGAGCATTACTGCTTCGCAGAAGGAGGTGACTGCTTCCCATGCCCTCTCGCTCCGTACCATGGCCTGGACCAGAGCCGGACGCGAGAGGTCACCGCCGCCAATCGCCTCCAAGAGGACACGGCGGGGCTCCGCCCAAGCGGGGCAGACCTCCACCGTATGCTCCACCGTGTCCTCCGGGCGATCCACACAGTGGTGACACCCGGGCGTTTCCTCCCGCCTTATACGAAACAGGAACCTCCCGAAGCAACCGTGTCCGGTGAGGACCTGCGTCAGGCGGAAGGTGAGGACGTCGTGGCGCCTGTCTAGCCACTCCTCAAAGAGGGGACTTATCGCCGCAATTGTGGCGTGCCCAATGTTTACATACCCTGGTGATCATACAGGTATTCCTAGTGCAGACACCAGTCTCTCACAAACTAGTGTCACATAGTTTTTTACGCATGTCTAAATGAGCCGAAAGTCTGGCAACAGAGGTATCGTATTACCCAGTTACTGGGTTGTGGAGGTCAGTTAGCTCCATGTAAAATACTGGTATTCAGCTGCATCCGGTTAGACTGGAAGCCGACCCCAATATAGTAGGGAAAAGGCTAGGCGTATGATGAAGAATGTATAAGAAAATGAAGAAGAATGTATGAGATGTAAATGTATAAGTAGATACGATTTATAAACTTCAAACATAATATACAATGTATCAAATCTTTTGTACACAAATCTACTTACCTTGGTACTTCTATAACAATAGATATTTTTTATTCAACACGACAACGTAAAACGAGTCTGACGAGTATTTAGGACGTGTTCCGATTGTGTTATTTCTTCAGGCCTTTTCTAGGCTTCAGGAGATCTTTACGACTTCTGTATTTACGGGAAGGATTGTGTCGAAACATAATCCCATTGTCAGCTTTGTCTGGTACCACGTGTGTGACCTATATTTTTCACGAGGACCAAAGTTGTCGACATAACTGACAGAATAACCAAGCTGAAGTGGCAATGGGCCGTCCTTATTAGCCGTAGAACCGATGACCGTTGGGGTAGACGTGTTCCTGAGTGGAGACTGCGAATTGGCGAAAGTAAAGATAGGACGTCCTCGACATTCTTCGCAGGGTGGCTGGTAGCAGCTGGATGGGAGTTAGAGAGAATAGAGCTGAATGGCGTGCAATTGGAGAGGCCTATGTCCTATGCTATAGGCTGATGATGGCTGATGATGCATATTAAGTGACTTTATTCGTTTATAAACCGGAATGTTTGTTATACTCAAAAAGCTATGTTTCTTAAGCTTAAGCTTTAGAACGTAAACTTAAATTCAGAATTTAAAGAAATTAAATTTCAAAGGACGATAGGCAAATCTGACCAATACCCTTTAAAATCGTTTTACACGATCGCAATCGCACGTACAAGAGTAACTAGCCTATACAATATTTAAGGTTACGGCCACTGGCGTCTGAAACCGTATAAAAAGTGGATGAAACGACCACTGAATAATATATGAGCTAGCGTTTATAGCCATCTGTTCCGGTCGCTGTTTGATTAGTATGACGGTAAGGAATGAAAAGTTATTTAGCTCCTGTTCTTTATATAAAACCTGTTCTCTTGTTGGACGAACTTATTAGAGATTTTTTCATCTGTCTATCTATCTATATATACCTATTATAAATTAAAGTCGCGTTTCCTATTTGTCTTTGTTATGTCCGCGTTGTTCTTCTAAACCACGCAACAGATTTTGATGAGGTTTTCACCATCGTTTGGAGAATTTATTCCAGTGTACGTTACAAATAACAATATAACTAAGAAATCTTGGTGTTTTGTCAATTCGAAAAAACCATGCGAAGCAGGAACGAGTTGCTAGTAGCATAGCAAACGTTTGTTTGCAAAGAATGTAGGTATACAAATGAGATGTAACAAAAAAAGTTTTTGGTTCCATGTATATTCTGCCGTTTAGTGTGCAAACATTTGCACTTATTACTAATACAATCAAATCAAATCAAAAGTCATTTATTCAAACTAGGCTGAGAATCAGCACTTTTCGAACGTCAAAATTACATAAGACAGTCCCCCAAAACGCCCAAACGCCAATGTCTAATTGGGGTCTTTACATTAGTCATTGGTTGGTTGACCATAGCGGGCTAGTGAGCACTTTTGTAGATCAGACAGTCCAGGTAGATTTATTCAGAATGAATAAAATGCTAAAATATACTGAACATGTATAATTTGAAAGGTTTAAGTAATCCGTCCCTCAATATGTAGGTCTATACGTTTATATGACCAATAACAATGCGAATAAACTTAAATGCGATTGTCTTGCGAATAAACTTTCGTTTGGAGGACATTTGACATTGTTTTGTTGCCATTTTTAGTATCACTATAATTGACCTACGTATTCTATATCGTTGTCCCACCCGCCCGGACGACCAACTTACACAGTCTAGATCATAAACCTGTTTAAGACTGTCCTACACAGTATTATAACGCCATCTTACATTACCATGAAGAACATGGTATGGTTAACGACGGTAGCACACCTCCGCCGCGAAACCATATCAGCGAAACCGTAGTAGTTCAATGGTACTGACTCTCGTCATGTTCCGCGACAACTACTCAACTTGCACCAGCTTTTACCAGGGTAAGTGAGGCTGTTCAGATTTCTTGCTAGTCAAAGTTCCTCGGAAACGTTAGCCGTTTTACTAGTGCAGAAGAAAAAATCCGATATAGTGTAGACTCTGAAGTATATATGGTCAACCAGGTCGAATTTCTACACCCATTTTGTAAATGTTTGCACAACTGGATACTACTTTAGAAGACAGGGCATTGCTCTCAGAACAGGTAGCCGAATGGGGCCGAAAGAGACTGGAATGGCGGTGCTTGGGGGAGGCTTATGTCCAACAGTGGACGTCTTTCGGCTGATACACTAGCTAAACAGAAACAAAACTGTCTGTACCGGCAACCTGTGTAATTTTTTATGTATTGGTACATTATTAAAGATTCATTGGGACTCTTTCTTTATATGCTATTGTATCATAAATAGGTAGAAGTGTGTTCCATCAAATAATTTCTTTGCCGTAATGTTGGCTCCACTGTTAAGTTTTAACAACGGACCTATGTAACGCCGCAGCGTATTCGTATTGGAGGCTGACTATGTAGTATTAATGCCATCATTATTCCACTGCGAAAAAAGGATGGTGCTAGCGGCCTTTTATAGCTCCGTCTCTCACTAACACTGAAAAAATGGTGGCATTAACACGTCGTGGTATAGGTGCAGTCCTGCCATAACCAGTGGAGCCAATATTACCACATAGGAACTATGAAACATGAAACGCTCTTCTATACTCGTACTAATAGGTACGTCTCTTTGAAGGCTGTCATATTACATGACATGTTGTCATGTAGCAACATCGACAAATTGAAAATCAATCACCTGCCGACCCAATCAGTATCAAAATCAGTACCAGGGTTGACACACAATTAACCTGTATCACAAATGAAATTATGTGAATTTGCTTGTGAAACTAAATGGGAACGTCGCGGGTAGATTGTTCAGCGAACTGAAGCTAATTGTTTGAAAAAAAAGCCTATCACAAAATTCAATTCTTATTGTGTTCCATCGAACCGCACTTATCAAAATTTTGTTTCAGTGCTGTTAGTGGAAGTTCTCTAGTGCGGTTCGGACAAGTGCTGTTGAAATCAGTGCTCTGTGTGGAATACCTCGATGTTGCTACAAGACCCAGAGGGCTTAGAACAAGTGACATTCTTTCATGGTGGAAAAGACAAAAATGCTCATGTCAATCCCGTTGAAAGTGGTAAAAATACGAATCGCTTTGAAAGCGATTGCCTCTCGTTGAGGCCCTAAGGTCGATAAATAAACTCGATTAAATTATTCCAGGTTGAACCTATTTTAAATTTTATTATTCAGTCTTTATGTAGTGAGTCCTAGATGGATAACGGATCTTAGTATACGAGGTACGACAATCGTCGGTCCCGATTGTCATACAAATAAATATTCAACAGTCACGGACAGTCAGAAGCCCGAGAGAGCGGTGGATTTATCCTTTGGATATCGGCATGTCCCAATAATTCTGTTGTACCTAGAGCTAAGATGGCTGTCGCGTCCTAAATATAATAATATTCGAAAACAATTTTTCGAATATTTAATTAAAGAAGCTAACCCCATGTGATTTGGAAAGGATGATGCCTAGACTAATTGGACACAATACAATTCCGTAAAATAGCGGTAAAGAGCCGTGATTTGTTGTGAATGGTGTGAGATTAAATTACCAACGAACTCGCTAGTGTTATTTTGTAACTGGATGTGAAAAGTGGCTTTTGGCGATCAGCGGTTTGGTATAGTTACCTGTATAATCACTAGCGAACACTTACTCAAAATTCAGAAGCGATTTCCTCGTAAAATAACAATTAAAACTTGGAAAAAAGACCCATTTCAAACAGTATGGTTTCGAAAAATACTATGTTCGTAACATCATACAATTTCTATCAATACTTTAGGATAACGCTTTTTTTTTCAAAGTCAAATCATTTATTTTATTTAGGCACATAAAAGGCACTTTTGAACGTCAAAATAAAGAAATAGAACAGATTCTAGTTGCCCCTTCGAAAAGGTAGTTTTTGTATGGAGAAGAATGGGCAAGAAACTTCACCGTTACTCTTTTAATAATGTTTTACAATATTTTGTATACATCAATTATATAATTACATGTCTAGACGATTTTGAATCTTGCATAAGTGCCAAACCCATAATCGCCATAAGCCTTTTCGCATTACAAAATAACTGGCCAGCAACAAAATAAAACCCGACGCACACTAGCGAGTCGGTTGTTAATTTCTCATACCGTTAAGTCGCAACAAATCACGGCTCTTTACCGGAATTTTATTGCGTTTTAGCCACAAAGAGCCTACTTTGCACGTATGTAACTAGGTTAACACTTGGCACGACTTGGCTTCATGTTTATGCAAAACTGACTTCCTCAGGACACTGCGAGGGAAAGATAAGCTTGTATGAATAATAACGGTGTCCGTTTGAATACATTTTCTAATATATTAAGAGGTGCTAAAGTAGTTATGGTTTGTGAGGTGTTTGCGTCATGTCAACCCTTCAATAAGCAATTTAGGAGTTAAGGCGGTACCCTGAGCAAAACGCCACGCTAGCCGCTTTTTGTGTAGTTTTTAGGAGCTATCAACTTGTTATTTAAAAAATATATCAAATAATAAAAATACATTAAATTTATACATAATCTTGACTCCAAAATTGTGCATTTCTTTTTTTTTTAAGTAGTGTATGTTTCATTAATTAATCTCCTTCCAACGAAACCATAAAAATGAGAAATAATAAACATTATTTTATGTTGCTAATGACACTAATGGATAGACAATTTAATAATGAACATTTTGATACAATTTTTTTTTTTTCAAAATACCAAAGCTTGATTTTATAATGATTTTATTCTAAATTTTGAGCGTATTCACTACTGTATCTCACCGGGCTTTTCAGTCTGCGAAGAGGGAACAAGTGCTCAAATTTATTTTGCTCAGGGTATCGCCTTAGGAGGGAACAGAAGAACGCCGTACATACATACATATACTGTTCAAATATCCCTAAAATACCCTCGTTTGGTCTACAGTAGTCTGGTTACTATAGTAGTGTGGCTTCTACATCGCCAAACGCGAACTACTCATCAAAGACCTGACGTCACACAAAATCATGACGTCACTCAAAGAGCGCGATCAACATATATACAAGATCCCGACATCAATCGTTGGGCAGTTGCCTGTCAGACATGACACCCGTCTGGTCGGAGAATCCTCCCTTTTCTATACAGAATGAGTGAACTTTACACCCGTTCCTCATACCTCTAAACTAGTAAATGTCACTTTTATGTCATAGATACCTTGAATATTATGAACGATCTGTCTCCCAAATTCGTATTCCTCTACCATTTCCCTAAAAGCCCAAATCGATATCGATTCCTATAAAACATAGTTAGGTACGACATGTTACAAGATAACAATGAGCAATATGAGCATGTGAAAACATTGTTAGGGATACGCTTGTTGAATACGAATCGTTGATGATACCTACGCATGTTCATACGTAATTATTACGACCATAGGTTCTGCTAGGGACGGGGCTAATAGAATTCTGTTTTAGAATTCGATTAATCGAATGAGAGACTAATTACTTAGGGCTATAGTAAATAAATCAGAATAATTTATGAGAGAGCTCTTCAATGAGATTGGTTTGGTGTAGTTATTTAGGATACAAGTTTGAAAAGAACAACATTTACTCAGGGATTTTGTGCTAAATAGTTACAGGCGTTTTTAACGCAACAATTAGGGCTCATCAATTTTTTCTTAATCTTATTTTTGAAGTGAAAGCTTCTTGCGCGTTGAGCGATTTTTGGTAGGCGATAATCTTAAGGATTCGCATAGTGCTAGGCAATAGATTATAGATGGCGCTAATACCAAGTTTAAGTTTTTTTATTATGAGGTATTGTAAGCTCATTATATTTCTGCCACTTTCCTTTCAACTGTGTGTGTGTGTGTATTATTTGATTAAATAAACAATTTTATTACATCATTATTTATTTATTATTGTTTCTTTTTATGGGTGTTTTCATTTAAGTCGGCAGTCCTATTTTTTTTTTTACTTGTTGATCACTCTGTGACACTAAACTGATGGTGATAACAACGGTGTCTGGATTGGAATTAAAATCATACATTCATTGGCTCATTTAACAAGACCTTAAAGAAAAAATACTATCCTACTGTACTTGACAAAAAACTGCCTCCATATCCAAGGAAGAGAACATATAAATTGTGACAGATAGCATCCGTAACAACGAAATTTATGTGCTGCGAAATTGTTATTTCCATATAACATGGAAGGGATCGAGTCGTTTAGCATAATTTTGTTAGAGCCCCCCCTCTCCCCCTTCACCCCACACGACACGTAATCGGGACGATTGTCAATATTTTTTTGCCAACCCCTTAATATAGTCATGGAAATGCTAATCGTGTTTCCGGGTGTCTGATTTCGGGGTCAACATGTATTAATTAAGGTTTGATTACTTTGGAGTTTGGTTGGTGTGGGTTCCGGCTAGGAACCCAAATGAGTGCTTCGAAAATTGTAACTAAGATTCAAGAAGCAGGCAGCAATCGGTATGTTAATAGCTGAAGGAAAATGGAAAGGCCAAAATAAAACTTCATTGACAGTTGATGGTCGCAGCAGTAATCCAAAAAAAAAATCTTTTCATAATTAATTGGAAAACCCTTTTTAAGTAGCACCCTAATTACGTAACGCATGTTCAATCACAATCTAAATCATTTTGAAGGATATTGCTAATCCATTGCTTCATATACCTACATGTTTGAAAAATGTATCTGCTCGACAACGTAAATAACGCAATGAATGTTGTTGAACTGTCAAAATGAAACAAATTGTGATTGATTGTGTGTTACGCAATTGGGTTGCTGGTCTGATTACGGGCTGAGGAACTTAAAAAATAATTATTATTTTAATGTTCATTCTAGGTGTGGTTCGAGAAGTCATTATCATCACCCTAGCCATTTAATTTACGAGTTTTACTAGACACACTTAGATCTCAAACTGACATAAGCTATAAAATCGATAAAAAGGATAATTTCTACAGTGAAAATCGATTTAAAACTAAAAGCAACGGTTGGTCTCGTCGGTAACATCACTAGCAATTATTATTACGTCACAGACGCCCTCACTGATATCAAAGTGATCGCGACCGTGCTGTGAAATTATTATTATTTTCAGTGTAAGGGTGCGATCAGAGGCCTATTCACCTTCGACTACTTTTTTTTGAATTTTCCCAGATAAGTAAGACATCTAGCTAGTTTGATTTTGCGCCCCCGTAAGTAACTCCTATATATGCAACTTTCATCGAAATCGGTAGAGCCGTATTCGAGAACGTGATTACAAATATATAAATACTAGCTGCGCCCCGCGGTTTCACCCGCAAAAGTCTCGACCCTTTGGGAATATCGGGATAAAAGGTGTCCTATGTCGTTCTCCAGGTCATGGTCTACCCAAGTGCCCGTTTCATCATAATTCGTTCACCCGTGTTAGCGTCAAAGTATGGTGAAATGCTATCGAGTTTCGATTGGTGTGAACATCAAAGTCATCGGTAGAGGTCAGGGAGGTCCTCTACTGCTTGTTTAGAAAGCTCTTCTTAGAAACATGTCTTAAAGCTGTCAAAACAGAGACTGATTACAAAAAAATAAACAAACAAACTCACTTTATAATTTAATTATAGCTAGCTGTTACCCGTGACTCATGGTCATGGACCCGTGACTCCGTCTGCGATCCCTGGATCGCAGACGGAGTCACGGGTCCATGACCATGTCCATGATGATGGATAGACCATGACTCAGAGAAGGACATAGGCTACTTTTATCAGGATAAAAGTAGCCTATGTCCTTCTCTGAGTCATGGTCTATCCATGACATTCGTTCAGCCGTTTTAGCGTGAAAGCGAACAAACAAACTCGCTTTATAATATTCATTATGATTGCTCATAAAAAATATAATATTTATATGGCATTCATTAATTTTACATCTAATTTCACTTTCCTTATCTAACTTATAATTATTTGTAGTCTGAAGGCCAATTCTCGTACTTATAAAACACACAACATATTCAAGTGACAATCTGTTAAACTTGTCAAAAATTTTGGTAAAGTGATTGTATTTTTGACAAAGTGTATGATGTGATTGTATTTTGGTAAAGTGATTGTTTTTTTGTTTTTCGAATGAGATTCGAATGCTAAAGTTTTTAGAAAATTCCGGGAATAGCCCTTCTGAACGTAGCTTTACAGTAATATCGTCTCGTTTAGCATAATTTCACCTCCCTTTGCGATCGGAATGAGATCGCACTCGCACCTCGTATTTGATGCTTTATTACAGCATGTAATATAACCTGAATAGACACTTTAATTTTTTTGTTACTTTTTTTAGTAATAACAGCCGCACGGTTCGATCCATTAGGTTAAGCTAAGCTAGCCAGGGTTGGTCCGTGTATGGGTGACCATCTTTACACACCGAGACTCCTCCGTGCCTCGGAAAGCTCGTTAGCCGTTGTACCCAGCTGTCATTCGTGGATCTTTGACAGTCGTTGCGGGTCGTCAGAAGCCCGAAAGTCAGTGCGTTAAAATACTTGAAAAGGAAGAATACGCTAATATACTTGGAGAAAAGGTACGGGTGCGCTTTGCTCATTTATTTGCCTCGACTTAACATAGGTAATACAAATAATACTCATATAATCGGTTTTCGAATATCTATTATTCAGTCTGATTTTGTCAATACTGTCCCGCCGAACAACACTAAACCAACTATATTTTCGGTGCCGTAAGTGGAATAGCTTAGGTGCCGTTCGCTCAATTGCTTTTGACATCAGTGCTCAAAATGGAATACCTCAAATCTATTGTCGAGAGACTAGACTTTCTGTTGTTATTCCTATCAGGTGTTCCAATTTCCATGTGGATACTTTCTAACAATGAAATAATTTTGGAAATCCATTTACTTGTAGTTTCAGTTAGAAACCCAAGTAGAACAGCGGAACGTACGAACGTTTATAGATTTTGTACTTTTGCAAAAATAATTATTTTTAAACTCTCTAAAGATTTTCATAAACCTTTGTGCTATTGAATCGCACGAGTATAGTAATTTGTATTACTATATTTATTATAGGAAGGACACATAACAAAGTGAACTCTTATCGGATTTCGGAGATCCAAAAAAATAATCACTAAGCCTTAACAATCCAAAAAGCCTTTTTTATTCAAATTAACCGCGATCTGGTTTTAAGCGTGAAAATGAACATTAATAATACCTTTCTTTTTTAAGAAAATATTAAAAGGTAAAGATAAAAGATACTGTCTTTACAATCTTTTACAATTTCAAAGATCTCGCCGCTTTTTGAGGATATTAAACGGCACAAGATTTTGTTCTTTTCTAAATATAAATATAAAAGATGGCGGTTTAATCTGGTGTTATGAAATTCAAAGTGAACGGTGCTCCTGTAGGCGCTAAAGGGTTTTCATAAAAGTATGACATGGTACACAATACTACCTATTAGTTAATGGAACGAAGTTCTTTTACGCGACTACTAGTAAATTCAGAATGTAACGCTAAAAGTGTTTATACTTGCGACTGTCTTCTTCTAATTCAAATAGAAAGAAAAAGAGGAAGAGAGAGAGAAGGACGGCAGAAAAAAAAGCAAAAGAAAAGAGGAAGGTGTGAAAGTGTGTGGTCAAAATGAAAATCTAAGATGGCGGCTGCGACATTTTACTTTTTTTCTTCTTTTTTGTCGTTTTCCTAGTTTTCGAGGGTGCTACAGCCGATCTTGAAGTCAAAATGTAAATCCAAGACTGCGGCTATGTGTGTATTCTTTGTAAGATCCATATATAGAGGCCTTTTTTTTCTTTCCTACTTATTAACCCCTTTCATAGCTATTTAGCGTCAAAGTCAGCCATAATGTCAAATAACTAGGTTACATCCAACGTGACTGGGATATTTTTCATGATATATCTAGAAATATGTAGTAAAAGTTTGCCAAACTTGCGAAGAAAGCCTCTATAACATTAACATTAATAAGGCTCTAAAACATTTAAAAAGTTTACAGCAGGTAGGTCGTGCTCAAGTCTCACTTTTATGTGTCCTTCCAGGAAAGTAAAGTAAAGTGCATTCACAAAGAGAAAAAAAAACAGCAGCACTTTAAAAGCCATACACAACTGGCAGGTGACGTTTATTCGACGTCCGAAAGAAAAGGACGGTAATCGGATGATTTATTTAGCAAAAACATTCAAGTGAGTGGACCGACGGCACTCGAAAAACTAAAGCATAAAATTGTATTGAACAATTTCCCTTTATCGTAGAACCTCCATACATCCGAACGTTCCGGGACATATCCTGTTATATAACGGAGACCGCTCGGGGCTGACGGTAAGAGGAATTTCGGAAGTTATCAAAGAGCTTTGTAATTTTTAAATTTTTTATCTATGCATATATTGTTGGCTTTGTTGAAGAGCAGCGCGGATCAGACAATATTGAACATGAGGAAGCAGCGATTGGAAAATCGAAACAACAAATAAATCTACGACAAACTAGGAACGCTTTGCGATTTTTTGTTCGATCGGACGAGTGAAGTTTAGAGCATCGGCTATCGGCATCGGTATGTGATAGGAAAATAGCTCCAATAGAATTAAAAAAGACACGTTGAGAAAAAGGAAAAGTATGCCGTGGCGTGAGTATACAGGGTTAAATTTAATTAGTTAGCAAAACTCAGCACGCGGGGTAGGTCGATATCTAAATAATGATAAAACAAAAAATACAGATTTTACTAACTTATACTTCCGTACTGGAAGTATAAGTTAGTAAAATCTTTATTTTTTGTTTTATACTACCAGCTGCTTTATGCTGCTTTACACTACCAGCGGTCGATGTAAGAAAGAAATCTTACTTACTTACCATTTTTTTTTGTTTTGTCATATTTAGATACTTATTACAAAACCATCACGTCTCCATAAAAACTCGTCAATTTAATTGAACCTGTATAAGAAAAAATCCTAATGTTAGGTAATAAAAAAACACATATTTAAATAATATTATTAATTTTAGGCCTGTTAGCGTCTAAATTATGTAAATACTATGATTAAATAAATAAAAAAGTAAATCTAGTAAAATAAATACCGTTCTGTAATTTATAATATACTTACCTAGGTAGCTAATATAGATTACAGAACGGTTGATTCTAACGACTTTATTGGCAGGCTACGAGCGGGATACATAATGTAATGGATTTAAAAATTTATGTTCACTGCGGAACCACGCAGTTTACTCGATTGACTTTTACATGCCTGTTTGCGCAATTTAATCGATTCAATGTTTAGAGTAAACCGTTAAAATAGGTGTACGGTTAACTTTTATGGTTTAGAATGGAATGATCCATATAAAATAATACATATGGGGTAGGCAGCAGACTGTGAAGCACTATAATACTACTTCAGTGTTTTTTTACAAATTCGATGAACCTTTTTAATTAAGAACATTCACATTCGCATCTCATTCGCAATCTGTCAAAAAAAACATCAATTTACCAACCTTTTTGACAAGTTTGACAGATTGCGACTTGAATGTCAAAGTTTTTTAATTACGAGTATGAGAATTGGCCCTCTGTTTTACCAAGAGGTTTCGTGTGACCCAATTACTGGGCTGTGGAGTTTAGACGCTTGTCTAAACCCCACAGCCCAGTAATTGGCTAGACGCTCTATGTGAAATACTGGTATTCAGGTTAGACTGGAAGCCGACCGACATAGTAGGAAAAACGCTACGCAGATGATGGGCACTATATTTTTTTAAAGGAGTCTGAAGGTTAATTCTCGATCAACAACATTCAAGATCTAATAAGCAGTCTCAGCGACACTCAATGCCACAAATGGTACGTACTGTGTTACAAATACAAAAATGTAAGTAAACTCGAGTTTTTTTTTACAGATTGAGAATGAGATTAGAACGCTACCGTTCTAAAATATGGATAGTGAACGATGCCCAAGCATGAATATCAAATTCTCTATTCAAAATTGATCAATTTACTCGATCATAGTTCTAAAATACAGAGACTAAGGAGTAATGCTGGCTGTCTGGGTTGACAAGTTCTGCGGGCCTAGATCATATTAGCAATTCCTCTAAAAGTAATTCATTTCCTGAATTTCCAGCTGTCATTAGCAATTCCTCTAATTTGACACAAAAGCAATTCATAATGTGTGGACCATTCATAATGTGTGGACCATTTTACGAATCTCCATAGAAAACTGTCAAACAGATGAATTATTTCGTAATATGAATCGCACACAGATTAGAAGAATTGTCACTTTGTGACATTTTACGATGATTAATAATATTTTCCTATTATGATTCTGCCAAAGTAACTGTTTTAATCCCCCTTTTTTTTTTTTGTGTGGGAAATCATCTAATGACTTCTCCCGCTCTGGGCGGAGCGGAAGGGCGTGTCAGACTCTTACTGACTAAAACCCACCCGTGTTCCTTCAGTTGCCTGTTGCCAGGGTCCCGGTATCCCTTTCGGACTATTCCGCAACCCTGGCAGACATCGGTCCTAACGGACCCCGTCAGGTGTGCTTACATCT
The DNA here is from genome assembly GCA_947363905.1 of Lithophane semibrunnea. Lineage (NCBI taxonomy): Eukaryota > Metazoa > Arthropoda > Insecta > Lepidoptera > Noctuidae > Lithophane > Lithophane semibrunnea. The sequence goes on along the minus strand of OX376195.1, from coordinate 3,964,958 downwards.
CTTTGAGGCGCGCGTGGAACACGACGCGCCATCGACCCGGGCCTGGTCCTTATCGGACGGCGAGCTACCCATTGCTCGCCGTCCGCAAGCCCGCGCCTATGGTGGCCGGGAATCCGCCTGGGATTCCCGACGCCCAGGGTGTCTCCAGCGGCGGCGGTTAGGGGCGTGAGGGCGCAGGCTTTGCCTCTCCCTCACGCGTTCCGCCTCCTCCTTCGCGAGCATCACTGCTTCGCAGAAGGAGGTGACCGCCTCCCATGCCCTCTCGCTCCGTACCATGGCCTAGACCAGGGCCGGACGCGAGAGGTCAGTGCCGCCAATCGCCTCCACGAGGACACGGCGGTGCTCCGCCCAAGCAGGGCACACCTCCACCGTATGCTCCACCGTGTTCTCCGGACGATCCGCACAGTGGTGACACCCGGGCGTTTCCTCCGTTTTAGTACCCCTGAACTTCAAATTCTCAATTCAGAAACCGAGTGTAAGAGTACCTAATTTGAGGATGGTACCCAGTAACTACTTCGAGCAGAATATTCATCAGTTTATTTCTACAAGAGCGCGTCGAAGCTTGTGATTTAATTTATGTTATTTCCGCCACATTTTTTCGTACTATTTAATTTATGTTATTTCCGCCACATTTTTTCGTACTATTTAATTTATGTTATTTCCGCCACATTTTTTCGTACTATTTAATTTATGTTATTTCCGCCACATTTTTTCGTACTATTTTCCTTCCGCGAAGTTCATAATGGTAGACAGGGCTAGACAAATTATGCTTCGTTAAATTGCTTTTTTTTCATACAAATAAATTGTCTATGTAAATTTTCTCCATGATATTATTATTGTTCAATTGAAGTAGCTATCGGATAGATATTTCGACGCTGTTACAAGCGTCGTGACCACGGAATAACTAGTTTTTTTTAATATTGGGTCCCCCCAAATTTTTAATTTTTGAAATTGGCTATTTTTTCTCACAAATAGAGAACCTCGTCACTTCTATGATTTAAAATATTTATAAAATGCTTGGTATTATATCAAATAATGACCATCATAGACAACTACCAATAGTAAAAAGAACCTTATTACTTATAGTTTTCTAAAAATAAAAAATACCTTAAAAATGACTCCTCATTTTTACCCGAATACGGTGAAGAAAAAAGGAGGGTTATGATTTTGACCGGTATGTATGTATGTATGTATGTATGTATGTATGTATGTTCATCTGTTCCCTCCTATCTTCCAAACCATTTATCACAATTTGACAAATGAGGTATCGTTAGAAGCGTCGTGATTGTCCGCTGGTTATAGGCTAAGAAGTCACAGTCAGTCACAAGTCAGTCAGGCTGTGAAGTCATTTTAAATTAAAAATGGCGCCCTCTAGAGGACATAAAGTGAGGAACTTAAAAAAAAAATAGTTTAATCGTACCATGTTGGGTATCAAATGAAGGTAAGCCCTTTCATTTGATACCCAACATGGTACGATTAAATTATATTTTTTTTGAGCACATTTAAAAAAAAAAATATTATAACCCCAAAAGAATTAAAAAAAAAATCAAGTAATAAAAACTAAAACCCAACTACGACTTAAAAGGTATAAACAAGACACCGCAGACAGACAAATTAAAAATCCGGAGTCACACGTAATCTGTTCGATTTATGCCCTAACACGTGTGACTCCGGATTTTTAATTTGTCTGTCTGTGGTGTCTTGTTTATACCTTTTAAGTCGTAGGTGGGTTTTAGTTTTTATTACTGTTGTTTGGAATCAAATTGTGATAAGTGGTTTGGAAGATAGGAGGGAACAGATGAACATATATACTTACATACATACATACATACCGGTCAAAATCATAACCCTCCTTTTTTCTTCGCCGTAGTCGGGTAAAAAGGATCGTCCTATTTTTTTCGAGAAAAATGTGAACCTACTAGTAACAAAAATGGGCTATATTCTGTACGTTCGTAAATAAAGCCCTGACCTTTGAGAGCCGATGACCATATTGTGCCGTAACCGTACATAAGGACCACATGTGTGTTTTATGTACTTCATGTACGAAAAAATATATAGGCCTTGTCCCGGACTTTTCCTCATATATATAAAAGTAGGGTTTCTTATTTTTGGATCAGAATCGAGTAAGAAATGCCTAAATACCAGTAAGATTTTTCGTAGAAATTTCACTATTGGATTTCATACCTATTATAGATGCTTTGAAAAGAGTGGAATACAAATATATTTTCATAATTATATAACGTTGTCGGAATACTCAAAAAATTGGATTGAATATTTGACTAAAGCCTAATAAATTAAAAGGTCCTTTCGGCTTGCTTGCATCATTATCATCTTATCATTTATTCCAAATAGTTCTACAATATAAAACATAAGTTGGCATAACCCATAGAGATATAATTATAGTATCTATAGAGTGCGCGCAACAAATTATGAACAGTAGACACGGGTTTGAATAACACGACGTTCCTCACCACACTCACTCACTTATCAGTTCGAGATTCATTCATTTGTATGTCACAGTGAAGCGGTACAAAATGTTATGTTGAGGTGTTGGTACATTCAATCATTTTGTATGGGACATTTGAAGTGCCTCTTGTATGTCCTACCCAACACTAATCTATAGCTCAGTTGTCTACGATGCGCACTAAGCGGTTTGTGCAATACGCGCACTCTATGTAATATTAGATCTCTATGGCAATACAAATAAGATCCCTTAAAAAAACCCAATTTCTGTTGATGGGACAATGGACAGCTTCAACTTATTGTACTTTTGTCCCCTGGTACAAAAAGTCTAGTACACATCGTACCAATCGAGTTGACATCATCAAGGCAAGAGTTTTTCGCGAATGATTTCTCAGAGTTCGGAAACTCGCGCCCCATGAGTTTTGCAACGACCGATTTGACAGCTGTCAATTTGGGAATTTTGCATTACTTTATGGGAATTTTTATTCGGAGGGGATTTCTATTCATTTATTAGTAGAAATTTAGTAACTTAAAATATTACATTTAGCTTAGCTCTAGAGTGCGTTTCATCAAATAGTTCTTATGGGTTAGCCTACATATAGGATAATTGTTATAGTTTGTTTTTGTATGTGTGTATTACTATAGTTCATAAGGTTCGTTGTATTACAACACTCTACGGACAACCATGTCTGAATTAAAGTTTAAATAATAAATAATAATTATGCCGTAATGTTGTTGTTCATAAGCTCCACTGTTCTAGGACCACTAGGTCCGTTTTTTTGAAATGTTACAGTATGTTAAGTCCCATGTAATAGGAGGCGCGAGCCTATTGCCCTTGCCGGGCACTAATTCAGACTCCTGGCTGCTTCTAAGAATTTCCTAATGGAAAAACCCAATAAAGGCTCTTACATACTGGCGCGATTCGTCGCGCGACGCGATGCCGCCGCAGTGTTCGCCGTGAAGTTTTCTCATTAGGGTAGCGCTAGGGTAGCCCGCGAAATTCAAATTTTCTCACGTTTTTTGCAATTTGCAGGAAACATTAGAATCAGCAATACAACTCTCTAAGTTCATGAAAGTGCCAAATGTCATGTCATGATTTCATGAAATAGTCATTCAATACACTTTCATGAGCTTAGAGAGTTGTATTGCTGATTTTAATGTTTATTATTCTGTAAATCCATATTTGTTACGAGCGCTAATAATATTGAGATCAACATACAACCTGATACTGACCTGCAAATTGCAAAAAACGTAAAAAAATTTGAATTTCGCGGGCCATCCTAGCGCATCCCCCTTAAGGGGGAGTAGTTTGACAGCAAAAAATCATATTTCGCCCGCGCAACCCTTACCTACCCCTCTCATTAAACACGACGAAAACAAAACACAATGCCTTCTCGCCAGCAGAAACTTTTCGTCTGGCGTTTAAGCCCAAAACACACACAGAGCGGGTGCGGGGCGGGAGCGGGTCGGGTCGTTTTCATCGCGTGAGTCACGCGGTTCATCGTGTTCACACAGAGCGCGGGCGCGGGGCGGCAGCGGGTCGGGCGCGTGTCGGGCGCGGGATGGCAGCGGGTCGGGCGCGGTTGTACTTTGACAAGCGGCAGCGGTTGCAGTGTGAAAATGTCGGGTGATTCTGACACGGACGAAGAATTATTATTTTTACTTATTTTAAAAAGAAGAACGCGAAAATGGAAATGTTGTAGGTTCATGACATTAATAAAAAAAGACATCAATATGGAGAATATCATCGATAAGTGTATTGCAACGAATGTAACGACGCTTCACCCGCATTGCTATTCTGTAACCATCTAACCTTGAAAACTTAGGTGAAGTGAGCGTGGAGTGAGTCATTCTCATCGATACCTACTGATGCTAAGGAAAGTGACAGTTCACTCTAAGCTCACTTTGATATTTTACTACACTTAGTTTTCACGGAGATATTTTTACAGAATAGCACAACCGCTCCCGACCCGCGCTGTTGTGTCAGCGGGCGCGGCTCCCACTCCGCGCCCGACCCGCGCCCGCGTTCTGTGTGTTGACATCCATATAATTCCTTGAATTACAATTTATGACACCCGCCGTACTCCCGCGCCCGACCCGCTCCCGCCCCGCGCTGTTGTGTCGGCGGGTGGCGGGCGCGGCACCCGCGCGGGGCCCGCTCCGCGCCCGACCCGCGCCCGCGTTCTTTGTGTTGACATTCATATAATTCCTTGAATTACAAATTATTATACCCACCGTACTCCCGCGCCCGACCCGCTCCCGCCCCGCACCCGCTCTGTGTGTGTTTTGGGCTTTATAGAATTCGAATTTCAATCTTCTGTAGTTTATTTTGATTATACGATACGCTAAGCTTGAATTCAGAACTATAGATCATGTTCATGTTTTGGAACTAGAAACTCAATGTTGACGTGAAAAGTTCAAATTTAAATGTTACCAAATTTTATTTAGGACCTTGTACAATTTGTACCTAATGACGTTTTTGTGGAAAACTGTGTTACCAAGTAATAAATATAATGCTATATCGTGGATTTCTCTCTTTGGAGGATCGTGCAAAGTGATACCCAAGTAAAAAATTATATTCGTATAATGAATTTTGCACTGTATTGTGCAACGAATATGGCATGTGTCATGAAAACCTTTCCTGAGCCAAACGCGAACAATCACCTTCAAAAACATTTGAAACATGTGAAAAAGAGGCCGAGTTCTGTACAAAAGAAATAAATGTAGGATTGTCGGCTTCACCACTAAAAGAATTGACATCTATTCATCTATGTAAATGGGTGCCAAAGTACCAAAGGGACTAATTATAACAAGGGGCCGAGGTACGCGCTCAGTACCTGCGCTGTGTTTTGGGCGAGCGCCCGGCGCGTTTTGGACGCTCGTCAAACGCAACAAGATTTCCACATTTTGTTGTAACTTTTGAACCGTGTTTCTTTTAAGTTTATTACTAATGCAGAGAAAATGACAAGGAAAAATAGTGAAAAAGGAACTCGCGTCCAAGCGTCAAGGGCACGGTTAGGCTTCATTTACGGAGACGCGAGGAGTCGCGCGTGGCTTTGGGCGGCGCGGCTCGCACTGAATTCAAACATATGGTGTTGTATGAGTGCGTTTACAGAGACGCGATTTTACACGAGTTTGTTTGAAATGGAGCGTTTTTTGCGGCGGAGCCCGCGAATGGCATTGCCGCGTCACACGCGGCGTTTTATCGCGGCATACCTTCTCCCAGTCTTATTTCTAAATCGCACAACGGAGATGCAAGTTGAGAGTGGCAAGTTGCGACATGTGCAGGCCTAACGGCGCCCGGCATGGGCGCTCGCTTAGACTGCAGCGCTTGATATAATTCGTTACATAGGAATTCATACAATTTTATTGAGCGCCCGAAACGCAGCGTACAAAATGCGCGTCTCGGGCGCTTGTTATAACTAGTCCCTTAGTAGAAAGTTTAGTATGGTCCCTCTTTGTAACTGTTGAAATTGTATATTGTATATAGTAATATGTGGGAACAGACATAGATAAGTATATAGAAACCGGTCAAAATTATAACCCTCCTTTTTGCTTCGCCGTAGTCAGGTAAAAACTAAAACCCAACTACGACAAAAAAGTCAACTAAAGAGATATAAACAAGACATCACGGACAGACAAATTAAAAATCCGGAGTCATACGGAATCTGTTCGAGTTCGTTCGTTATACCAATAACCGAAGAATAAAGGTATTATTCTAAACAAGTTTTATTTAGGGGCGGTCATTCGCTCCAATTGTTCGTCTAAGGGTCACCTTACAAGAAGTTTGTCAAAAAAAGTGGGAGTAAACGAATTTGGATCCTGAGTAAATCGCAATAAGATTTAATCTCCAGTGCGAACTTTCAAATGAACGTGGAATGGGCTCGTTGGCTATGTTGTAAATTTTCTCCGTAAGAAAATTCACCGCAATACAGAGCAATGGCGCTAGTTGTACCTACTTCTTTCTATACTCCGTGCTACTATACCAGTCAAAAATCTGTCAAATAAAATGTATGTCATCTTGAGTTTTCAAATATCAACATTGAATTTTATAAGTTTATTTAGACTCGGTATTTATTTATTTATCAATCAATAACACTTGTAATATTCGTTTTGGAAGTGGTTTTAGTGTTTATTTCATGTTTTCTATGTCTCAGTTTGTTTTGTGGAATGTGATAAATTACGAAAATATTATTTACGAAAATAAATAATATCTCAGCGCAGCTAAAAATTTGAGCGTAGTCCTCGCGTCTCAACAGAGCGACGCCGACTGATTTGTGAAACAAAAATATGCTTGAAGTTCCCGTAATGTGCGACGGAAGATGGCTTCTTCCACGAACTAAGAACGTCGTAAGTCCTACAAGCTTTGATTCGCAATAAAACCAAAAATAAAAGGAATAAAAAAAAAGCCTACACAATTTTTTGCCTTGTTTTAATACATATAATCATCTAATTTTTTCATAATAGGCATTAGCATTTTAAGTACAAATCGAAAATACGTGAAAATTAGAGGTAACTTCGTGATATTTTTTTATCGAGAAAATATTAATATTTTGTGTTTCTGTTCCACAAAAAGTTTGGAAATATCATGTAGTTACTCATACTATTTTTATTTTACACCTAAGTCTTATCAATTTCATGAAAAATCAAATTGAAGACAGGCAATTTTGCTTCCTACCCGCCCTTAATTGTTTTGTTAAAATTCGCGTCGCGCGACTAATCGTGCCAGTATGTAAGAGCCTTAACACTTTGCCCGACCTGAGAAACGAACCCAGGACAGAGAGGGAAGGGGTATTTTTTTTTAATTAAGACAGTAGGTATATAAAGTCTACTACTACACAACAAACGTTGGCACAAAAAACTACTGAAATAAAAATAAAAATTCTATGTAAGCTCAGCTCATTTTCCTGAAATGTAATGCATGTCTCTGTACAAAGGTATACGTAATTAAAAGAGAGAGATAAGGTTCATTAGAAGTAGTTCTAGGAATTGTTAATTAAGTAACGCGAGGAAGCACTTGATTTGTTTTTTCCCTCTGCAGGAGTTTCATTTCACAAAGGCTGAATTATCGGATGTAGCTATAAAATACAGGTCTCGTAAATTCGGCTTGACAACATTGAAGAATCGCAGTAACCGTTCCCAAAGAGGCTTCGTTCGTCGTTGTCCTTTCATTTTTCGTGTTTAAAGTAGGTACCTTACTTCAATGCTGAAAAACATTTTTAAGTATATGTCAGAAATTTACGTCAGTGATTTGACTAATCGGGCATCAGCGCCGCCTAGTGGCGCTTGACAGAATCTACAACATAACGCTTGACCGGATTTAACAGGAGTTGGTCGTTGGCGGTCAAGCAATGAACACGTTTAGTTACTATCGCGCGTTCCTTATAGTTGTGTTGTGTATCTACAGTGAGCGTGTGAATTACTATAATTTGATCTGAACTGCTGACGGTTTTTAACCGACTTCTTGAAAAAGAAGGAGAATCTCAATTCGTCTGTAGGTTTTTTGGTAAGTATGTTTGTTATGCGATTACTCCGCCAATTATGAATCAATTTTGATGATTCTTTTTTTGTTTGGTAGGTAATTTTTTCGCAGTGGTCCTTTATAAATTTTATTAACTTTGCTTGCGTAGTTTTTGAGTTAGCTTCAATATTACGTATTTTTCCCACTTAATATAATGCCGACGACGTTCTATGTGACTCCGTCACTGTTATTTACATAGCAGGTAGTGAAATTCGAATTTGTGTGGGGTAGGTACCAGAACTAAAAAGTGAAAAATAAAAACTTTTAACAAAAAAAAAATATTTTTTACTTCTTAGTGTTTTTTTTGGAAGTCGGTTGTTTATTTTTTGTATTTTTTTTTCTATTGCGCAATAACCGACACTACCCATAGTACGCCCACAGTAGTTAAAATATGGCTCCTAATAACGAACGAGACACCTACCCCCTCCGTCAGATATATAATATTATTTACCGACATACACAAAGAAGCGCCTACATTCACGAGTAAGTGCCTATTCCTCTAGTTTATTAACGCTTTGTATTACGTATGCTTTGATGTTTCTCTATTACGAAGATTCGAATTGATTACTATAGTTCCCTTCTAACTTTGTACTCTGTAAATGTGATAATAATGATTATAATGTTACTGACAGATACAGTCTATTAATTATAATAACGATTTGAATAGACTAATGGCCGATTCCTTTAATTTACGGACCATTATTGGTTAAAATTAAGACTCTTGTATAAGAATAAGAAACTTTTATTTGTAAACATAGGTAGGTAGTTACACGGTGTGTGAGATGTTACAATGTAGGACTTAGATTATCTATGTTTTGCCGTGAAGCGTACAAATATAGACAAACAAATATCAGCAAGTCTTCCATGCAATCATCAAGAAGTAAATACAAAAATAAAATAGCAATCAAATAAAACAATTTTAAAAATTTGAAACCTTTAAATAAGTATCAGTTGTATCAGTTTCATCCTGTTCTAAAAACCGACTCCAACATAGTTGGAAACGGCTTGGCTTACAATAGACGTAGATATACAGGGTGTTAGGGTAAACACCGTTATCCTTGCAACCAGTGGTTTGGTTTCATTTATAGAACGTAAAATCAATGGAAAATTACAACATGTTTTTTCTTTTTTTAATTCTACATTTTACCACAAGAGACGCAAGTTCGTTGTCCTATGCGCTAGGGCAACGAACTTGTGTCTCAACACGGGCGGGGGGTGAGGGATGTGACCTGACCGACCGCGAGCGCGATCTCTCCCTCAGTCAGTCAGCTGTTTCGCTAGAGAGCACGGTGTCGGATAGAAACTTTTTAAAATCTTTTAATGAAAATAACGTTTTTTTTTTGTTGTGTTCGGTCATTTATTTTTATATTTCAGTCAACTACCTATGGTTTGAATGACAAGAGTGTTTACCCTTACAGCCTGTATTTAGTAACCTATTCCGCTTAACTATTCTTCAAGAGTCATAAAAAACCCTGTAAGAAATTGACACGTGTTTCACCTCTCAATGAGGCATCCTCAGGATGACGATTGACCAGTCGCAAACCAGAACACGACATGTCGCCATGTTGTTGGCAACACGTCGTGTTCTGGTTTGCGACTATTGTATAAGCTATAATTTATTTTATAATGGATCGCCTGAATCAATTAACTAACGGTTATTACTAAGTAAGGGTTTTACAAAAGTCTACCTCGAATCTGAGCTCGACAAGGTGTGTTTTGAAGAGGCTAAAAAGTATGTATTTAATTCAAAGCAAATATTAAATCCATAAATCATCCTAGTTTTATAATAATTTCTTCAACGACTACCTTGTTGGTCTAGTGTTCGCAAGCGGTACTCCTGAGCTTGAGGTCTTGGGTTCAATCCCCGGGTCGGGCAAAGAGTTATTAGGTTTTTAAATAAATAAAATATTTTTATTTCAGACCTAACTTAGTCCATAAGTAGTTAGTGGTTAGTAACAGATTGTGCTTATAAGCTATGTTAGTGTTGTTAGTACTTGACTTAAGTTGTTTAACTTAGCACAAACCTATTGCTATTTTTACCACTGCCTTTGAATGGGGCAGTCCGGTATGCCAGCAATCGCTTTCTTACGCATGATGGCGTGAAAGCCATCCGTGCAAGCTACAGCAAACATTCCAGACGCACTGAAACGCCGCGGCAACCGCAACAGCATTCTGAAAATGTTGTTGCATTGTACATGCAGGATGTTGTAGGCTCGGCGCGTATATGACACCCACAGGCCATTTTTCATTTTTTCCATCTTGAATTTCTCAGTACCAGCCCGGAGACTGGCTTTGTACACACGGCTACACATCAAGCTATACATTTCCAGTATAAGCTGACCTCGCATTGTACTGAAATCCTATAGGTGCAATGCGAAATCAGTATAAACTCGATATTTATAGCTTGATGTGTAGCCGTGTGTACCCGACCAATGGCAAAAGACTCGCGCCCTATTACTTCAAGATAACTGGAGAAATGTGGTACATAACTTTATGTGTAACTCTGCCTAACCGTTTGGGGAATACAGTCGTGATGTTATGTTTATGTTCTTCAACGATCAATATAAATACCGCAAACGTACATAAACTATACTTTTAACAGTCATTAGAGTTGAAAACTAAACAATAAAAAGCATAAACGGTCGAAATAATTAAAGAATTTAGTTGGCGTTGCGCCAAGCGTTGTAACCCAAATGAAGAAAAATGCACCGTTGCACTTATAAAATTCTTTCGTATGGAACTAAAATTAATTGCATACCGTCTACACTATTTTATTAAAAATAAAATTTGGCTGATCCTGAAATATGTTATATTTTATTCCTGAAATAAATTCTGCATAAAATATTTTGTGAGCAGAATAAAAATCGCTAGTTTTCAGTGCCTCGAGTAAAAAAGAAAACAATCATGTTGTATAGTGCCGTTTGTCGAAGTTCAGTTTGGTAGCCCAAAACTTCTTTCGAATTAACAGTGTAGGTAAAAACTTGCTCTTTCATTTAATACAGTAGCTATACAAAAATGAGGAAATGATTCCCTCATTTCCTCATTTTTGTCCAGCTACTGTCTCCCAGGAACTGAACTAAACAACACGTTTATTAAATTCATTTCTCCATAATATCGTTCATTCGAATGAGGCTATTACACAGTATTCTATCTATCTCTAAAAATTTGCAACGACAAAAGTAATCATAACCCTCCTTTTTGCTTCGCCGTAGTCGAGTAAAAAAAGACAGCCCCCACAACGCCCGCCCTTCATCACTCCCTAGTAGTATTGTAGTTTTTTTTTTATCTAAACAGGCAAAATATGGACTGTGCATTAAACCACCAACTGTTACAACTGGTAATGCCTGTATTTTCTGAAATATATTCTTATTCTTATAACAACTACGAATATACGTATTCACCGAATACCATCAAATTACCGAATATTCGTATTCCCTGAATACTTTCATGACATTTCGTAATTAGTGACTTCCTAGAAATCCCATAATAGATATTGCGTTGCGAAAATGTTTCTCGTTATAACCTTCCACAGTGGCCTTCGAAAGGTTATTTTCAACAGCAGGAAATAGACAGACAAAAAAAGGAATCATTTGTTGAAAAACGTATAACAATTACTAAATAACAAAAACAACTAAATACAATTAAATAACTAAATAACAATTTACTTACAGTTAATTTTAAATATTAAGTTAAATGTAAATATATTAAAGACTTAGTGTTTTTAATTTACTTTCACCTTCTTTGACTAATAATTGCGTGCAGCTCTATTAGAAAATACAATAGACGCAAATATATTTAGTAAACTATTCCGCTTGACTATTCTTCAAGAGTCATAAAAACCCTGTAAGAAATCGACACGTGTTTCACCTCTCAACGAGGCATCTTCAGGATGACGATTGACCAATTGCAAACCAGAACGCGACGTGTTACCACACCGAGCGCTGGACGCAGAGTCTCGGTTGAAAGGTGAAACACGTGTCGATTTCTTACAGGGTTTGTATGGCTCTTGAAGAATAGTCAAGCGGAATAGGTTACTAAATATATCTGCGTCTATTGTATTTTATAATAGATTTCCGCAAAGTCACGCCTGAATCAATTAACTAGCTCTATTAGAATCAGGTATTCGTATTCGGCGAAAAGTACAATAGGTATTCGTATTCCTAAAAGAAGTATTCGTTGCATCACTACTTCCAAGTGTTTAGCTGGGAAAAAAAGTCTATCATTCGTAACAGCATGAAATATACGAAAATAGCTGTGTAGTGAAAAGATTAGCCAGAGTCGGCAATGTAGCGGAACTAACTAAGGTGAGCCGAACTTAAAAGTGCTTACCTACCTTTTCAAACTCATAAGAGAACCTGATTGGCTTCTATGTAAACAAAACTAATTTAAACAGCAAACTAGCACAACAAAGTTACGGCTAACATAAGCACTCACATAATTTCCCCTACTTTTTCTAGCTCCAGCAATAACTTTCAGCTTAACACAAGCTAATCTTGCATAAAATGCTTATTTAATTTTATCATATCGTAAAAGACGACTTACTGCAACACAGCAACTGAACACGCAAATTACGTAAGTTGGGAGGCATTTTCACTATAATGAACTTTAGTGCTTTTAGTTAAGATTGAATGTCGGGTGGGTTGTGATGCAATTAGTGATGTAGACTACACGGATGGCATAAATAAGGGATTGTATGGCGAGTAACCAGATGGTATGGATGCATCGAGAGCTTGCAGCATGGAGACGGGGATTTATGTGTGTTCGGGAAATTACATCGGGAACGTGGAGATTGCATATTGCTATTAGATACACTAATCACAAAGGCACTCAATCGGTAGTCAAAGTGGATACACTTAATTTTCCCTGGAGATTTTCTGGAACGTTCTTTGGGTCTTTAACTACTTTATTTATTTAGCTTTGGTTGGATTTTAGTTTATTCCAACTAATAAAATGCGAAAGAATTTGTTTGTTTATTAATTACGCTTTCACGCTAAAACGGCTGAACGGATTTGGATAAAATTAGGCACAGGGTTAGACCATCTGCCAGGGTTGCATTTGCCAGGGTTGCGGGAAAGTCCCAAAGGGATACCGGGACCTTGGCAACAGGCAACTGAAGGAACACGGGTGGGTTTTAGTCTGTAAAAGTAAAAGTCTGACACGCCCTTCCGCTCCGCCCAGAGCGGGAGAAGTCATTGGATGATTTCCCACCCTCAAAAAAAAAAAGGGGTTAGACCATGACCTGGGACTGGACATAGGATACTTTTAATTCCGATATCCCTACGGCATACGGGAGAGACTTACGCAGGTGAAACCGCGTGACACAGCTAGTTAGAACATAATTCCACAGCAATGCGGGGTGCCCAATGTGCTTTTGTATTGTTTCTGTTGGATTTCTGAATGGAAACTAAATCGAATCAGTATTTATTAATATGATAGCACAAGACAGTGGCAAGATAAAACCTTGGTTATTCCCTACAGAAAGGGTGCGGTTTATTTTTTACCTGTAAGGAAATCACTGCTTTCATGATACTGGCATTGCAGTATTTTCCATGCATATTCTATATTTGAATTTCAGCTCTGCGCTCGCTACGTCTCTAGCCGTATTTCGAGCGCTTCCGGTGGACGTGACGTATGCGTTTGTTAGCTCCTTCCTGTTTAAATATCCTGTGCAAATATGTCTGTGATACACTCGAGACTGTCTGATTTTTCGTGTAGCAGAGAATTTATTGTGACGTTTTCGCTCTATTGATTTTGTTTCGTGGAACAGAGTCCTGAGTTTATCGTTAATTTGTAGTAGATTTGAATTTCGAATACACCTAAGCATATAATGTACTAATCCATATATTTAATTGTGAGGTCACGTTTACACGACTATGAACAGTACGATATTCTACGGTAAAACGTTTTGATCACACGTCAACACCTCGCTGTTCATGTACGGTTCAAAACCAATCCAGTCTGAACTGCATTTTTGAACATGCTTCATATAACTTCTCCCGCTCTGGGCGGAGTGGGAGGGCGTGTCAGACTTCTACTGACTAAAACCGTGTTCCTTCGGTTGCCTGTTGCTAAGGGCGACTTTCCCGCAACCCTGGCAGGCATCGGCCCTAGCGGACCGCGTCAATTGTGCTGGCATTAAGGCGCGCATGGAACTCAACGCGCTGCCGACCCCCCGGGCCTGGTCCTTATCGGACGAGTCTGAACTGCCTGACCATCGCCGTGTAAACGGGATATGAGACCATAATTCGGTAGTACTATATAATATGGCTGAATAAAATGATAAAAACCAAGATGAATATGCAAACTGGTGGTACATAAAACAGTATAATTTTCATTGGAAAGTTTATTTATTTATTTACTAAAATTTTTTTTTAGCTATGCTACTCAGTGATATTATTTACTACAGGTGAAAGAATTTTTTAAATCGGTCCAGCAGTTTTTGAGTTTACTCATTAGGTACAAACTAAAATACATTTTTTTTTCTCTTCATAATTATTAGTGTAGATAAACACGATAAGACGTTTCTTTGATTCTAGATTCAGACCTTTACAAAACTTCATAATTATTCACAAAATGAGATCACAATAACTTCCCACACATTTAAACCAACAACAGGACGGAATACAACCGTATTTAAAGACGATACGTATTTATCGGTTTCCTAACACAATTTCCAACTTGAATTATCCGACAAAACATCTTGAAAGCGAATGGAAGCGACAATTTACATCTTACAATGAATCTCCATTAACGTCGCAGTTTGAAGTTCAATTCAAAATTACTAATAGATACCCATTCTATTTACTGCTTCAGCAATTCTATTGAATGAGCTCCTTGCGAGGTGCTGAGGAGAATCGGAAATTCAGGCTTACATTTTAGATGGTAGGCAATGAAATGAATGTACTTAGATATAATAAAATTTGTTGAAGAACTTTCTCAAATAGTCGATCTATCAGAAACCTTCGGGTCACCCAATTGTTCTAATCAGACCAGCATTGCTATTCTGTAACCATCTCACCGTGAAAACTTAGGTGAAGTGAGCTTGAAGTGAACTGTCACTGCCATAATATCAGTAGGTATCGATGACAATGACAGCTCACTCCACCGCTCACTTCACATAAGTTTTCACGGTGAGATGGAGAATAGCAATGCTGGAGACCTAATCATTTTTGGAGGGAGGTGGGCTAGTTGGAATAACCACCATTTGTTTGTTTGTTTAATACGCTCTCACGCTAAAACGGCTGAACGGATTTGGATGAAATTTTTCACATGGGTAAATCATGACCCGTTGAAGGATGTAGGTTACTTTTCATCTTGGATCACAGACAAAGTCGCGGGCAACAGCTAGTAGAAAATAAAACCTTACACAAGGTACTCAGTCAATTTTCCCGACGCAAAAATGCCACGGAAACACTAAAAAAAATACAAAATTGCTAAGGAAATACACGGTCGTCTGTTATGTTACCTAACACAGTTACCTTTGAGTTATAGCCCTTAGCCCGAGGCCCGACTCGAAATATAGACGAGAATTTAGACTTCGAAAGGTGTACAAAATTTTCCAGCCGCTCCAGTGCTTTCGTAAGCGGTAGCTGCTAAGCGGTCTTGGGTTAAAACTTCAATGCAGGTAAAATCCAAATAAAGTTTATTTGGATTTTTATTTTAGTTTGGCAAAAGAAGCTACCATTATTTATCTTGAGAGTGAACTCCGAATTACATACATAATACGGGAACCTCCTTAAATCCCGTAATTAAGTTTTAATACGTAGATGTCTGATAGATGTAAGATCGTTATTTATTTATTTAATACTTTAATACTTTAAGCACACAAATGTACAGAGGTGGACTTAATGCCGTAGGCATTTTCTACCAGTCAACCTTTGGGTGATGCAGAGACAAACAGTGGTAGGTGCAATAACTAAACTGTGGAATAAATATTTATTTAAATACTTGAAACTGTTAAAACTATATATGTATATACAGGGTGTTAGGGTAAACACCGTTATCCTTGCAACCAGTGGTTTGGTTTCATTTATAGAACGTAAAATCAATGGAAAATTACAACATTTTTTTTCTTTTTTTTAATTCTACATTTTACCACAAGAGACGCAAGTTCGTTGTCCTATGCGCTAGGGCAACGAACTTGTGTCTCAACACGGGCGGGGGGTACGGGATGTGAATTGACCGGCCGCGAGCGCGACCCCTCCATCAGTCAGTCAGCTGTTTCACTAGAGAGCACGGTGTCGGATAGAAACTTTTTAAAATCTTTTAATGAAAATGACGTTTTTTTTTTTTGTGTTCGGTCATTTATTTTTATATTTAAGTCAACTACCCATGGTTTGAATGACAAGACTGTTTACCCTTACAGCCTGTATATATAATAATATATAATAATCCTAAATATATATGTATAAATATAAGAACAAATAAATACATATAACTATACGAACATACTAAAAGAAATAAGACAAACAATGGGAAAACATTACCGTTGTGATGATACTGCCAGCTTCTTGCGAATGTGCTCGCGAACTTTAACTTTAAAGGATAATCGGTTGGTTGCCATCCCGATTTCCTGGGGCAGCGCATTCCACAGAGAGATAGACTGAACGAAGAAGGAAGAATGAATGAAATCAGTGCGGTGAGTGGGACATTGGAGAAGACGATTGTGTGATGAACGTAGAGTTATTAACCGATTTAAAAAGAGGAGGAGGTTCTCAATTCAATAGCAATAACCTATTTCATTACAAACAAAAGTAAGACCATAGTTCAGGTTATTGGTTAGTCCCCGCCTGCAATTCCTTACAAAAAACAAAGTTCAATGCTTGTTTTTCTCTTTTCAGTTATAGGTTTTTACAGTTTTGGTTTTTTAAATATTTTTTTTTTATTTTAAGCTTTTTAGTTTTATTATTTTATATATTTGAAATTAACTCATTACTAGCTTTTATTTGATACCAATATTGTATTTTTTTTTTTTAAACCCCTCCTTTTTTTGTTTGCAGATGAAATATATAAAAAAAAATAGCCTATGTCACTTCTACAATTAAGATAAACCTAACGACACCTCGTATGTTAAAATACATCAAGCCGTTAAGGCTACAGAGCGTGCCAAAGAAATAGACATACATACATACATTCTCTCGAAAAACATTACTCTTCTTCTGGGGCAGTCGGGTAAAAATACAAATGTTTAGGTACGCACGGCTACACATCAAGCTATACAAAACCAGTTTACGCTGATCTCTCATTGTAGGGAAATCCTATACAATGCGAGATCAGCTTAAACTGGTTTTGTATAGCTTGATGTGTAGCCGTGTGTACTCTATAAAATAATATTAGTGTAGTGTAGATATGACATAACGTTCTTTAGATCCCACGTCTAAAATAAACATGGGATCTACTTCCAAGAACTACTAGAAACTAACGGCTCATTCAATGAGAGATTCGTGTTTTTTGACAAATCGTCTTTTTTCACGATTCGTTTTTTTTTTGACGGCTTTTTACATGCCCGTGTTGACACACATCACGAGTCGCGAAAAATAACGGCAACTCGTCTTAAAATCACTTAAAACGTCTTTTAAAAATCCGAGTAATTGGTCAACTCGTCCTACATGCCTACGGCCCATTTAGGACGTTCTTTTCATTTTCTCCAAGTCGTCTTAGATGGGCCGTAGGTAGGCATGTAGGACGAATTGACGAATTACTCAAAAATCCCGTTCGTCAAAAACACGATTCGCTATTTTTTTGTGACGGATCCGCTGAAACGAATTCGTTTCCGTATGCAACGTGGCTCATCAATTAAAGTCCGGGACTGTATATTAGGTTCTCAAGTACGTGTTGATACACGCGCATCCAACTAATCTAATAACATCAAGAGTCTCTTAAGATAATTAATTGTTTATCAAGAGGATGCAAACTAAGTTGTTTGATGAGGCAATAAAATACTAACTTAAAACAAACTTGATTACGACTTGTTTGTTCAAGTTACACGTTAAGTTAAGGAGTTCAAACAAACGAGTGAGCGAAGACAAACACTAGGGAATTTTTAATTCTTATGTGGTCGGTGGTAAAAAGGGGCTCATGGCTAAGTAATAACAGTCGCATGGGTCGATTTTCAAGGTTAAGCAACGCTTGCCGAGGTTGTTCCGTGGATGGGTGATCAAAACAAGTTTTTTTTTTATCGTCCTGTTACTCCGCATCTGCTTATAGCTGATCGACTGATTGCAGAACAAAATAGATGAAAAAATTATATTGAGATCTTCGCAATAAGCCCTTTCATTTGATATGTCACACAGTACAGTTTGAAAATCTTTTCATTTTTTTTTAACCGACGAAAAAAACGGAGGAGGTTCTCAAGTCAACCCGTATATATATTTTTTTTTTATGTATGACCACGCATAACTTTTTAATGAGTGGTCCGATTTTAACGATTTTTTTTTATTGCGAAGAGTATACCTCGAAGTTGGTCCCATTTAAAATTGAAAACTAAAATCCACCCCTAAGGGTAGAAAAAATGGAGTTGATTGATTTATCACCTACTGTATTTTCAACTGTGGATCGTATTTGGCCACCAAAAGTGATCCCCATATTCAAAATTAATGTATTTACTTTACACGTCCGTGTTTGGGTCACAGAAATACATATTGTGTTCCAAACTATCGGTCCATTAGATTTGGAGCAAATTGGCTGTGACAGACGGACAGGCAGACAGACAGACACACGAGTGATTCTATAAGGGTTCCGTTTTTCCTTTTGAGGTACGGAACCCTAAAAGGCAAAAAAAATGCTAGTCAGACACTGTCATGGTTGCAGTAGGTATGTAGGAACCCTTTATTTACCCCTGTATTTTGAAACATTGTTTCACTATTTCAGGGGGCCTAAACCGGCCATATTAGCAATTCTTCTAAAAGCAGTTCATTTCCTGAATCCCAGTTGTCATTAGCAATTCCTCTAATTTGACATAAAAGCAATTCATAATTTGTGGACCATTTTACGAATCTCCATAAAAAAAATGTTAAACAGATGAATTATTTCATAAAATGAATTTGAAATGAATGAACGAAAAACACTCAGATCATATTATGAATTGCCAGTTTGTGAAATTTTGCGATGATTCATAATATTTTCATTCATAAATTATGATTCTGCTACAGTGACCGTTTTAAGCCCCCAGAACTATTTTCCATTTACAACAATACCCTACGAACTTAACTATTCAAGTAGACATTTGTCATATTATCATGACAGACTAAAGACTGGAACTACACTAATGAGAGCATTTTGAACTTATATCCCACTTCACGACGAGATTAAGTGGAGATACGTTTACAAACGACATACATTGACAGACAGACATTAAAACTAAATACCGAAATAAATTAGACATATCAAACTCACTGAGATTAAAAGTAACTCGAGTTGAAGGCGGAAACTATGGCGAAACTTAATAAACAATTTCATCCTTCCCATTGAAATAACTTTTTGATGTAGTTATTTGATTAATTATTAAAAATACAATTTATACCATTCCCCCTCTATAAAGCTTATTTTATTCCCTGAAAACAGTGAATAAAAAGCACTTTTAATCACTGTTTTGGTGTTTGAATTTAGAACACCAATTTGTACGAACTCCATCTCAATGATATCCAAACTCCTATTTGATTTGATTTTCGAACAGGAGTTTAGCATTAAAATAAAATCTGTTTGTATTCTTTGCTGTCATT
Organism: Lithophane semibrunnea; assembly: GCA_947363905.1. Taxonomy (NCBI): domain Eukaryota; kingdom Metazoa; phylum Arthropoda; class Insecta; order Lepidoptera; family Noctuidae; genus Lithophane; species Lithophane semibrunnea. The sequence continues at coordinate 3,945,254 of OX376195.1, read as the reverse complement.
AGTAAATTGGCGCTATTTTAAATATTGTAAGTTGTACGAACAAAAAAAATAAGGGTTACTTAATAATAAATCGATTGAAAATGTTTTCAAGTGATGAAGAAGATGTGTTAACATCTGAGTTTATGAAAGAGAGGGACGGCCGATATAGTAAAAAACTTGCTACCTTACAAATCACAGCTGGTTTACATCAAAGCCTACGATGAGTTTCGCAAATGAAAAAATGAAAATCAAGCTTCTGGCACATGTTCAGTCTATTTTCCTAACTTATTTTAATGAGTTGTCTAAGAAAAAGAAGTCATCGACATTATGAGTATGTATCCTATGCTACGGTGTAGGTACTATAAAACCAAGGCATAACATTGACATAACAACATACTCGAAGTTCTTTTTCTCGCAGTCATGGTATAAAGTATAGTATGCAACTCTTGAATACAATGGATTTATATTGAGGGCCACAAACCACTCGCGTCGTTCAGGATTCTAACACTTGAATCACTCGCTATGTTCGTGATTCAATCATCATGAATCACTCCCTACGGTCGCGATTCAGTCGTTAGAATCCTTCACTTGCTCGCGATTCACCTATGGCCCTCGCTTTAAATCGGTCTTTTATTCACTAATAGCATAATATACTATTTTTAATTGAAACACTTGAATCAATCGCTATGCTTGTGATTCAATCATCATGAATCACTCCCTACAGTCGTGATTCAGTCGTTAGAATCCTTCACTTGCTCGCGATTCACCTATGGCCCTCGCTTTAAATCAGTCTTTTATTCACTAATTGCATAATATACTATTTTTAATTAAAAAATCACTTTATTCATATTGGTAAAAGTTTAGGAACCACTGCTCTAGAGCATATATTTTTAAAGCACCATCCATTTCTACCACAGCCATATTATTATGGTTTCATTATTTCCATATTCCACTCACTGTTTCGTCTCAAAACTATCATAAAGAATAACAAATAAGTATCCAATATATTTTTATAACTAGCAATACCATTGTAAATCTGCTTAAATCCATACTTCCATACTAATATTATAAATTCTAAAGTAACTCTGTCTGTCTATCTATCTGTCTGTCTGTCTGTATGTTACCTTTTCACGCCTAAACCACAACAGATTTCGACGAAATTTGGCAAGGAGATAGATGGCATCCTGGGGAAGGACATAGACTACTTTTTGTTTCAAAAATAATCCTATAGGGGGTGCTATAGGGGATATAAAGTTGGTATAGGAAACCCAGCATTTCTTAAGTATCGCCGGCAAAAACTAGTCTTAGATAAAGCGTAAAGTTGAGTAAAAAAATGTAATAAATATAAGCCTTCGTCGCAAGCTTTAGCGTCTAAGCCACTTCTTTAAAACCTCATTATGCGCAGGAGCAAATGGGATTATGTGAGGTGTAATGCGTCTTCCAGTTGAACCGTCTGAGGTGGTCCTAAGGTTTATGGAACAGAATTACGTTTTGAATAATTTATTTATGGTAATCGTATTTTTTGTCGTCTCCTTCAGTTCACCGCGTTGTTTTGACGTAATTTCTGGATTTTTTTCTTTTACGGTCGCTTTAACTTTGATAAATTTTAAACTTCTTTGAGTTGATATTGAATATGGTGAAAATGTTTTAATAAAGGACGGTACTAAATATTATATTCGTTAGCGAGCACAGCTACTTTCTCGTGTGTTTGGTATCACGTAATTACAAAACTGTCCGTTAGGCGCTGTATTTTTACGGAAAAATGAATTTGTGCATCTAATATGCACTTTTATCATTTCTAACGTGACAATATTATCGTAAACTTCCACGTCCACATGCAAACAATGAACGTGCACGCTAAACCGCTATCTAATTTAATTTATTTATTTAATTCAGATACAGTGATCCACATTTTTGTTAGTAGATATACATAAAAGTTATGTTAGTAACCAATTATACTATTATAATTAAAAATCATAAATTATAATATTATCATAAAATCAGGAATTTAATTTAATTCATGCTCTATCGTGGGCGGACAAAAATCGTCTTCATATAATGCGATACATTTTACTTCCCTGTTTTATGCCGTGACGTGGTGGTGGACTTCCACAATAATTCCGCCGCGTTAGATATAATAACGCCGGTAGCACGTCTCCGTCGCAAAACCATAGTAGCTAAACCAAAATGTCAAAATAGTTTTGATGACAGCTGCGCGCACAGATTGCAACCCGTGGCGCGTGAGTCGCTGACGGAACGGAATGTTGCCATCAATAAATATTATATTTTTATAAACACTACAAGTATTTATTTTTCACACTACAAGTATTTATTTTATTTATTTTTTTGTTATTGTCCACTCATTATGTGCTGCACCGATTGACGTCATGACGTCAACGCCGGCTGTCACTGAAAATCAGCGCTGGGGCTCTGTCTCGCATAGGGTCGCAGCATTATGCTGAGTGATGGCCGTTTTGCGTGAATGTGACGCATATTTTCCCGCAACTTGTTTATTTTCGTATATTTGTCCTTTCTTGGCGTCATGTTTGCCGCAAATAAACATATTTTCTTTCTTTCTTTCTTTCTTTCAAACCGCAGTAGTTCAGTTGTACGGACTCGCGTCATATTCCGATACTCGAATTCGATTCGATTTTATTTTTATTTATATATTTAATTTCGAAAATAAAACTCATGAGATTGACGTCTTGTTACTTGAGGTGTGGCCAAGGAAAGCAACAACATCGATATCGCCATTTTTTTTTGTTTTGCTTTCGATGATAATGAAACAACGGTTTAACGAGCTTGTAGAGTATTTGTTTTAAGAACGGTCACCCATTTATGAACCGGCGCGATGTCCCATAAAATACTATACCTGAGACGTACACTTTCTATGCAGACTCCGCTGAAGGTAAATAAAACTAATCCTGCTCAGATCACTTTCTAGAAGGTTTTTATCTTGGAATTGAATCCGGTCCCCGAGGCACGTGCACAATCGATCACGGTGCGTAGACAAACTATTTTTTGTATCAAGTTTGTTAACTAAATAAATAGATACTTTTTCTAACTTTCTTTTTAGACCTGATAAATAAATAAAAAATACTAACATACAGGCAAGTGGACGTAAAAAGATAAGTTAAATCGAATGTCAGCCGATGGTAACAAATGTATCAAAAGAAATATTATTTCGAGAATGTAGGTAGAAGTCTCAAGGCTCAGTAGTCTATATTCTCTATACCTGGGTAACTATATTTTTATACTGTGCTATTTATTTTGAAATTCGAATGAAGTCGAGATTTTACTGTTATTCGAATTTACTATATATAAATAGCGTGCTTTCTGAAAGTGGGCAAAGTTGCAAATAGCTGTCAAATATTTCGCTGTTTAGATTTTTATTTTTATTTTTTATTCATGACCGTAGATCAAACGTTGCAAATAGCTGTCAAATATTTCGCTGTTTTGTTTTTTTTTTTAATATTTTTTTATTCATTACCATAGATACAATACAAGTCTTTCAGTCGTATACATAGATGGTTGTAACTTAGGTGTAATAATAAAGTAAACAATGATACAAATCTGTTTTGATTAATTTGGCAATATTACTGTATGGAAATATGAAATATCGCTAACTAGTGAACTAAATATTGAATATGAAAATATTATTACATATTTAATATAATATTACGAATATTTACTATTAGATGTAAAAAAAAATTCACATAAAACGGTTACAACATCAAATTCAGTGTTTTATTTGCACTTCAACATTAATATTCTAGTTCACTAGTTAGCGTTCCATACCTTTTTTTTTAGGCTGTGAAATCATCAATGACTTCTCCCGCTTTGGGCGGAGCGACGCGAGCTAATTAACGCTCATAAAAACAAATGAGTTCAATTTGGAACATTGAGCTGTCACTTGAGTCATCATCTGACCATCCGTTTCCCAACTATGTTGGGGTCGGCTTCCAGTCTACCCCGATGCAGCTGAATACCAGTATTTCACATGTCAAAGTCAAAGTCAAAGTCAAATAATTTATTTCAAATAGGCACATAATATGGCACTTTTGAACGTCAAACAAAGAAATAGAATTGATTCTAGTTGCCCCTTCCAAAAGGTAGTTTTCGTATGGAGAAGAATGGGCAACAAACTCCACCGTTACTCTTTTAAAAATGTTTTACAATATTTTGTATACATTAATTATATAATTATATGTGAAGACGATGCATCTATAATAAGATTACTGTACCACAAAAGGTAAAAAGAATTATAAATGGAGCAATAATGAATAAATTAATTACCAGATACATGGTGCTCACATATTCACAAAGATTGTAAAAGTATACGATATTACAATAGTCCTAACATTGTTACAAGTAGTACATACAAATAATAAATAAAAAATAATGAAAAACTAAATTAGCTATCAGTTTGATTTTGTCCAGACACTAAATCGTCCTATGGAGCAAGACCAGCATGTTTCCAAGCTTTCTTATCTTGGATATAATCCTCTAATTTGTAATAAGCTTGTTTACAAAGTGTACTTTTACATGGAGCGACTGCCTATCTGACCTCCACAACCCAGTAACTGGGTAATACGATATTAGTATGACTGGTTGTCAGACTTTCGGGCTTCTGACGACCCGTAACGACTGTCAAAGATCCACAAATGAATGCTGTCACTTGAGTGAGGCCCGAAATTCGAATAACATTGCACTGGGCAGTAGATTTCATCTATTGGCTATATAGGGTTATTGGTAAAACACCAACAACCTCTTAAGGAGTCATTGTACTCATCATTATGTACAACTGTTACTATGGGAACAAATATGAAATCGCGATAAAAAAAAACAGCTGTTCCGTACATTTTGACGAGTTATGCGAAAATAAACCCTGTATAGTCAAAAAATATGTTTTTATGGCGTCACGTTTACCTAATATTGGTTGCTTGAAATATATAAATCCAAATAGCTTTCATCAGGGCTTGAAAACGATACCAATTCACATTAAAAGTAACGTTAAGTAACGGTATTTCCGTAGAGATACTTCGATATCGGTACAATTTGGTAGCGTTACTTAGTAGCATAACATAATAATAACGTTAACATTTTTGGTAAAAATTACCGGTATTTTTAACGTTATTGTAAAAATAGCGGTAAAAAATTATCGGTATTATTTTGTTATTTTAAGCGACGTTGCCAGCCCGCCTCAAAGGCAGCCGCGGCCGGCGTGCGCGCGCGCCCCTCTCACTCTCACACCCTGTCGGCGCTGTTGCCATTTCGTTTGTCGTCTTCATATCTCTCACCGCTCACGGCAGTCGTACGCGCTTACAGAACACGGTGACCAACCAACCAAGTATATTCTCAAGTACAAGCACAACACAGAATAGCAATGATAAGATAATATCTATTAAACGCGCAAATAGTCATACGGCAGTCTTAGCGTCGATGCAATCTGACATTCTTTTGCAATTGGACGAGAGCGACGGTAACAAAACTAATTATAACGATAAAATTATCGTTACCTTAGATTTTAACGTTACGTATGTTTAACGGTAAAATGTGCCAGATATAACGGTAAATAATATAACGTTATTTATTAGTTAACGATACCCGCATCAGAAGGCTGTAACGATACCATATTTTTAACGGTATTTCAAGCCCTGGCTTTCATATTCTTGCCAGTTTCAGAATTAGAAGTAATTACAGGAGGCTTCACAGTCACGATATACGAACAAAGCCATAAATCATATTTGTGACTACCTGTTTCGTAATTAATTACCGCTCAGACTAGAGTTCTATTGTAACTAAATCATGTACCTACAATTTAATTAAACACTCTACGTCTTCCGACGAAACCGGGTCATATTGTATTCAGATTCTCGACTATCAGAGGACAACTTTCAAGAACTTTTGGGAGGACCAACTTGTAAGGCCAATTTGGACAAGCGTAGTCCAGTGTCGGCCAAGCTTGGTCAAAGTACTGGTGGCATACAATTAACACTTCGTGCCATTTAGTGAGGCGGAACTTTGTTGGTACTTTTAAAGGCTATTATTTTCTTAAACGAGTTAATTATTTGATACAGTTGGAGTGATGTTTTAATTAATATTGTGGCGAGTGGGAAAATTTGAATTTATAATGTTGAAGTTTTAACACTTTGGCGTTTAAAGATATGAATAATTTTATCTATACCCATGCTATAAATCCTCTCTAAAAGTTTCTGAAACAGTTACCTTATAGCCAACATTAAAACATCCAGTGTCATAGTAACCATAATATCATCCAAACGGGTGTTATAATGTTGTACTGAATTTCATAATGCAACTCATTTCAAAAAAAGAACATTGTCATTCACGAGCGTTTCACTAACAAAGCACCGTAATTTAAAAACAAAACACATTCGAATTCGAAAAATTCGAATTCACTTCGTACCGCGCCATTTTTGTTACATATTAGTATTGCAAAGAAACTTTTATAGAAGATTCATATCATGGGTGTAGATAAAGTCTTGTATGCAACTGTAAATAATTAGGTATTAAAACCCCTTATTATATAACAGTTGCATAAATTATTATTATTCATCTGAATAGTTGTCACGATTTACGGTAGTGTTTGTGTAATTCTAACTTGTAATTGTGATGATACGACTGTTGTTTTATTTTTAGGACGTCAGTGGCTCTTTGCACTTGGAAAAATGCAAAGCAATTGAACAAAGAGCAAATATTGCACCCACATGTAACCCCAGATCGAATGGAATTGGATAGTTCGACTCGGAGAATAGAACAGTTTGAGAATGAGTGAAGTTTGTCGGTCGCGTGAAAATCCCGCCAAAATGGGTTCAGCGTGTTACGTAAAACAGCTGAACGATATTTAGGGATTTTTCATAATTACTAAAGTTTTCCACGCAGAATATTGCATAAACGTTTTGCATTTTATCAATGCAGCGTAAAACAGTGTGGAATTAAACATCAGATTGTAGATTTTAGCTCAAACAACTATAATGGCGTCAGAAACAGAAATAAATCAAACGAGTAATTTATGAGTGAAAATGGCCCTCACTCAAGTGAAAACAGTGATTTTAAAGACAATTTTTTAATATGAAGTCATCAGAGTTTTATGAAAGAAAAATACTGAATAACCAAGTAACTGCCACCAACTTAGAATTACTGCTTGCTACAATTGCTCGGCTCGCGCGGGGTTGGTCTCAGTTCTAACCTAACATAAACCAATTGGTCAGGGTGCCCTAGCTTAGTAACTGCGACCGATACGGCATTAGAAGTCAGCTCTTTTACATTTAACGGAACTGTTTTGTAAAACTGCTAGCGGTTATGTAAAACAGCTAACTAAGCAATACATAAGCAATATAGAAACTGTTTCGAAAATAAATTCATAAGTAGATAGAAAAAAATAATAATAATAATAAGAAATAGAAGAAATTTCTTAAGAAATAAGCAGTACCTTTGTACTCATATTTTAATTATGTCGTATCTATTTTGGATTTTACTGTGTGTACATAAATAATAAAATAAATAAATAAATAATATAGGTGTACTTTATTTCAATACCTACCTACTGTTTTTCATTTACTTCTCATTAATGTTTTTGCCCCAAATGGACAAAGAACATGTAAATAATGTAAATTATAATTAAAAATGTTTTGTTTTTCGCGACAAAACGACCATTGTACTTTAACGGTATATTTATTATATTTTTGAATTAAACGGGTATGAGAAGGTTTCTCCTAAAACCCCAAAACAATAAGATAGGAAAACCAAACTAATAGTAATTTAATCTTTGATCTCTAAAGGGACTGTCATTACAGGTTGCTAACACGATGTTTTAGGGTCTTTTCGCCACACTAACAAAATAAAAGAAAAAGAAAAATCCACTCAACCGTTCCTGCCTAATTAGTGTTACTATTTCTTTTGAAAAGTCCAAACTAAAAGCCGGGCATTTGCAAGAAAGTCTGGACATTTTACTTTAAAATCTTACTTGTCTCAGTATTCAGTTAAGTAAATTTAAAAAAAAAATCTCCTTATCATAAAAAGTCCGGATAAATCCAGACGGATGGTAACCCTACGCCTGGTAGCATAGAGATATTGAGTGTCAAAAATAAACCTAAACTTCGTATTTTTATAATACCGCGGAGGTTATTCCACACCGTTCCTGGGCCCGAACAAAATGTACACCCAGAAATCCTTAGGGATCTCCCCAAATCCCGCTTGTTTACGTAAAAGTTAAAATGTATTGAATCTCGTACCTACAGCTAATAAATTATTCAGAGAGCGTTTTTTTGGGAAACAGAAACGTAGAAGTCGAAAGTACTTGTGAATAATAATTTATTACAAGGTACCTTTATAAGAAAAGTTTGAGAAAATGTTGCTTCTAGCGGACGGAAGCTTCGTAATTTTTAACATAAACTGTAGAAATTTTCTATTAAATTATACTTACTTATTTTCTCAACTACCCTTAGTCTAGATTTACAGAAGATTTTAAGTGGTGTGAACTGCATAGGTAAAAAAGTTATTGAACGTTTAATAAAGAAAGAAAAAACGTATATTTGCGATAAACGCAAATAAAGAACAAATAGGTCCGCGAAAAGTCCACGCGAAACGGCCATCGCTCAGCATAATGCTGCGACCCTATGTGAGGCCTCTGCCTCACATAGGGTCGCAGCCGGCGTTGACGTAATGACGTCAACCGGTGCAGGATATAGTGAAATAAAATATTAAAAAATACAATACTTAGATACAATGAACAATGTTGGGGTTGGCTTCCAGTCTAACCGAATGCAGCTGAATACCAGCATTTTACATAGCGTTACTGCCTATCTGACTTCCACAACCCAGTAACTGGGTAATATGATATTCCTTGGTAAGACTAGTTATCAGACTTTCGGGCTTCTGACGACCCTTAACGACTGTCAAAGATCCACAAATGACAGCCGGGACCAACTGCTTAACGTGCTTTCCTAGCCATAGAGGAGTCTCGGTATGAAAAGATGGTCACCCATCTACGGACCAACCCCAGCAAGCGTGCGTAGCTTAGCCTCATGGATCGACCCGTGCGGCTTGTTATTAATTAGCCACGAGCTCCTCCACCTACTATTATTTTGTTTACCACCTAATAATTATAATAATAGTCATCATACAAATATTGATGATGTTAAATTTTGTTGCAGAGTCAATGATGATGTAGCAGCGATGTGCGCGCCGGCCACAGCGGCGCTGCTGCTTGCCGCTCTTGCTGCACTACCCTGTCGAGGTGAGGAACAACACATTTATATCATTTTTTATTAGAAAGCATACGAGAATTCCCTATCGTAGTTAGCCCCTCTGTCAAATGAAGAAAAGGAACGTTATTTTCATTAAAAGATTTTAAAAAGTTTCTATCCGACACCGTGCTCTCTAGCGAAACAGCTGACTGACTGAGGGAGGGGTCGCGCTCACGGCCGATCAGGTCACATGCCGCACCCCCCGCCCGTGTTGAGACGCAAGTTCGTTGCCCTATGCGCTAGGGCAACGAACTTGCGTCTCTTGTGGTAAAACGTAGTTTTACAAAAAAGCAAAAAAAAATTGTTATTTTCCATTGATTGTACGTTCTATAAATGAAACCAAACCACTGGTTGCAAGGATAACGGTGTTTACCCTAACAGCCTGTATATTTGTAATCACGTTCTTGAAAATGGCTCTAACGATTTCAATGAAGTTACAATGGGTTTATCGGGATGAAAAATCGATATAGCTAGGTCTACTCTGGGAAAATTAGTTTTCTCTGTATTTCACCCGAGGAGAGCTCGGTCGCCCAGGCACTGTTACTGATAACACTATCTTTTGATCATTCTTTTACTATTTTTGTAATGTAATATGTTGAGTTATGAATTATTCATTTGTATCCAAAAAAGACATTACAATGCTAGATAGATGAACATTTTTAGAATATACAGGGTGTTAGGGTAAACACCGTTATCCTTGCAACCAGTGGTTTGGTTTCATTTATAGAACGTAAAATCAATGGAAAATTACAACTTTTTTTTTCTTTTTTTTCAATCTACATTTTACAACAAGAGACGCAAGTTCGTTGCCCTAGCGCATAGGGCAACGAACTTGCGTCTCAACACTGGCGGGGGGTGCGGCATGTGACCTGACCGGCCGTGAGCGCGACCCCTCCCTCAGTCAGTCAGCTGTTTCGCTAGAGAGCACGGTGTCGGATAGAAACTTTTTAAAATCTTTTAATGAAAATAACGTTTTTTTTTTGTTGTGTTCGGTCATTTATTTTTATATTTATGTCAACTACCCATGGTTTGAATGACAAGAGTGTTTACCCTTACATCCTGTATAGTGGTTGAAATAGGTTCTGGAGGTTAGCAACGACGTCATATCTACTTGTTACCATGTCAATAAGGCCTACAATATCCTTTCTATTTGTCTCGTCTTGAACTTGAACATAATTTGATCTGTCATAACCTGCTCCAGATTCTGAATTCCATTGAACTTTATTGTGACCTGCCATTTTCTGATTTACATAAAATATTTCTCCAAATTGAATCATTTCGTTGCCTCTTTTGTTTTCTCGTATTTCATCTGGCACTTTGTAGACATAAAGCCAAGATTCCCAATGACCCTCTAGAGCATTACAAATTCATCGCCGTCCAAAATTGTTTATTTTGAAGGAAGTATGTTCAAAGGGTCCCGTTTCGTAAACCGTCGACCATTTAAAAATTATTTTCTTTACGCGTCGTCTAACAAATTAAATTGCTAATTCTCGGGAGCTCTCAGCTTGTATTGCTAAGTGTCCTTATGATATTTTAATTCTAGAGGGATTTTAAATAAACTGTGTGGAAGTCGCTTTGCGAGGAAATTGCTTGAGCTTTTAAAAGCAATCTGTTAGGTGATTTTATGTTGAATAAGATGATTGAATTTAGAAGCTTAAATTAGTCCTTGAAAAACTGTGTAGGTGCGTGAACTTGAAGACGTGTACGCACGAACGAACAAGAACATAGGGAACACGTATGTACATCAAACACTTTGTTCGTATGTGCGTACCTACCACTGACGAACATCAAACACTATATTCGTCAAATATGTTTGTGGCGATCCAATTTCGTATCCATGGCTACTAAAGAGAGCGGGGCGGTTGAGCGCGAACTGTGTGCGCGAACACGTACGAACCAAATGTTCCGTGTTCCATGTTCGTGCTAACCATGTTTAGTCCGTTCGTGCGTACATGCCTTGACGTAGCTCTTTTGCTATCCCTGAAATCGCAATAAAGCGACAAATAGAAGTATGAAATATTAATTCCAGTGAATTACCCACGCTATTGTACAAGAACATTTACCACGCTAACCTCAGAAACAGCTTCATGCGAGATTGAAACATGTTCGTAGGAAACATCTTTTGTTACTATGTTTTGAGAGTCAACAAACGGGGTAAAGTGGTTACAACCCAACACAAAACTTTCAGTTTATTTATCAATCAATAGGTTAAAGTGTACCCAGACAAGCTAAAATAGTTGATTGTTTATCGAGTCTAAAATTTACGTTTCCATTTTCAGGCACCGACGCTGACGTAGCCTCAAGGATATTGAACGAAACCAACAATTTTCAGGAGACAGGCTCCCTCCCTACTATAAACAAACTCTATGAAATGTTACATACCCACTCTGACCTACATAATCAAACCAAACTTGGCGAGAACTTTAATTACTCCAGTGTTAATCTAACACATAGTTTTAACTTATACAACAATCTCAAGTATCCGACGAGTATAGATAAGAATCACGTTGAGTGCTGCCAGAATGTTGATCAGGTTGGTGAAAACAATGTTAGTTTATCTAATAAGGGTGCTAAAGTAATCGTAGACAAAGTAAAGGAAGATTCACCAGCTGATAATAAAAAGAATAGAAAGAGAAGGGTTGTGAATGTAGTAAGAACATTCATAGAGGTGACTACGAGTGATGTGAGACGGTATATTGAAGCAACGGCAATGTCCGTGCCGTCGAGTCACTCGCCGTCGAGTATGGAGAGGAGAAGAAAACCAGGGGAGACTGGATCAAGTGCCCCGCTACTGAATTACATATTTGATACTTACTCTAATACACATCAGCATAGGAATGAGAAGTAAGTACCTCCATAATATTAATACTCAGTTATTAATATTTTTTTTAAAAACCTCGAATGACAAGGTATACTCTGTTTGTCTCTGGATCACACAAAGGTTGACTGGTAGAAAATGCCTATGGCATTAAGTCCGCTTCTGTACATTTGTGTGCTTAAATTATTAAATAAATAATATATACTTACCAAAGTTCCCTTCTTTACCAGGGTCTGTATTATCATTCTTTACAAGAACATTGATGTTTCGGAAACTTATCTAAGTATATTATGATATATTTTTTTAGGATAACTCACAGACCTGATCAAACGCATCAAAATAGTTCCCCTCTATAACACAAACTCCCCTTACTAAGAGACAGAAACATTGCTAACGGTAAACAATTTAATATGGTAATACCCAAATTGTATTTCACAGAGTTGGAATCTCTAAAGTCTAAACAAAACATTGTAGTAATTTATCAACAATACCATGTTTACAATAGCATTGATGAACCAACATTAATGTTTGGTCATATACAACAAAAACATATTGGCCCACGCCTAATGGTTTGGTCAAAATTAATTCAATTCTGTTGACTCGACGAAGTGTAAAACTGTAATGATGAATATTATAAAATTTTATACATCCAACGCCATCTTTACGAATATAAAATTTGGTAACCAAAAATGTTTTCGTTGAAAGAAAACTTCTTGGAACATAATTTCCTTTTATTTGTCTTTTATGTTATGAAGGAGAAATTTTTGCGGCATTTCAAATTATTTAATAATTTCGCAAACGGATTTATAGGTAAACAGTTCAAAGTTAAGCAGTTTGAAAACACCTTTGATGTTTCGGAGAGTAACTGAGGATTCTTCGAGTTTATATTTGTGTTAAAGATGCCATTAATTACAAATATTTTTTGTCTAATCAGGGTCGGAAATGGGAACAGCATTTATGCGGCGGCAGCTCCTGAGATTGAAGCTCTAGTGGGCTCCACTGCTCACTTAGACTGCAAAGTGGACGCTCTTCATGATAAACTGGTAATAAGTATGTTTCTTGTTACGTTTCATTCGCTTCCATTATTCTTTTCTTTATTTCTTTCCGTTCTTTTCTTTTTTTCATCATCTATCATTTTATAATTTGCTGGTTATCTTTAAGGAAGTTTATCTTTTTCTGCACACAATGATGAATGTTGTCCAGGTATCGTGGGTGCGGCGGAAAAACGATGAAGAGCCGATGGAGCTGTTAACGACGGGTACACAACAGTACACTGCGGATGACAGGTAAAACTTTACAAAGTTAATAAAACAAAAACAGCTACCTATTGCACTCAATTATCTCGACGGCTTCCAGAAACTTTTTAATATATTGCTCTTGAATAAACTCCGTACAAAGTTGGGGAAGCGAAAATATAAATAAGCGTGTCTTCCTACAGGATAAGCAGAGTTTCTTATACCTTTCAAACTGTGAAATTATGTATGATGAAGAATTTTAGAGCGCTCCTTGAGAATTCTTTTGAAAGTTTGTTTATTCGCTGTAAGAACTTTGTGAATGATCGAAGCTACGTGGTGAAATGTTTAAACAGTTTCGGGTGCTCTTCATTTTCTGTGGCGAAACGTGGAAATGATTTCATGTTTTGCGGTGGGGTGTGGCTACTATTTTTACTAACGTTATTAACTAACTAGGTATAGTTTTCGTTAGTAACTAGGTATAGTTTTTTTTAAATTGCGATTACATAATATTACAAACAGTATATTATATAACGAACTATTACTTAACTAATGAAATCCTAACTAACTTTACAAATAAACCAAAAAAAATTGCCCATTTTCCTAAGACAATTTTTTTATTTGAACTTTAATTTTCCGGCTATAGTCCAGTCGCGAAGCAGAAAGAATTTCGTACAATGACCCTTCATTACTTATCTCTATCGCTCGCGCTCAAATGTATTGCCGTCGCGATAAGGGCGGTCCTTCTAATGTGTGAGCGCGACGGCGATGGCAATATACATTTGAGCGCGAGCGATAGACATAAGTAATGAAGGGTCATTGTACGAAATTCTTTCTGCTTCGCGACCGGACTTTACCCTGTATATATTATGTCTGCGTTATCATTTTTATTTTTATCAATTTTTATATTATAGTAATAATTTGTGTGTTTCTCAGAAGATATATCAAATGTTGCCCTTCCCAGGTACTCAGCCCGCTTCATCCCTCCAGACATCTGGAGGCTAGAGGTACGGGAGGTGCGTCCCACTGATGCGGCGCACTACGACTGCCAACTGTCTGCCCATCCCCCTCGCACAGCAAGGGTGACACTTCGGGTGCCTGGTTAGTTGATGAAATGAAGGAATTTACTGACCAAAGCGGTTCTTACTAGGCTGTAACTTTAATTTCACCATTTCTTATACAAACCAGTTGGTCTATTTTGTAAAAATGTCATCGTAAAAATTAAGGTGAAATTCCACATGCTAGAGATTGACACTATTGACAGCAGCTCACTTCACCTAAGTTTTCACCGTGAGATTTTTACAGAATAGACGGCATGTCTACGTCTATAAAGGCCGTTTCAAGAATTTTTTTGTCTACACTATTATAAATAGAAAAAAAAATACATTTTTGTTTATAATGAATTATCTCAAAAACTCCTGGACCGATTTAAAACATTCTTTCACCTGTAGAATGCTATATTATCACTGAGTAACTTAAATAAATATCCTAACTTAGCTAGTAATCCGATAATGCGAAATAAAAGCGAAAGTGAGTTTGTTTGTTTCTTACGCTTTCACACTAAAATGGCTGAACGGATTTGGCGGCTAATTTTTATCCTGGATCGCAGACGAAGGCGCGGACAACTGCTAGTAGGCTATAATTTATAAAGATATCACACGGGCGAAGGCGCTGACAGAAGCTAGTAATTTATATAATATCAGTTCAGTACCTACCGAGCAGTGGTGGCCCAATGGTAACGGCCGCGACTCACCGAGTTGTAGGTCGTAGGTTCGAACCCTAACAGGCGCTTTACTTTGTATAAATTATTTTATCACTATTTGCTCTCAAAACGGGGAAGGAAAGAACATCGTGAGGATACCAGCATGTCCTAGAACCAAAAATTCGAAGTCATGTGACATCTACCAACCCGCACTGGGCCGGCGCGCGGCGTAGTGGATTACGGCCCACTCCCTCTCACAGAGAGGAGGCCTGTGTCCCAGCAGTGGGAATTGTATAGGCTGATAATGCTTATGCAGTACTTACCTTAATATTCCAAGGTAACCCACTTTAAACCAACCACCTTTTTAACCATTATTAGGAAAAGCCACTGAAGTAATTTAAACAGAACTTCAGTTGGATTAACAACAAAGAACTTTGAAATAAGAAATTGTTCTTTAACTTCCTCAAAAGTTTTATTTTTCTTAAGTACTTCCTAATGTTTTAAAAGGTTACAAGGCTCTGACTTCAGCAATTCGTTATCAATTATTTTATTGTTCTTGTTTACTAAGTCGTTCCTGAGTTTCTTCAAGACTAAGTTGTGGCCGCAGCTTCGCCCACGTGGAGTTCGATAATTAAGCCACGGGACCGCATTAATGGGATGACAGATCATTCAAGAGTCATGAATTGGCGGCCGGCTGAACGTCCGGCGTTCGGCGTGGTAACACATCGTGTTCGGGTTCGCGACTGGTCAATCGTCAATATGAGGATGCCTCGTTGAGAGGTGAAACACGTGTCGGTTTCTTACAGGAATTTTTATGGGATAGTTAAGCGGAATAGGTTACTAAATATATCTACGTCTATTGTATTTCACCATTTGGTTCTAAAAAAACATTGACCGTACGGTTACTTTAGGGTGTCTTGTGTGAAAAAATCCTTAAACCTTTATTTTATTACAGAAGTGTCAGTCCGTATCGTTGACGGCGCCGGCGCAGCGGTGTCGGAACAAGTGTGCGAGCTTGGCAGCACCGTAGCCCTGCGGTGTGAGGTCAACGGCCTGAAGATGGAAGGAGGTCCGTCCCTGCTGTGGTATCGGAAAGATGACCTCCTGAATGATGACACTACTAGAGGAGGGATTAGGTATGTAGAAACAGACAATTGGTACAATTTTTTTTTTTTTTTTGTAATCCAATTGACTTCGTCATTTTTGGTTGCTGATCGCCAAGGAAGCGGAAGATCTTGGCTACTTACGAATCAGGTTCTGTAGCCGAAATAGAAGATATCAAAAACGGTTCTTAAAATAATTATTATATAATATATTTTATATATAATTATAATATATTATAGATTATTTTACTCATGCGTAAGTTTCCGGATTGTCAAACTATTTTCATACGTCCGGTGTACGTTTTTCTGTTTACGAGTTGATCATTTATGACTCTAATGCAAGTTTGTAAAGCAAAACTCTTACGACTTAATCTTTTCCTTGACGTCTTGATTGCAATCTCCATCGTGTTTCGTCATCTCAAAAACGCGTTATTACTCTCTTCATCAGTTTTAACCACAAATCTTCTTCTATCTCAGTGTACGAACCGAGTTCGGTTCAAACGGCGCGAACTCGATCCTGCGCGTGGCGCGCGTGCGCAGCAACGACGCGGGACGCTACACGTGCACGATCGCACGCGCACCACCCCCGTCGCCGCCGCCCGCGCATGTCATACTGCACGTTATCAAAGGTAAGTTGTTCAGGCTTTGGTGAACCCTGACTGGAGGCTTATTTATAAGGCATCCACAGAATAGCCAGAGTAAGCAGCCGATAACTTCGTAGATTGACATTTGCAAGATGCACTTCCTAAAAAAAAGGCTTTGTTGGATAAAAATGGAGGCTTGGGTAAAATCTTTTAATGCTCACCTTATTTGGAAGACTGAATTTTGGCGAAAATCGAGTACTGTATTTTTATTGAGTAACACAGCCATATATGAAAACAGCGAGATATTTATTTAAAGTCTCTACTAGTTTTAATTGGTTGCACCGTTTCTTCAACAACTTTAGGAATCGCCCATCTTGTGATGCCTTATTAAGCTGTGCTATTGTATAAAAATCTCACCGTGAAAACTTAGGTGAAGTGAGAGTGGAGTGAACTGTCACTGCCTTACCATCGGTAGGAATCGATGACACTGACACTTCACTCCACGCTCACTTCACCTAAGTTTTCACGGTGAGATGGTTACAGAATAGCAATGTACACAAAGGAGTCATGGAACACCTAACTTGTTAAGTGTCACTTCAAGTACCGCTTAGTGCATTTATGACTACAGAACCATTATTCCTTCGCTTCTCATGAAGTTGAAATGTCTAAAGTCGCAGCTAGTTTTTAACCGACTTCTTCAAAAAGGAGGAGGTTCTCAATTCGTCTGTATGTTTTTTTTTTTTTTTTTTGTGTGTATGTTACCCGATTACTCCGCCAATTATGAATCGATTTTGATGATTCTTTTTTTGTTTGGTAGGTCATGCTTCAGAGGTGGTCCCATATAAATTGTATTAATTTTGCTTGCGTAGTTTTTGAGTTAGCTTCAATAATTACGTAGTTTTCCCACTTTGCGATGTTGATGACATGTTAATTGACTCCGTCACATAGCAGACAACGGTATACGAATTTGTGTGGGGTAGTTACCACAACTAAAAAGTGAAAAATAAAAACTTTTTACAAAAAAAAAAACAACCGACTTCCAAAAAAAAAGTGGAAAATAACTTTAATTTCGGAAGTCGGTGGCAAAAAACGAAAATTGAAAAACAAAGACACCGACTTCCGAAATTAAAGTTATTTTTCACTTTTTTTTTGGAAGTCGGTTGTTTTTTTTTTTGTAAAAAGTTTTTTTTGCTACCGATTCAAGAAATATTAAAACCAATTTTATCCATGGAAGTTTTCACAAACTTATCTGTTAGTCACTTATCCAGGGTTCATTAAAAAACCAGCGTGAGACAGTATTTATTCTGTCTGGCATTCATGCTGAAATAAACCTTTTTGGCGCAGCCGTGAGGCACACACTATTGTTGTAAAAACATTATTTTTTATTTTGATTTGTATTTTCTGTTTCATGAACTGTGTCCAAATAATCGTTATTCTTTCTTTCTTTATTTGTTAGCCTCGATTATCTTTGCTTACTTCTTCCTATTCCTCTACCAGGTGAAAGCCTAGCTGAGCTGCATCAGGGCGGTACTCCAGCATACAGCACCTCGCCGTGGGTGCTAACAATGGCGCTGTGCGTCCTTTTACAAGCCTACTATTAACATTTGTTTATTAATAAATTGTTCGTATTTATTTCGGCGTTTCATTTTTCTAGTACCTTTAATTTAGTCAAAGCTGGTAAATATCTAAGTTTATCTTAAGAGTCTATTGAACCTCAAATTGCTTAGCACGACCCTCTTTTAAGTCGAAAATACCGCAGCATTAATTTTTAAATAGATACATTTTATAGTTGAGGATAAATGTTAAGTAATGTCCTACGAAAAAAAAATCTCTAGAGAAAAATTTTACAAAGTTACCGAACAATAAACCGCTAGTATTAAAAAAATATTCCAATTTAGATCATGAATCATTTATAACTCAACTAACTACAGATAATAATATCATGTTTTTTATTTTTGTTAAATTACCATTATTTGCGCCGTAAGCAGCAAAGCACCTAAACTATTGGCACCTTGGAGCCGCCAGCTCTCCACTCAGTCTCGCTCTAACTCAGTCTGCGAGTAGAATGATGCGAGCGAGATGAAAAGTGAATTTGAGCTAAGGTCGGATGGGCTCTTAAGTGGCAGTGGGCAGGGCACATTGCTCGCAGAGCAGATGGCCGATGGGCCCGAAAGGTTCTGGAGTGGCGACCGCGTACCGGAAGACGTAGTGTTGGAAGGCCTCCTATAAGATGGACCGATGACCTTGGGAAGGCCTCAGGAATCCGCTGGAAGCGGGAAGCAAACCCTTCAAAACAAGAGTGAACAGGCATCTTCTGGGCTTACTCGTTCCATCATAGACCTCATCTATCGCTTTCCATCAGGCGAGATCGAGGTCAAGCAGTCCCATAAATCAATAAAAAATAAAATAAAAAACACAGAACCTATGTCCAGCAGTGGACTTTCGGTTGAAATGTTACTGATGTTAAATGTGTAATACTTGCAATTGAGTGAGGAATATTTGGAATATACAATTATTCAACGTAGGAACCTTTTAGCATACTGGAGTCTATTTTCTGATAGCCAAAACCTTAGAGTCTCCAAGCCTCGATTGAAGAGATTATTACTACGCAAGTTTACACTATCCTCGATTGCATAACAACTGAGTCGGCATTAAAAAGCAATATTCAAAAAAAAAAAAAAACAAATCCGTAGACCCGCAAAAATGGGAAACCGTCTACTTTCAGACATATTATTTATGACTGAAAGTAGACGGTTTCTCATTTTTGCGGGATGATAACTGAGCTATGTCACTTACCAAGCCATGAATTATTTACACAAAAACAAATCGACGCATTGTTGCGTTGGCGTTTGAATCAAGAATAAAGTAACAAATAAACAAAAAACGCATTTCTAATATTAGTAGGATAGGTGAACGACGTTGGTAAGTATTCTGAGAAAGTAATGGCGTGGTAGCCTGACCTGCAAACTAGGGCGGGAAGGTATACAACTTACCTACTACTTACCTACTGGTCAATATTATCAAGTAACACGCCAACATTGACCGAAGAGTTTCATGGAAAGCCTGAATATCTAGGTACCATTAAATTAGCAATATTTGTATATGATTTATACAGCATGACATTTTATTCGTTTTAATCCTCTAAGGGGTCATTTTACTTATCATTATGAACAACTTTCAATATGGAACCAAACCAGAAATTGCGAAAAATAATCAGCTGTTCTTTACATTTATGTTCGCATAGCTCGTCAAAATGTTAACCGTTAGAAGGATTAAAACGAATAAAATTTCACCTTGTAGAATATAATAGAAAAATACAAATGACTCATTGAGCGCAGCGTAGATAAAAACATGAGGTACTTATGTACGATAGTTCCTTTCATTGATGACATAGACATCAGTTGAGAAACTATTTTGTATTCAGTCGGGGGTTAAGAAGTTTTATGCGAACTACTACTAAGTATAGATAAGTCGCCAAAAACAGCCAGTAGAAGTTAAATATTTGAATACAGTGGTGGCCCAGTGGTAACGACCGTGACTTACGAGTTGTAGGTTCGAACCCTAATAGGCGCTTTACTTTAGTAGCGCCTATTAGGGTTCGATTCGGGTGTGTAAATTATTTCATCTCATAACGGTCATCATCAGCCTAGCCTTTTCCCAACTACATTGGGGTCGGCTTCCAGTCTAACCGGATGCAACTGAATACCAGTATTTTACATGGAGCGACTGCCTATCTCACCTCCACAACCCAGTAACCAAAGATGGTCACCCATCCGCGGACCAACCCCGGCAAGCGTAGCTTAACCTGATGGATCGACCCGTGCGACTGTTATTACGTAGCCACGAGGTCCTCGAGTTCTCAAAACGGTGAAGGAAATTAAACATCGTGAGGAAACCGGCATGTCCTAGAGCCAAAAATTCGAAGACATTTGACAATTACCAACCCGCAGTGTGCTCGCGTGGTGGATTACGGCCTACTCCTTATCACAGAGAGGAGGCCTGTGTCCCAGCAGTGGTAACATTACAGGCTGATTATGTATTCAAAAGCAGCCATATCCTAAGCCATTTGAACACATTCTTCTCCACATAAAAATAGCTATTTCTGGCATAAAACTCGCCGAATTTATCCGTATCACCCAGAATTGGACAAACAACCCACTCTCGGTACAATAAGGCTGCGTTTCCACCAGAGATGTGCGATGGAAATGTGTCGTGCGAGGATGACTAGCTGTGCTGTGAAAATGTGTGGGGGTTTCCACCAAAGCTGTGCGATGAAAATGTGCCTACGAGGATGTGTAGCGGAGCTGTGAAAATGCGCATTAATGTGTGGAGCGAGGATGGATGGACTGTCTGGTACAGTATGCGCAAACCTCGCAACACATCCTTCTCAACACACATTCCTCGCAACACATCCCTCGCACACGTCCCTCGTACACATCCCTCACACACATCCCTCGCTTGTTTTGTATGCGCAAAAATCTAGCTCCGCTGAGCCGTTTCCACCAGAGCTGTGCTGACCGAGGCGAGGTAAATGAAGCGATTCTATTGGTTCTTTACAAACACATCCCTCGCTACGCATCCTCGCACATCTCTGGTGGAAACGCAGCCTAAGACCGTCATGCATAATCTGATATGGTACTCA
This sequence comes from Lithophane semibrunnea, assembly GCA_947363905.1. Lineage (NCBI taxonomy): Eukaryota > Metazoa > Arthropoda > Insecta > Lepidoptera > Noctuidae > Lithophane > Lithophane semibrunnea. The sequence goes on along the minus strand of OX376195.1, from coordinate 3,923,925 downwards.
CGACCACATATCAAGCAGGCTTTAATTTCCAGTATGACCAGACCTCGCATTGTGTATGCTTTCCATACGACAAGAGGTCAGCTAATACTGGAATGTATAGCTTGTTAAGTCGTCCTGTGTACCAACCTGACAAATAAAACGGTCATTGGACCAGACGGTATCGTTTTTCTCGCATTTCCCGTGCCCATTATACGCGAATGGATTACATAAATAACCGTGATGTTGGCCGGAGTGACAGATTTGATGTTTTATTACTCGTTTCTATGGTAATTACTATAAATTGGGGTGAGTTTAAATGTCGGAATATAATGGAAACATGCAGTGGACTGTGATACAGAAAAAAAAAATCATTTCGATATTTTTTCACCGCACTATTAATTCAGTGTTACATGGTGTAGAAATATAAGCGGTGTGACTATCAGGCAGACTACCACTACTTTAAAACAGCCATACTACTTTAAAACAGCATTAGTAAACAAAAGTGTCCGGGGTATGGCTCCACGGATTTATAATAAAATTCCAGACGCCATGAAAGAATTAAACTTTACACAATTTAAGAAAAAAATGAAAATGTTCCTAATTGATAAATGTTATTATACTATTGACGAATACTTAAATGACGAATTAATTTAGAATTACAATTAATAAGAAGTATTGACAGTATTTGACATTTTAATTATTTTGACATAGATTTTTTGACATTTAATAATTCCTCATTTAGGTCTGACATAGTTGAAGTTTTAATAGTATGTAATCGTTTAATTTATTTTCTTATCTAATATCATAATTATGCATGATTTTTAAAAATATTTCAGTAAATTTTAATTTGTATTACCTACTCAGCTAGATTTACACACCATATTTGTACGCCTCCTGGCATAACATAGCGCTCTGTATATCAAACATAAGATCTGTATATCTTTACCTATGTTAACAAATAAATAAATACAATACAAATACAATACAATACAAATACCAGGAAACCTATTCCTGTTAGTCACACTGGTGTTACAGCGTGGTGTGACCACGAGTCCGCATCCCACGAATGATAGCCGGGACCAACGGCTTAACGTGCTTTCCGAAGCACGGAGGAGTCTCGGTATGTAAAGATGGACGCCCATTCACGGACAAACCCTGGCAAGCTTATTTTAACCCGATAGATCGACCCATGCGGCTGTTATTACTTAGCCACAAGCTCATCTACGAAAGTATTTTTTTTTTTAATCGGCCAAGTGCGAGTAGGACTTGTGGACGAAGGGTTCCGTACCATTATCTATAAAAACGGCAAAACAATCAAGTTTGTTGTATGGGAGCCCCCTATAAATATTTATTTTATTCTGTTTTTTAGTATTTGTTTTTATAGCGGCAACAGATATACATCATCTATGAAAATTTCAACTGTCTAGGGTTCATGAGATACAGCCTGGTGACAGACGGACAGACAGACAGCGGAGCCTTAGCAATAGGGTCCCGTTTTACCCTTTGGGTACGGAACCCTAAAAATGCGAATTTTTTTATATAGGTATTTCCACAAATGAATCTGGTGAGACTAAAAACCTCGCTGGAAAAGTCGAGGTCATATTTTTACAGCATGAAAGCAAATATTCAAAATATAATCTTGTTTAAACCAAGTTCTTTGATGTTACGTAGCTACAAAATAAAGCCAACATTTTCGTTCATATACCGAGAACCCATTAAATATGCGTTGTAATTGAAGTGTTACCAATTACCTACTAAAACATACCAAAACTCTACAGTTGAACAATCACTATAAATATGGAGATGGGTATCCATATTTATGAGGGAACTTGCTAAGCTCGGCTGATATCGGATAAACTGGGTGTATACTATCTAGAGTACCTAGTGGAGTAGTTGTAACTGGTCTGAAATGGGGCAATTTCAGGATGGGGATACCTATATTTGAATTTAAGCGTTGGTTAAAGAAAACGTTAGTTCTTCAGGGGTAGGAAAACTTTGCTTGAAAAAGAAGTCTACACAAAACGGCCATGATAAGACTATTTTTAAAGATCCTAAAATTATTGGCGAACACTTATGTAATGACTCTGTTGTGTCTGTCGTATGTATTCTACGATCGCAATTGAATTTCCAAATTGAATGTAAACAAATATGATTTTTGGGAGAACTAACTTAAACATCTTTAATATAAGTGTCATTTCAGTTTGCGCTACAACTTCAACATTTTTTTATGACTTTTCTTAATAGTCTTGCTTAAATCAACTTAATTTGTATCAGGATAAAGTAGAAATAACATCAATTGGAAACATGGATTTAAATAGTACAGTTCATCATCTGCCTAGCCTTTTCCCAACTATGTTAGGGTCGGCTTCCAGTCTAACCGAATGCAGCTGAATACCAGTATTTTACATTGAGCAACTGCCTATCTGACCTCCACAACCCAGTAACTGGGTATTACGATACCCCTTGGCAAGACTGGTTGTCAGACTTTCGGGCTTCTGACGACGCTGTCAAAGATCCACAAATGACAGCCTGGACCAACGGCTTAACGTGCTTTCCGAGGCACGGAGGAGTCTCGATATGTAAAGATGGTCACCCACCCACGGACCGACCCCGGCAAGCGTAGCTTAACCTGATGGATTGACCGGTGTGGCTGGTATTACTAAGCCACAAACAAGAAAATTATTCTTTGTAGGCAACGATTTTTTTTTTTTTGTTTCTTTTTTTTGGACTCCTAGTAACTATTTTTTTTTCTACAAGTTGACGAACTACGTTCAAGTCGCTTTATTAACATAAAAAAATCTTCGTAAATCCATGCATTTTATAGAAATGATCATAAATTTTCTGGATCACTAGGTACGCCAGTTCATTCAATAACAACGAAAGAAAAATAAAAGACTTCATGAATTTGAACGTTGTTTATCAAAAGATAGTCCAAATAAAAACTTTACTAGTTGAGTAACAAACTTTACTCATCGCTCGTGAATTCTGTGACTCATTTTAATATCCATAATTTCTGTACTTCTGATGTCTTTGGATCTTCAATTTGAGTGAAGGTATAGTTTTTTTTTTTTTTCTTGGGAATTTGGGTGTGCCTCTGTCTAACCCTACTGGGATTACAGGCGTAATGTTATGTTTTTTTTGTTTGTGATATTTTCCTTGTTTTCTCAAGAACTTTCTAAGTTCTAGACATTCTAACATATTTTTTGTGAAGTTTTTTTTTTAAATTATTTTTTACCACATTGTCCCCAATTTATTATATAATTTTATAAATAACAACATAGGACTGATTAAAACTAAATAGGCAAATAAAAAAGAAGAAAATTGTGTGAGAAAACCTATCAGGAATTCAGAGCAAGGGTGGTGATGACAGTTCACGCCTTCTGTAGGAGAAAATGAGATAAGTAGGTAAGTATAGGACTAGTATTATTATTAATTTTAAAATCTATTCGTTCTTAGGCTTTAAATATTTTAACGAGGAACAATTGGAGGGCAAGTCTGGTGCCAGCAGCCGCGGTAATTCCAGCTCAATGCTTGATATTCGTCGTCAGTGAAAAAATGTGTCAACATACTCGTATACCTACAATCTCATCATCCTACTTCGTTTGTTTTTTTGTAACGCTTTCACGCTAAAACGGCTGAACAGATTTAGATAGAATTTGGTACATGGGTAGACCATGACTTGGAATAGGAAAGGATACCTACATTTTATCCTGATATTCTGAGCCTTACGCGGGTGAAACCGTATAGTCTTATAAACATATAAAAATCAATTGCCGCGCGTTAGTCTCGCAAAAACTCGTTTTGTTTTTTGTTTTGGCGCGTTTTAGCAAAAAAAAAGAAAATAAGGAAAAACACAAAAAAACAGCCGAAAAAAAAAAAAAAACTTAATTTGATATGAGAGATCTAGTCTTATTTAAATATTACTTCACATTTCACATCTACAGGTAAATTTCATATAAGTAGTAATAAACGTTCCCTTATATTAATTGTTCACTATCAACAAAAACACAGAAAGTTTCCCGTAAATAGTTCTGCAAAAGTTAAACAAATGGGCAGAAAGTACAGCTTAAAAATTTTGCCCAAGTTTCCCAGTTTTGCCCAGTTTGGCTAGATGGATTTAGCTGCTCGTATATTTCCTCCGTTTCCTCGTGTTAACGGACGCATTTAAAGAAGGCATTTCGGTGTTGCTTTTTAGTAAAAAATGTGAGATAAATCGTTGTTTCGAATGCGTACATTTTGCAGTAAGAATATATTTCCTTCGGTATTTGGTAGAACGAGGAATAACAGCGTAGAATTAACAAGGATTCTACTAAACCAAGGTCGAACCTGTGTTAAAATTAGTATCTGCACGGAATACTAATCGGATGTTTGGGTAGAGCTCTGAAAGTCAATTAAATGATACCCAAACAAATAAAATGTACCCGAATATCTAATTCACAATCCTTACCTACTAATTTTTACCAATGAAAGAAAATGAAAAGAAAAAGTAGGTACAGTCACGGACTTTAATTGATGAGCCACCTGGCACTGTTCCTATTTTAGCCGTGTAATGCAAATCGGGTTTATCCGGTTCCCGACACGCAAAATCATATGTCTTCGCATTAGAAGAAGAAAATTATATTTCATATCTTTACCGGTTGGCTAACCTGAGAGCCAGAACTACAAACTTGACAGCGGAGTGACTAGCCAAAGTCAACCAATTGCTGGTCTAGCAACCGTAACCTAGCAACGATAAACAATTGTTGCTAGGTTACTGTTGCGATTGTAACGTCAGCGTACGGAGTAATATTAATAGTCATTTCGACAAGTTCGAAAGTAACGTCTCTGACATCGATATTTCAACTGTCACTCGTTATGTCTTCAGTTATGTTTTCATAATTATCGAGTTAATAAGCGGAGAAGCGGAGATTCAAAGGAGGTCGGTATCAAATAGATTGGATAAACTAAATGCAACATTGTATTTATTTTTATCATTGTGAACTTATTACTCAAACTCTATGGATAAGACTATTTCCGATTAAAAGTAATTTATTTGTCACCTTGTTTACGAGCGTGCGGTTTAAGTTCGTGTTTAATTGTGTAATCTCGTGAATGTATGAAACTGCAAAATTGAAAAGTTTGAAGGTGGCTGATCAATTAAAGTCCGTGACTGTACATTGGTTTTATGCAATCAAATAAAAACTCAAAGCATTTTATTCCAATTAAACCATTACAGGCACTTTTGAATTATCAAGGAGTCGGTCTGTCAGAAATATGTAGCTAGTTGCCTAATCAAAACGTAGTAGGCACCTATGGAGAAGAACGGGCAAGAAACTCCATAGACAGTATTTTAAATTACTTATATTGTTACAAAAATATTAGTTACATCATTAATGTCGAATTTATAATTAAATGTGAGAACGATGTAAAAAATAGGTACACGTTAAAAGCGTCCAGAGTCCATCAAATGGAAACAAAAAAAACAATTCAAAAATAAAATAAGCCATGGCAAGTAAGACCAGTCTAAACTGACGCTGGGCGTTCACAAACATAATGGATCAGGACCATTCAGCTCAACCATTTTGAAGGGATCCAAAACACGCGCCACCATCAGCGAGATATCTGAGTGAGCATGGCATACTTACATTACTCACAGCCGCCAAGGCACATTCAAGTCAATGAAAGAAATATTACCCGGTAAATGGTAGCTCTATATTACATAGTACTCACACCTGTGCTATACAATCATATAATATAATATAATATAAAGGAGATCATTGAGTTTATACAGTCCAAAGATAGTCTTACAATCTTCAGCAGCTCCAACAGTATTTTCAAATGATAATCAATTAGCTGTCATTCACAAACAGCGTTTCTTAATTTGAAATTGGGCAGATTCCTACTAAAGTTGCTCTATATCCTGATGAGATCTTTCGTACACGCCACAAATGGAATGACCACGACACGACACGCGACGCAATGTATACAGCTGGCAACACTTTAAGAGTATTTCTACGAGTTCCTAAGAGTACTCTACATCCACTTCAATACCACTCAAAAGTACACTCAATTTTCATACCTTTACCGTAAACGAGCACGTAATTTACAAACAAACATAAAAATAAAACAACATTTACAGCAGGCGTAGCATGAGCACCGTTTTGTCGACGGAAGAGTAGACAAAAATGACGTTTCCTGTAGACAGTACGACGGCAGCAAAGTAGAAAGAATCAACTGCACTTTTTACGAAATTCACTCTTTTACATAATTCGACTCAGAATTCTTTGTTTTGTCATAGAATTTATCGGTTGTCAGTGTGATTTTGACAGTAAGGATAGAAAACTTTCTTCCGAAATAGTCTACCTACAAAAAGACCTAGACAAAGATCGTTAGAAATGAAAGACAAAATGACAGATTGTAGAATAATTTCTACGGTGGATGTCAAAAATGAAGAAACGAACTGTCACTTTGTATAGAAAAAGCTATGTCTATTCTTCGTAGAGATAGAAAACGCCATGCTACGCCTGCAGGTCAGGATACTCCGATCCGAGGGGATCCCGCCATTTTTCTTTCCAAAGCAATTGCAAAGAAAACCCATTATTTCCCAGTTAGGTATCCCCGAGTGATTCGGAAACTTTGTCATTAAAAAATGTGCATCCAATATATCCTTGGTAGGTACCTGCTGGAAGTGGGACAGTGTGCAAACTAATCTAACTTTGTTTGCAAAGTGGCTTCGAGCTTAAACCGCACTGTTTTATAAACCGATTCAATTAAATTGTTGAAAGACATCGAGTAATTAACGTATTTGTGTGAACGAGTATGGTTTTGACGAGCACGAAATTGGAGCTTGTTATTTTCGAGTGTACTTGAAATATGGAATTGGGTTAAATGAAAATACAGTAAATTAATATTTAAGACAGTTTGCAAGTAAATAGTAAGTAACCGTATGTCAATTCAATTCAATTATTTTGAAAATATAACTATTATTATTTATTTTTATTTATTTTACTATTTATGTACACACATAATAAACAGACAAGAAGAAAAGAACAGAAAAAAACGTACAAAGGTGATGCTTATTTCTAAAGAAATCTCTTCCAGCACACCTGCGATAGGAAAGTAGATAAGAGATATAGACACCATGTGTAAAATTCAAGAGAAAGTAAAATAAATAAAATCGACACAATTCACTTAATAAACTAGAACAAATAATATGATCATACACTTACATACAAATATAAATACTATATACATATTATTTAGTAGGTATGACAAACGCATACCACAAGGGTTGGATTGAGGTGGCCCTAGAAAAGGATGATGGAAGGATTTGGGGGAGGCCTTTGCTCAGCAGTGGGATAGGTGTAGGCAAAGATAAAAAAGGGAAAATTACTACTTCATGAATAGATTGAAAACATCAAATGTCATCTGAATGTTTTGATGAGAGCACAAATGCGAAAATAAGTTGGTTTGTTTGTTACTCTTTCACGCTAAAACGGCTGAACGGATTTAGATGAAATTTGGCACAAGGTCATTCCAGGTCAAGGTTGACCTGGAATAGGACATATTAGGATACTTTTTATCCATACGTTGCCGTGGGAATAAAAAGTAAGGAATTATTTACTTTTAAATATAAATATGCTGACGATTTTTACTGTTATATTTCATTATAGATAAATTGACAGACGACCATTATAATTCTTGAAAAAAAATATTCAACAAAACGCAGTAAAATGTGAATTTCGCGGGCTAAGTTTGAGAGCATTCGCCTTATTTGACTCAATTCAAAATCCATGTTATATTGCGAAACAAAACTTTATGCACCTGAAACGCATCAAACTGTCGTTATCTCAATCTTTTTATCTAAAGTTGAATCTTTCAAAATCTATTTGAACGTTTTACAAGCCATTGCCAAATGAAACATATTTTACTCGTACATTTAATATATTTATTTACAGTCGTTACGGGTCGTCAGAATCCCGAAAGTCTGACAACCAGTCTTACCAAAGGGTATCGTATTACCCAGTTACTGGGTTGTGGAGGTCAGATAGGCAGTCGCTCCATGTAAAATACTGGTATTCAGCTGCATCTGGTTAGACTGGAAGCCGACCCTAATAAAGTTGGGAAAAGGCTAGGCAGATGATATTATAAATAATATTGATGATATTATAAATAATATTTATTTCACAAAAATAAGGCTGCCTTTCCACCAAAGATGTGCGAGGTAGTTAAGCGGTGAAGTCGAGCTACAAAACAAAGGGGTTTATTCATAAAGTTGCTTAAATATAAGTGACGTACAAAAGTCAAAAATTTTAGGTTAAACAGTCGCTTATCATTACTTAACTTTAAGCAACGTTTATTTTTTCAACATTAACTTTCAACATACAATCTTCCGTGTCGTTCGGAGCAACATCTTAATTTTTTACTTCGCTGTTTTACCGTGATTGTAGTGGTTCAAAGTGTCGTTAACACAGTAAAACTAATATGTTTATGTGAACGGTTGCAGTGTGTGTGCAGTGAGGCTTATTTGACTTAAATCGATACACAAACACCTGATATATAAGCAAAAACTTAAATAAGTAATTGCAATTACGGCCGAGTCCCTGACCTAGGGCAACCCGCAAATCGCCCGCTTAGTGCGCGCTGTGACAAAGTGACTCACCATAACATTATATTTAAACACATCTACCTACGCCGTGCGCTTGGTAATTAACAATACTAAGTACTCTCTATACCAAAACATAACGGATAGGTAAGATGCAGTGTGTAGCATGTAGCAAAATCATAGATCGCGGTGAGTTATTGGTTTGCACTTCATGTCGCAGTTTATATGATTATAAATGCCTGAGTATGACTAAAGATTACTATACAAGTCATCATAACGAACTTAAGCGGAACTGGATTTGCCCTACGTGTAGCAACATAACCCGTCGCAAACACGAAAATACTCCGGTGCGAAACCAATTTGATATTCTTTGTGAAGATGCTAACATGTCCTGTGATGAATTATTGGTCATTCCCGATAGCGATTCCAAAGTGTCCTCACAGAAGTCTTCGCGTCATATTACTGCTGGAACGTTTATTAATCTACCGGATGCTTCTTGTTCTATTACGTATGAGCAATTTGGCCAACTTCTCGATTCTAAGCTTGAAAGCATCAGAGCTGCCCTAACTGTAGACATCAGGAAGGAAATAGCTTCCGTGATCGACAGCTTAAGAGACGATTTTACACGTACTACAGATTTTTTGGCGGCTGAACAAAAAGACCTAAATGATAATCTAGCCTCGGTTAAGAATACCATCCAGTCGCTTGAGTCTGAGAACAGTAAACTCCGCTCAGACATGACTGAACTCACGCGTCGAATGCAAGCGATTGAGAAATTATCGCGATGCCGCAATATTGAGATTCATTGTGTGCCGGAAAGGAAGAATGAAAACCTAGTTGCGATTTTTAAGAATCTGTGTAACGAAATAAAGGTTTCAATTCCTGATACAGACTTACAAGCAATTCGTCGCGTTGCAAATATGAACAGTGAATCGGTCCGTCCGAGAAATATACTGGCAACATTACCATCGGAAAGGCAACGGGATATGCTTCTCTCAGCCCTCACGAAATATAATAAAGGCAAAAAAGATGACGTCTTGAACTCGTCGCACCTAGGCGTTCCTGGAGATAAACGCACTATTTACTTAGCGGAACATCTTTCACCCGAATGCAAAAAGCTTCACGCCGCGGCGAAACTGGCAGCTAAGGAACGTTCTTATAAATTTGTATGGGTAAAATACGGCCGCATTTATGTTAGAAAAATTGAGCAAGAGCAGGCTATACTTATAAAAGACGCTAGTTGCTTAGCTAAACTTGTCTAATTTTAAGACACACATGATTGTTACTTACTTGGATCTATTTACTGTTCCTTCTTATGTTAATTTATTATCAGAATGTGAATAGAATAAGGTCAAAATTGCACGATTTATATGTTAACTCGCTAAATTGTAATTATGATATCATTTGCTTAACGGAGACGAATGTTAATTCTGGTATTTTTGATAGCGAGCTTTTTGACCAACGGTATAATGTGTTTCGAAGAGACCGCGAAAGTTCATGTGTAACGAAAGTTGACGGTGGGGGTGTATTAGTAGCTATTAAAAAAGATTTCAAAGTGATAAGACATTCCTCATGGGACAGCAGAGTGGAAGATATTTGGGTAAGTATTTTGCCTAATAACCCGCATGAGGTTCGGTGCAACCTTTGTGTATGTTACCTTCCCCCGGATTTGCCAAATAGTGACCTTAAAGCTTTTTATACGAATACACAAAAGATTGTAACGGATTCACGTGACGATTGTGTCAATCTAATTATTGGGGATTTTAATGTTCCGGGTTTAATTTGGGCACCCACACCATCAACCAGCAAATTGACGAATGCTGTTGCAGCTACTGATTATAAGTCTTCTCTTTTGCTGGATTTGTTGGCCATTTGTGATTTGTCGCAGTTTAATCATATACCTAACAAAAACCATAGATTTTTAGACCTTGTCCTTTGTACTTCCGATAGTATCCGAGTAATTTTAAACGATGAGCCACTCAGTCGGGTTGATGATCATCACCCACCTTTGTGTATACATATAAAAGGTAGCATTCCTACTAAACAAATGAAACCTAATAACATCGAGCGGCGAAATTTCCACAAGTGTGATTATGCGAAGGTTAAGGTGGCTATCGCAGAGGTTGATTGGGCTACTCTATTACTGTCAAGTGATATCGACCGAGCGGTTGATGAGTTTTACATGGCTCTCAACTCTATAATCAACAAGCATACTCCCACAACCAAACTGGGTGAGTCTGCACAGCCTTTCTGGTACTCACAAGCTCTAAAAAAATGTCTCAAAGAGAAAAATAAATATCATAGACGTTACAAAAAATATGAAAACCCCCGTGATTTTCACCTTCTCAATGTTGCGTAGTAGGTGCCAATTTCTTACAAATGAGTGCTACGGTTCCTTTATAACATCCACAGAGGACTGTTTATCCGACAATATCAAATCATTTTGGAAGTTCGTCAATAGAAAAAGAGATACGAATGGCTTACCGCAAACGATGAAATTCGGTGGAGTGGTTTCATCGGAAAGTCAAGTAATTAGCGAATTATTTTCGGACTTTTTTAGTTCAGTTTTTGAGGGTACGTCTGGACCTCCCCTCAGTGGCGAAACATGCGCAGGTATTGAATGCTACTCTTTTTTATCGGAGATTCATGTTGAACACGATTATGTTTTGCGGGCATTGAAAAAACTGGATCATAATAAATGCGCTGGTCCGGACGGAATACCTTCTATTTTTCTGGTCAAGTGTGCTGAAGAGCTGTCATTGCCACTCTATTATCTGTTTAATCGATCGCTAAAACTTGGTACGTTTCCAAAATACTGGAAAAAGGCGCACGTTGTACCTATTTATAAGGATGGTGACAAGTCAGATTGCGCAAATTACAGACCCATAAGTATTTTATCTGGCATGGCTAAACTTTTTGAAGCGTCTTTATATCAGCATTTTTATTCTCATTTTAAACCGTACCTTTCCCAATCCCAGCATGGATTCGTACAAGGTAAATCTACACTCACAAATCTGCTCGAGTACAAAAACTATCTGTGTACTGCTTTCGCGAAGGGTGGTCAAATAGACTCAGTCTATACAGACTTTCGGAAAGCTTTTGATAAAGTAAACCATGAAGTACTGCTTTTGAAGCTGAAATCGTACGGTATACATGGTTCCCTGTTCAGGTGGATACAGTCTTACTTAAAAAACAGAAGCCAACTCGTTTCTGTCAGAGGGTACTTGTCGTTACCGGTTAATGTCACATCAGGCATTCCACAGGGATCGCATTTAGGGCCCCTACTTTTCATAATTTTTATTAACGATCTCGTGACAAAATTGGCATGTCCCTGTCTGTTGTATGCCGATGATATGAAGGTATTCACGTCGATAAAAAACACATCCGACAGTGAATCCCTTCAGAACGATTTAAATACCATTTCTGACTGGTGCACCATTAATCGAATGAAATTGAACATAAATAAATGCTTTGTTATCACATTTACAAAAAAACGTATTAAGAACACCTATGACTACAGACTCGAAGGTCAATCGTTAGAACGAAAGCACGTAGCCAGAGATCTCGGCGTGTTGTTCGATGAACAACTGTTTTTTAGAGATCATTACAATAACGTGACGAATAGAGCATTAAAACTTCTCGGTTTTGTATCTAGGTCTACCAAAGGATTTAAGAAACCTCAAAGCTTTATATTACTTTATAAAAGCCTAGTAAGAAGTTTATTAGAATACTGTTCGGTAATCTGGTCACCATGTTACGCAGTGCACTCTGACAGAATTGAGAGTGTGCAAAGAAAATGTGTAAAGTGGGTCTCGTACCGATATGGCTTCTCTAGAACGCTACAAAGCTATTCCGAACGCCTTGTTAAATTCAAATTGGAACCTTTGCATGCTCGTCGCAAACAGCAGGACTTAATAATTCTGCATAAGATCCTACATTCCACGCTGGAGTCTTCAGCTCTGCTGTCCCTCATAAACATCAATACTAGGTATAACACCCGAACACCGAAAACTTTTGCACTTCTGGTCTATACAAATAACACCTCATATTACAACCCTATCGTTCGAATGTGTCGACTTTACAATGAAATTTCAAAAGATAATAACACTATTGACATCTTCGATTCTCGTGCCGCAGCTTTCAAAAGACATGTGTGTACTCTTTCTATTTAAATACTGCTCTCTTTAAATGCTTTAACTTTATGTACCTTACCGCATGTTTGTTCTCCTACACTTTCCCTGTCTAAGTAGAAGAGTGTCGGAGAATCTTGTGAACTAAGCTTTTACTGTAGTTGTCATAATTATTATGTTGTTGCTAGTCGTGATGTGCGATTACGCTTTGGGTGATAATCAGATCGAAACCTATAATGTGAACCTAGTGATATATTGTGATTGTTACCTGTTGTAGTTGCCTTGTGAATAAATAAAAATAAAATAAAATAAAAATAAAATAAACCACTATGTCTCTAGTTCCACTAGAACTAAGTGGTGTAGCGGAGCGAGTAAGATGTTCTAGACAAGGCCGCCTAGTTCATACCATCCGAATAATCTCTATCCACCAGATAACAAACATGTCCCGGAATTAACACACACCACTAAACACCCCAAATACTATTTGGCTAATAGAATTGAGGAGGACCAGTGGTGGCCCAGTGGTAACGGCCGCGACTTACGAGGTCGTAGGTTCGAACCCTGACAGGCGCTTTACTTTGTGTAAATAATTTCATCACCACTGCTCTCAAAACGGTGAAGGAAAACATCGTGAGGCAACCGGCATGTCTTAGAATCAAAAATTTGAAGACATGTGACATCTACCAACCCGCACTGGGCCCGTGTGGTGGATTACGGCCCGCTCCTTCTCACAGAGAGGAGGCTTGTGTCCCAGCAGTGGGAACATTATAGGCTGATAATGTTGTTAATAGAATTGTTATAATCATATTACATACACAGATTTTTTACTATTATGTTTATAACATTGTTTATTTATTAAATTAGTTAGACTGTGGGAGAAAATTGGGGTCACATTATAGGTAAATCTACGCACGCGCACAGTCGTGAAGGGTGTAGCGTAGCAGGTAACTTCGTCCATTTTGTTTTGTTTTGACTGTACAGCGGAAGTGTGAATGTTTAATAATTTACGTAGTTTTCATTATTTTGAGATAGGTAAAAAAATACCTATATTGAAAATAACAGAAAAATTGATTCAGTAAACGATTAGCATTAATTCAGTTAATAAAAAAATGGTACATTAGGTTAGTGATAGCATCGTCAAATACCATTCATTGGTTAAATAAGTAAATTCGGAACAACTTCAGTCAAGTTTTAAAATAATCAAAATTTTGAGCTAAGTAGACAAGCGCCAACAATACAGGTTGTTTCAAAACTTAAAATCACGATCCCCTTGAAAACTACATTTGCTTCCTCCGAGCTCACATAGACAGTTTTAATTTAACTTTTCTAGAACAAGCGACTGTGTGGACATAACGCAAATTTTGAACTGGAAGTGTTGTTGTTCTTTAATAGGTGAATCCCACTGCTGGGATCGCCGGGGAAATATTTTCTAGACTGAATTTGTTTAGTTGTTGAGTGTTTAGTGTGTATTTATAATAGGTACCGCAGTTTTGGAAGTGCTCAGTGTCAAAAATCTCAGATGGACGAAAAGATATTAACCACGATTGCTCAGTGTAGATTGGCGGCTTTATTAGTCAGATTATATTAATTATAACATGTTTTCTAACTCCTCAATCTATACGGACACTCTTAATTAACTTAACTTAAATCCACTTACAGCAGAGAACACCTAGAGCAGTGGTAGCCCAGTACTTACGAGTTGTAGCTCGTGGGTTCGAATCCAAACAGGCGCTTTACTTTATGTGAATAATTTCATCACACCTGCTCTCAAAACGGTGAAGGAAAACATCGTGAGGAAACCGCCATTTCTTAGAACCAAAAATTCGAAGACATGACTGTGTCATCTAACAACCCGCATTGGGCCTGCATCACAATAAGTATATTCGAATTGATATAAATCTAAACAATCACCATAATACCGTTCTGCCATATTTTACATCAATCCCAATCACTTTCATTCATCTCAATCATTCCGAAAGCGCTTGTAGGTACGTTAGGCATTTATCTATTTTTCACTCGCCCCCTTTACATCACCTTCATCTCATCTGAGAGGTGTCAAAGACAGGTCTACTTCGTTATGCAGGACAATGATGATGCTGGTGAATGGTTCGATGTGATGGCAGCTGCTGAAGCGCTTTACTCTGGCTTAATTAACGCTGAACTATTTAGGAGTATGAAAGGTCGTGAAAGTTTGTAGAAGAGCTGGTAGTCTTAGTGTCTACAAAATAGACAAACTATACTTATTACCAAGCGATTCTGAGTTAGGTATATAATCTTTACAAATAAATAAAATGGAAGTGTCTCTTTGTAACATAAAACAAAAAGCTTGCATGAATTCAAGATAGTATTAAAATCGTTAATACCTATTGTAATTTGGAAGCATTATACTTCACGAAGGGACCACGGGGAATAAACGAAAAAAACAGTTTTTTACTAAATGCATAATATGAATGTATAAACGGTACTTATAACAAAAAAAAACAATTTTTTAAATATTTTTGTCTGGCTACGGCTGTACCGATATTGAAGAAACTGATGAGAGTTAGCTGATGTTATAAGGAGAAACTTAGGGAACTTTATATTACGTGCTTTCGGAAAAGAATTAGGGCCAACGTGAATCGCCCCAGTATGTAAGAGCCTTAATAGTTTTAAATTCCTCAAGACAAAAAATAGAAAAACCCATGTTACATATGACCTTTAATACCTACTCTTATGACCACTCATAACACATTGCCATCCTTTTCCCGAACAAAAACGACACACAACAGTCCTACAAACCCTTGTCACTTATAACAAAAAACGGCTCGAAGGACTAAAAACCTCTCAAACGCCAAAACAGCTTCAAAACGGAAACAAAATAAATCATAGTCACATGTTCTAAACTACAGTTTTAGCTGTCAACCGATAATCGAGCTTTTGGTAACCGCTGCGAGATACTTCAACATAAGGGAACCACAAAATGCGACTAACAATGTTCATAATGGTATAACTTAATGATGAATAATAATGCCTGTTTTCACTAATACTAAGCGACACCTAAATAAAAGCGCGCTGTTGGATTTTCAACCCTCGGCTCAGCACCGAATGTCGAAAATTCAACAGCGCGCAAGTGATTGAAAATGGGTATTAAGGTACTTTTCTGTAACTGACTGGAGGCAGCAGCAGCACGTGACGTGTCGCCGCGACACTACTGGTTTCTATAAAATACCTTCCGTAACTAGCGCCACGTCGTGTTTCATAGAAATACATGGAAACCAGTAGTGCCGCAACGATCCGTCGCCTGCTACTGCTGCCTACAGTCGGCTTCGGAATTGTACCTTTAGGGTGCGTTTCCACTGAAGCGGAGCTAAGCGGAAACCTGCAGAAATCGACCAATCACAATGGTTGAAATTCTCATCGCGTATTAACTCTCATATCGCCTGTGTTTGAACGATTCCTGCCCGTCTCCGCTTCAGTAGAAACGCACCCTTAGCCTACTTACCGATTGCCGCAGGACATACCTATTTTATTACTATCGGATTCATAATTATTATTTTAATGGGTCATTTAAAGGGATTATAATCGGGCAATTCAAACTGATATTTGGACCGTGTTATGCAGAAAGCAGCCATATGGCACTTTTTCCAAAAATGAGTTATAAACACAGCCATACTAATTTCGACATACCAGATTTTTTGCAAAAACAGCCATGTCGATATCTCCATTTATTACGGAGATATTAGCCGTCAAATGCAGCCATGACTACAAATGTATATTGTAAAAAACAGTCATCTTCATGTAAAATGCAGCCAATTTTGTCAAAAATTAAAATACCTATTTTGTAGAAGTCAGTCAATTTGTAAAAATTGTTAGGAGGTATTGGAGTTCGAGTTACGTAAACGGCAGCCACTCTATTATGGCTGTTTACTGTAAATTATTTATTTGTTGTTAATCGCAGTTGGCTTTTTTATTTATTTGATTTTTTATAAGACCTAAAGGAAGTGTCCCTAGTTAAAGACAGTAAAAAACAGTATGAATACATTATACAACAGTCGGATTATTTTAGTAAACTTAGTACACATTCTAGTGAATAGCTGCTACACTTAATACTTTCTTGTCTGTTTTTTATTTTTTTTATTGTTACAGATCACATTTTAAAACACAGCCAACTACTACATGGCTGGTTTATCATTGTGATTTCTACAAAATATGCTATTTTGTATAAAACAAATAAAATAATATTAATAATTGCGATTTTAGACGTGGTCTAAAATCGCAATTATTAATATTAATATCCACGTTTCGAAATTCTGGATGGGATACAATAAATTACTATAGTTACACCAATATGTCTCAAATATAAAATAATCAGAAAATTAATAGGTACACAACCGAAATGCAACCATCGACAGAAAAACGCTTATAACTCTGTTTGTACTTTTCCCGACATGGCTGCCTTCTGCATAACACGGTCCATTTTATCTGTGACGCATTGAAAACTTATGCAATAATAATTGGTTGATGAATATCAAAGGATGTTTCGAATAAAACGATATTTTCTTTGTAATGCAATGATCAATTTCTTGCTTGTTTATCGCTCGCTAATGAGACAATAATTACCCTGGTATTTTTGTCTGAATAATTCGATATTTTGAAATCCTGCTAGGCGAGAGATCGCCAAGTTGGGCAAAGTGTTATTGAGTTTTTTCTATTAGGAATTTCTTTCCGCAAAAACACCTGATTTGGACTGTTACGAACATTTTAAAATAAAAAATTGCCAAGGCGGTCCAGCCGTACTGCAGGCGTAGCATGGCGCTTTCTATCTCTACGAAGAATAGACATAGCTTTTTCTATACAAAGTGACAGTTCGTTTCTTCATTTTTGACATCCACCGTAGAAATGTTTCTACAATCTGTCATTTTGCCTTACATTTCTAACGATCTTTGTCTACGTCTTTTTGTAGGTAGACTATTTCGGAAGAAAGTTTTCTATTCTTACTGTCAAAATCACACTGACAACCGATAAATCCTTTGACAAACCGACAAAACAAAGAATTCTGAGTCGAATTATGTAAAAGAGTGAATTTCGTAAAAAGTGCAGTTGACTCTTTCTACTTTGCTTCAGTCGTACTGTCTACAGGAAACGTAATTTTTGTCTACTCTTCCGTCGACAAAACGGTGCTCATGCTACGCCTGCTGTAGCATAATGCGCTTACCAACGAACAGCATTTCATTTTTATTATCTATGAAGATTTGTATGGATGGAAATATTATAATAGAAAATAAAGATGCCAGCTTCATTTGAAGCCAAACTGGTTGTTTCTGATTCCAGTATAATTAACTGGAATTCCCCAAAGTATGTAACACACGGCCGGATGTATACGTATTCGCTTACAAGCTGCTAATTAATCTTAACTGGCGCAATTACCTCAGCAATATATCAGTCAATTTGGGTAACATTGCTAGCTTCTGACGTCGACTATCATTTTATATTATACCTACTACAATCGCTAGATAATGTGTACTGATTTTGACGGGATTTATTAGTAACTAGCTGTTCGTGCCCGGCGTCGCCCGGGTGCAATACTGACTTTTCCGGTGGATTAAAAAAAAGGATAAAAAAAAATCATAAGTGTTAAATCCATATCGACGGTGGAAAGGTAAAATGGCTAAAGCGCCATTTTGGTCGATATTGAGTTATATATATCACTGAACTGGATTTTTTTTCTGCATCGATTGGTCTACCTTTCGCGTCGATTTGAGCACTTTTTTGGCGCTTTAGCAGTACAAATTTTGTTGCTTGTTTCATGTAGTCATGGTTTAAAGCGACGTTTTTTTGATGATTCTGAAGTTTATGTCGCTTTAGTGATTGTGCTCACTGTAAATTCATGTTTGACAATGTTTTAGCATTTTTGCGTTTCTCTATTTCATGTATAAATACCTTATTAGTAGTTTTACCTGAACTACATTATTACTTGTGTGGCAGTTTAGCAAAAGTCGTTTCTGTTTTATTTAGCGCTTTGGCGCTTTAGCAATAGTGCTCGTAAATATTTTCGTATAGAACGATAGTTCAGAGTTGTTTTAGATTCCAAATATTATTTAAAATTGTAAATTAGTCAGTATTACATGCTTTAATGTAACAAGGTATTGATTTTAGAACTAAAAACTTGCTTAATTTAAAGTGAGTGTACTTCGTAAACAAATTTTGTTAGCATTGCAAATCTAATCATAAGTCTTTATTCTTGCGTGTAACTTAGAATATTAGTGATTTCTAGCAACGTGAACGGGGCAGACAGCTTGTTCGACAGTTGCCTCTGTCGTTGGCAAAGTGCTGCTCGCGTATATGAGTACTAAGAGTATAAAGCAGTTAAAATTCTGTTATTAAAAAGATAATGCCCATTTTAAAGATGATGCCCATTTTGGTACCCCTCCAATAGCCATGATAGTTCTTTTTACTATTAATTTTACTTTGTTTATTACTGTTATGCAACTGTTTAGCTACTCGCACTCCGCCTTCGGTCAGGTTAGGTTAGGATAGTTCAGTCTTTCTTGTTGACTCCGGCTATCTCTTATGGGGTTTGTTATTGTTACCTGTTTCGTTTGAATAGTAGAAGAGCTTTTAGGTTTGAGGTTTGAGTTGGATTTCCCGAGCTATCACACTGATAAACAAGTTATCTAATTATATGTATTTGGGCACATACTAACATTTAACACAGTAGATCTTTGACAGTCGTATCGGGTAGTCAGAATCTGAAGCCCGAAAGTCGAACATCCAGCTTATCAAGGAGTATCCCAGTGCCTGTATTGTAGAGGTCACATAGTAAATCGCTCCATGTAAAATACTGGTATTCAACTAACTGCATCCAGTTAGATTCAAAGATAATCCTTACGTAGTTGGGAAAAGACTAGATAGATGATGAACGCCTTATTTAAAATAATTAATAGCAAACGTCGTAAAAGATCGGGGGTAAGATGATCGATCACTATGAAATGTAGGTACTTATTTATGGGAAAAGTGATTTGTGACATTTCTAAGTACTCTTACCTCAGTTGGTCCAAAAGAGTCTTTGAATGCTCGAAACTGCATCGTTTGCCATCATAAAAATAAGCTGTAAGAATTAACGTTTTTTTAGCTGAATGTGCCATTTTTCCAATATCTATTAATACAGCTAGCAAGTACTCTAGATGTTAAGGACAGTCTCCTAAGACCGTATTTCTATAGCTACAACACGGGGTCACAACTTCTACCCTGTATAACTACGATAGGACAAAGGCCATTGAAATTCTTGAACTGAATTATTCAATATTAATATCTTTCTAATGATGTATCATTTATTCTTATTGTAGCGGGTACCAGCTTCCATACATTTCCTGGCATCATCCTTCAAATGTGTATGTGTTCTAAGGACTATTTTGTTAAATTGTAACACGATGTTGTTGTGTGTGAGAAGATGGCAAGAAGATGGCACAATAAGCACAGAATTATTTTGAGTTTCAGAATCTTAGTGCCAATAACACCCCTCTTATTCCGTCGGGGGTTAAAAATGATCAGTTATTATCTATTAAATGTTGATTTATTTGTTTAAACTTATAACTAATTACTTACATTGAATATTTAGTGGTACTAACCATGATAAACAATGGTTCTTTGATTGTAGTAGATAATTAGTAACCCTACTTAACCTTTCTATATATCAAGTAAAATTACCTACGTTATTTTACATGATTCCAGTTGGCTAATAAAATAATTTCCTTTATTTTTTGCTAAATATTAATTAATTAGCCTTCTCGCTAATATTCCGGATCTAATAGTAGGTAGTACACATTGATTGAGGTTACAGATTGATGCTAATGCCTCATAATCTAAATAATCTATTGACAAAAACTGTACACTAGCAATAACCAATATTTCAAATGAAAATAAAAGAAAAGACGAGTTTTAGAAGTTACGCCTCATTCCCATGATACATCCATCAATTTATTCGCTCTTCAGCTAATTTTAGTTCAACGTTAGCAACTTTATTTCAAATGAACAGCTCATTAGAATTTTTTTTTTCACTCTATGATTTTATTAAGTGCATTAGCAAATTTCAGATTGCTAAATAATTGTAATTCTGACAGTAAGCGTAATTAATTATATGTTATCCGCAAGTTTTTTGGATATTAGCAATTTTTGCTTACTGGAACTTTTTTAATTTCGATTTTTTTTTGCTAAAGCGACACCTATCTCCTAAAATAAAGGTTTTATAGAAACCATTTATAATACATATTACAGGAAAAAAAATATGATTCATGAAAATATAAGTAACTCAGAAATATTTCCATTAGAAAATTTTCTACGAATTTTTTTCGCAAAAAAAAAACTTTAAAATTCATTCCTGAGATTTCACGTTTTGGCGCTTTAGCCATTTTACCTTTCCACCATCGATATATCTTTTGATTCTGCTGGTCGATTTTGATGAAATAAAGACTAAATGTTACCCACAATAAAGCTTCTTATTGTTCAGTAATTCTATTTGGAATCCAATGAGTGGCTTTTACGTGATGCACTCACAAACGAACAAACAAACAAAAAAAAATGGTTTTTTACTTTCTATTAAGTACTTATTTCTCGCGGCTTCCAGTACTTTTTTTGCAAAAATCTTTAATGTACAGACACGGACCGTTTACGATTTTATTATATGTAAAGATAGATAGATAGATAGATTAGGTAATTACTCGGTCGTAAAGCAGCTCATCGTTAATTAGATCGACCAATCAGGAAGTGTCGTCCCAGACGACATAAATCATCATCATCACCATCATTTCATTTTGTTCATCATCAATCATCATCATTCTTAACCGACTTCTTCAAAAAGGAGGAGGTTCTCAATTCGGCTGTATGTTTTTTTTTTTTGTGTGTATGTTACGCGATTACTCCGCCAAATATGAATCGATTTTGATGATTCTTTTTTGTTTTGTAAACCCTAAACCTGGCAAACGTAGCTTAACCTAATCGAGCCGTGCGGCTGTTATTACTTAGCCACGTACAGCTCTAATAATAGCTATAAACTATACCCATCATAATAAAACTCCCCTGAACGTGAGTCTTAGCTTTGTCTGGCGGATTAATCAGTGGCTACTTAGCCTTTTAATACACGAGAATGGTCCTTAAGCGT
Organism: Lithophane semibrunnea; assembly: GCA_947363905.1. Lineage (NCBI taxonomy): Eukaryota > Metazoa > Arthropoda > Insecta > Lepidoptera > Noctuidae > Lithophane > Lithophane semibrunnea. Next base: position 3,902,096 of record OX376195.1, on the reverse strand, counting down.
CCTAGTTTAGTACAAATGAGGCCGCTATTCCCTGTCATGGCCGCCGGGGGCTATTACGGCCATTTTATCGGCCACAAGAGACCTATTACATAAAACGGTCGATCAGGCAAGCGGTGCTCCCCAATCTGTGATATTTTAATGGTTTTATGAATTGCGATGTTAGATGCCAACCTATGTATAATCCTGCTTAGGTGCTTAGTAGTTTTTGATAGTGGGTTTTACTGTTTTTGTTTGTTAATGTTTTAATAAAATCACAAGATAGATACCTATTGATAGTTTCTGGTGTAAACTGCATGACTGCCGTGATTACAGCACATCTCTTGCAAATCGGATAATTACCAAATGCTTCAGAAAATTAGATGGTGTCAATAAAAAACATGGTGCAAATTTTTTCTCGAGCGAGCCTCTTCACAAAGAACTTTCTGAATTAATGAATGAATGATTTACATAAACTTAACATCACGCCTGTATTCCCCAAAGGGTAGGGCAGAGGTGTACCTATAGTACACACACATTTCGCCATGTAATAGGCGCCTATTGCTATCAACCAGGCACAAATCCAGACTTCGGGCTACTACTGAGAAATTCCAGATGGAAAAACCAAATAACATTTTGCCCGACACGGGAATCAAACCCAGGACCTCATGCTCACCAGTAGCACTTGCGACCACTAAACCAACGAGGCTTTTTTTGTCAGAATAAAGGCTACACCTAAAAGTCAGAAGAAGAAGTTATAATTTTAGTTTATAATTAAACTTTCGTCAGAATTCGCGGTATTCAAAATAAATATCAAACTTCGTAAAGGAGCGAAGGAAGCGATCGCGAAATTTTGAAACAAGTCACGCACGCTAAGAAATTACGGAATGCTCCCCAGGGGTGTGAGTAAACGAGCTGAAAACTTCAGGTCCCCGGAAAATTTCATATGCGAAAGGATAAATAAATTATTAACTAGAGAAAACAGAGCATTTTGCTGACGACGTTATCAGACAGCCGCTGTGTGGAAGTAATTTGTAAATGCGATGATAATGTTGTAGCTTTTTTTTGGCTTCTGTACCCGAATGGTGCCAAACGGAACCCTATTACTAAGCCTCCGCTGTCCGGCTGTCTGTCAGCGGACTGTATCTCATGAACCGCTTTCAACAGTCTACCTAAGACAGTTAAAATGTTCACATATTGTGTATTTCTATTGCCGCTATACCAAAATAATGTTTTTATAACTTATATTAACCTAATACTTAACTTAATAATAAAACCTTAAACTTAACTTACTAATAACTTTATTTAAAGAGATGTACTTAAGACATCTATATAAGGGGGTACCCTTATATAGATGTCTTACATCTCTGATCATATATTTATGAAAGCCAATGCTGCCAGTCTTCTGAGCATGTTTCCGGATGACAGCGATGCGGACGAGTGTTTGACGCCTGGTTTTAGAGTCACGCAGAGTCACGCTGATCGTCGGCGCTGACGGCCCAATATGTATGATTATCGCACACGTCACAGCGCTGACGGCCGACAGCGCTGAGCAGGATGATGATATACATAATAATATTAGGTCCCCACCTATGAAATTGGTGTTTTGTATGGGGAATTTTAAAGAAGTTGCATTTTTATACTTACGTTTTCTTAATTTATATAACAACCATGATTACTACTGTTTAAAAACTAAGATAACGTATGCCACTTAGATTGTGCGACAAAATAAGTTAATGCTAAGTTAAAAAAAAGTGGTCTTTCTGCTAACAAAATGAGGAGTCCTTTTTAAAGATTTTTTTATGTTAAGAAAACTATAAGCAATAAGGTTTTTTTACTATTGGTAGTTGTCATTCGATATAATACCAAGCAATTGATGAATATTTTAAATCATAGATGTGACGAGGTTCTCTATTAGTGAGAAAAAAACGCCAATTTCATAGGTGGGGACACAATATAATCATACATATTGGGCCGTCAGCGCCAACGCTCAGCGTGATTCTAAAACCAGGCTTAGTGTCCTTTTATTTTTTTGTATAGTTAGTTAGTCCTTTAATATAGTATTAGATTGTATATTTTTTATAAGATTAAGGGCTGATTTTACCAAAGTCAGATATCTTTTAGCCGTTGAATAAAAATGGCGTCTGACAGTTTTTGTATGGAAAAACTGACAAAAATTCAAAATTTATTCGTAGCGTAAGACTTATACTTTGTATAAAAGTTTGGTGAAATTCGCCCTTAATGTAAAAAGATTTATATGATATTCTAGGCTCTTATCACTGTTCGAAATTCATAGCACTGATATTGCGTATCCAATTTTTATAGGAAAAGTTGAAAAGTATAGTACCTATATAGAGTCTGTATTTTTTTGTTTGTGTGCATGTGCACTATCCTTTGCTCTTTCGTTATACCCATTGATTGAGAGCACCCTGTACAACGATGGAATTTCCTTTAAGTAACAAAGGTTACAAACTCTGTTACAAATAAAGCTTTTGATGTAGAAACCGTCGGCCATACCTATTGCACCAAAATGTACCAAATACTGTAATGTTAGCAGTGTCTCTAACACTCTACCTAAAAGGCGATTAAATTGAATTGTCGGCCATATAAATACAGGGACATAGTAAATTAGCTAACGAAACTCGATAGGTACCGACATCTAAACATGATTAAACAAAAAAGAAATAAAGATGATATTTTTTTTTGGGGTCATCAGCCACCGGTAGTATTGTGGCGGCATCTACATCGCCACATGCGAACTACGCATCTGAAACCTAACGTCACACAAAAATCCTGACGTCACATAAATCCTGCATCGCGCAATTAGAGTTTACCGCGCGATGGACATATTATACAAGGTGGAGACGACAATACAACAAAAAAATGAAACTCCGTATATCTAATGACGTTCTCGGTCTAATAAGCGTCTAATAAGCAAATATATCCAATAGTTTAGTTACGATAGCTAATCAAAGATCGGCAAACCCGACAGTCGGCCCATCAGTACCATTTAGTTTGTTTGAAAAAATGACTTTCTTAATTTCGATGTTAGGATTTATTTGATAGTGTCAAAATACTATTATGCATTAGTATTGCCAGTGTTTTCATTTATTGTTGTATTGTCGTCTCGTTCTTTGTTTTTGTGTGAATATTGTGTGTTGTGTGCTAACCTGGGTCAAAATTTTCTTTCTATACAAGCTAATTAACCCCGAAAAAAACAAAACATCTACAGAATAAACGACTTTTTTATAGCTAAAAGCACTCTCGATGAAGTCACCATTAAAAAAAAAACAAAAAAAATTAAATCGGTTCAGCCGTTTGGCAGCTATGATGGCGCAGACAGACACACAGATACACACGTTAAACTTATAACATCCCTCTTTTTCCGTCGGGATTTAAAAACAGATTTTATCAGAAACAAAACATAAACTCCAAAAAAAAATTATAAAATCTTTTTTTTTGTCCTGTATTTGTCACGTCTGCGGAGTTTCGCTACTTAATTTAATTTGACCCTGTATAGCTCCTCGTCCATCAAAACAACCAGATAAGGTTGTTGGCAGCTTTTGACCCGTAAAACAAACATGGGATGATTACATTGGAACTCCTTAACGTACAACTGTAAACTAAGTTTATGTGTTAACCAAGGTTTAGTGAGACGGTAATTGGATAACGTACAAACCTAACGTTAAACTGAAGTCTGTTTTCTATTCCCTGGAGTTTGGGTATTGCCTTGTTGCTAGTTGATTGTGTTCGGTGAGATGATGGAGAATAAAGCCGGGAACCAATTGGGTTTGCGGTTTTGGAACAAAACCTCTTTGAATCGAAGTTTTGGCGCGATTGCTTTGCGGGATCAAAATGTGCTGTGGAATTGGTGAAGAAGAAATCTACCTACATACATGCTTTATGGTGGAAAAACGTTTTATTCTTTACCGACATAAAAAAGTAGAGTTTATCGCATCCATTGCATTTTTCCGAAATGGTACCGCGGTGCATATCCCTTCATTCAATGATTTTATTATAAAGTTTCTAGGATCAACACAATTTACATATTTTCCCAATTCGCCACAAAACAAAAGTGACGTTCACTACATTCTGTCTCTGTCATATTCAAAAGATTGGCAGAAATAGGACGATGTTTTAAATTCGTTGCAAGTTTGGTGCAAGTGATTCACCAAAGTCAGATACCTTTTATCCGTGGAATAAAAATGGCGTCTGACAGTTTTTATATGGAAAAACTGTCAAAAACTCAAAATGTATTCGCAGGATAAGACTTATACTCGGTATTACTCAGCATAAAAGTTTGGTGAAATTTGCCCTTAGTGTATCATTCTGTCGTTTGTATTCAAGAAGATTACTGTAGAAATATATTTCTTTATTTTGTGTGCGAGTTTATCCAAATAAAATTTCGAATTTCGAACATCATTGAAGTGTGAATGCGCGATGACAAATTATTTTAAAATAAGTGAGCACTTTGCGCTAGAGATGTCACGACGCGTGGCGAGTGGGGTCGGGGCATCGCCTCTCGCCCTACGAGGCTATACAGTGGCCCGTCATACAGGCCTCTCCTTATGGGTGCCTACACGGCTGAAGTGGGCACTTGGCAAGTGTGTGCCGGTCACTAGAGGAATACAGATAAGCAATGAATTCACATTTTTCATCATTATTCCACTTCGCAACCTTATTTAAAACCAAGTTTTTCAAACTTTAGTCTTTACATTGTTTAAAACAAAACAAACTTGGGGTCGCTGAATAAGATCATCTTTGCGAATATTCCTGAATTATTGATAAAATCTTTCCGACTTTGTGTTGACTGCGGTGTTATTAAAGATCGCTTCTTTGTTAGTATTAAGGTACTGAGTAAAGTTTTGTTCTGTTTTGGATTCAAAGATTTTTCCAACAAATTATGAATACTTAGGTACTACTCTCTCTAGGGTTTTGTGATTAACGACCCGGGAGTGTATTTTTGTTGTGATCGTAAAGTCATTCGTTTATTTGGATCAATTTAAATATGTGTAGGATATGTGCATTGTGTGAGGAATGATATGAGTGAATGATAGCGTGATTATGAAGTGAAATGATACGTGAAGATAACGGGGTTATTCCGTTTAGGACAGAGTCTGGTTTGGGCAGATTCTTGTTACGGCAGATTCAGATATTGATAAGACAGATATTGTACAGTCATCTACAAGTACTCGTATTATGTAAGACTTTTATACAAAAGTGTGCATTGATCGGAAAACTATTTGTTGCAGACATGATCAGATCAGGATCGATATCATGAGTGGTCTCTGTAATGTTAAATCATCTGGTAAATCCTCGTCGGATGACGCGTGTATTCCCGTTCGTCCTACTGATTCGCGGGGAATAATAAAATTACTAAATTATTCCCGCTCGTCCCACTAACAAAATCGTTGGGACGTACGAGAATAAATTTAATATTATTTATTAAATTCCCGTTCGTCCCACCAGTGGGACGACGGCAGTAAGTCGAACGGGAATACACGGGATGGCGGACGCGGTTAGTCTTGTCCAGATCAGATCAAAATCAAGTCGTGTGGACCGATCCGACCTGATTTCACCGCTCACATAGTATACAATAATTACACTGATTTGCCAAATAAAATTTACAAAAGTACTGGGAGATCAGGTTTTTGTAGGAGGTATAAGTAATGGTTTAAAAAGAACAGGCCTGGACGCGAAATCGGATGTTACAGATGAAGTACCTTTAAGTTTATAGTTTGTTGACTTTGACATATTCTTGATAAGACACTTTTGAAATTGTATGGTTTATGTTGGTCATGTTACTTCTGCCGTATAACGAATCTGCCAAAAAAAGAATTTGCCATAACAAGAATCTGCCCAAACCAGACTCTGTCCTAAACGGAATAACCCGTGACGGTTGATAGGGAAGAGTGGAAGAAGAAAAAGTGTTCCACCAATTAACATGCGTTAAGGCCAGGAAATGATGATAAGGGTATGTTATAAATATAGGCTCCTCCTACTTAAAAATTTAAAACCTTACTAATTCGGGGTTTTCAAATTAAACGAATTAATATTTGAGACAGATACGTCAAACAAGAGATAGATGTCTGAAAAAAATCATTAACTGTACCTAATCATGTTTTTTAACCGACTTCGAAAAAGAAGGAGGTTCTATTTTCGTCTATGTATATATTTTAATGTATTTTCATCGATTTTTCCGTGCAATAATAATAAAAGAAACACGGAAATCGCGGCAAAGTAACGTGATTCTTTCTGTCTTACACCAAATTTTATTAACTTTGCTTTGGTAGCTTTTGAGTAAAATCAATAATACGTATTTAATTCCACTTTGTGAATATTGATGATGTTATAAAACATTCTGTCAATATTGACAGAAGGTTTTTTAAGGGATTTCGTATACCACTAGGTACTTGCTAGGTAAACAACATTGTTTACATAGAAAGTAGTGGGAGGTATACGAATTTGTGTTGAGGAGGAACAACGACGTTTTTTCAACAAAAAACAAACAACGGACATCCAAAAAAAACACTGCATAGTAAAAAAAATATTTTGGAAGTCGGTGGTTCTACCTTTTGCTCGCCCGCGTTTTTGTCGGAAAAAAGTATCTTATGTGTTACAGACTATAAATCCAGGATATATATAATATACTATATACATGTACTATATGTGTGCCAAATTTAATCCAAATCGGATCAGCCGCTTTTGCGTGATTGAGTAACAAACATACAAACTTCACAATATTAGTAAGATAATACCAAAGAGATATAAATTATATATCTATAGATAGTACTTATAGTTGGCCTTTTATTCTCCGGCAAAGGACACTATCGAATTTATGATTGAATTGAAAATACCGAAATCTCGTCCTCACAATTTAAACTTACTTCTAAACCCCGAACGAATAATCAACTGCCTCCTGGAATAACTTCTCGCATATATTCCCAACGTACACTTCAACACAACTACACATAGAACCTACAACTAAATACTACCCTCCTAAAGTTATCGGTTAATATATACGGGAAGGATCTTCCCTTCGAGAGTTTCAACAAAAATAAACTTACTCACGGGAGACTGAAGTTCTTTGGAGTGATCCTTCAGGCTTTATCTGTACGCGCTGAAAGCTAGGAATTAATTAAAGCTTATACACATCTAAGATGAAAGATGTTAGCATACTAAAATACACTTATTTGTAAAAAGAATGGTCAACTAAATTGTCTTTGGCCTCACAGAGCATGTATGATTTATAACTTTAATTGGTGTCTGACCACAGATTAAAAATGTACTTTGTGCCACAGACTAAGTAGATAGATAGAATACTCTTTATTATGTACACCATAAAAAATACAGATACAAATGTAGAAATTTAACATAGGGTGACACAATGGGCGGTCTTATCGCTAAGAGCGATCTTTTACAGACAACCTTTGGATGGATTAAAGCGCGAAGGAGAGATCATACTGCAGGTAGTCAGTGGTGTACCATTTACATATACAATAAATACATACATACATAAAGCATATACTTATCTATATAAATATATCTATATAAATATATATATATATAGACAATACAATAATAAACATGAAACAGGAGGAAAGAGCTATAATTAATGACGATGTTTAAGGAGAGAGGAAGTGTTTTTTTACCAGAATTTTAAAAGTGGACAAAGTTTGAGCACGCTTTATCGACACGGGCAAGGCATTCCATAACCGTACTGCTTGAACTGTAAAAGACTTGTCATAAAAACTGGTCGAATGCATCGGCATTTCTAGTCTCAAGTTTTCCGATGACCTCAGATATCTATTATGTGTGTCATGAAGGAACTTGAACCGTTCTTTAAGATAAGAGGGGGTTGTAGGATTGAACAGAATACTGTAAAGCTGAAACAAGATATGAGAATTCCGGCGTAGACGTATGGGAAGCCACTTGAGCTTTGTACGAAATTCAGAAATATGATCATATTTGCGCAAGCCAAATATAAATCTTATGCAAAAGTTTTGAAGTCGCTCAAGTTTATCTAGTTGTGCCTCAGTGAGATCAAGATAACTGACATCAGCATAGTCAAGGATGGGAAGTAAAAGGGATTGTGCAAGCGCAGTTTTAGTGGCAGTTGGAAGAAAGTTCCGCAATCGCCTCAGGGACTTACCAGATGCAAAAATTTTGCGGCTTACATCCTGTAGCTGGGGACCCCAAGAAAGATGTTTGTCAACCCAAACTCCGAGGTTCTTAACCTTTTCACTAACAGGAATAGCAGTTCCGTTAAATTGAACTTGGGGAAGTTGCAACCAGTTTAATTTGGGGATCATCCTTGAGCTGCCAACAACAATAACCTGAGTCTTTGATGGATTAACCTGCAACCCATGTGCCTCACTCCACTCGCAAATTGAATCCAAATCCTTGTTTATGCAATTAATTGCATCGGCCAAATCCGAAAGGGCAGCTTGTTTATAAATTTGCAAATCATATGCATAAAGGTGGTAGGAAGAAAGAAGTTTTTTGGAAATTGAATTATTAAAAATTGCGAAAAGTAAAGGAGATAAAACGCCACCCTGAGGTACACCAGCAGAAGTACAACACCAAGAAGAGCAAGACTCTTCTATGCATACACGTTGCCGGCGGCCATACAGGTAACTACGAAACCAGTCAATCGCCGTTGGAGATATGTTAAGCGAGCGAAGCATGCCAAGCAGGATATCGAAATCTACAGTTAAATGCGTTACTAAAATCTAGTAGGCAAAGAACCGTCAGATTTCCTCCTTCCATGCCTAACCGTATGTCATCAGTGACGTTAACTAAGGCTGTAGCGGTGCTGTGACCAGGACGAAAACCAGATTGGAAAGGATTCAGCAGACTAGGACTTTAGATAGGAAAGGCAAGATAGAGATAGGACGGTATTCGGAAAAGTAGCCTCCGAATACGAGGCTTTTGGGTACTAATTAAATGACATTCTTCTATTTTTTAATGTGCGTTTAGTTTGTGCAGAATAAACAATTTTTCTTTCTTTGTTTTCCTTTCTTTCTCAAGAAGCTTATTATGAAAAAAAAAATGGCAAAATTTTTCTTTCGAGACTAACACCCAAATTGCCTGACTTTCCATATTATCACTATTCGAAGGATTTTAAAGGAAATTCATATGTCATTGATTCATAATAATTATGTCAAAAAAATTGTCTGTTTACGATGAAAATAACGCAGTGAACATTTTTGAATAGCCGAACGATAGAAACAGTGTTGTAAATTCAGGAAAATGAATTGTGAGGCAAAGGATGGTGGGCAAGAATATATGGGAGCTGGTCCCACGACGCCCTCAGATAAAACCACTGTAGTTTTGAAGACATTACTTCTCCCTTTACTCAGGCCAAGGCTCATCAAAATCTGTCCCAGGGTTATTCAGTTCTGACAATGTTAGGTCAGGTTAGGTTAGGTTTGGTCAGGTTAGGTTAGGTTAGACCTATTGTGACAGAAGTGGGAACCGACCTGCCGGCCGTCGCTAGCGCGATGCTAGGGAGCGCAGAGTCGTGGGATACGGTGATCTCCTTCTGTGAAACGGTCATCTCACAGGAGGAGGCTGCGGAGAGGTTGAGGGAGGTCGAGACCACTCTCCCGACCCGCAGCAGACGTTCCGGTCGTTGGCGGAGGTCGGAGAACGCCCTCTACCAGCCCCACTAAACGGGTCCAGAGGGACGGCGGACTTGGGGACGTCTGTCGCCCCCCCCCCCCGTATAACTGGACCCGAGGCGGTGGCGCATAGTGTTCCGCGCGCGCCCCTATTGGCGTTGCGGAGGGAGTACACCTCACCCCCCCCCGCAGACGCGGGCCGGCACTAGCCGAGGATTGTGGAAGGCGCACTAGTTCCCATGATCCCCGGTGCAAGTGTGAGAAAGGAACACCGAGGTGGTTTTTAGTCAGTAAGACTCTTACTACTCTGACAGACCGCTTTAAAATATATAGACCCCTCCGCCCGCCCCATGGCGGAGGACATCCATGAGGATTTTCCACCCCGGGAACATAAAAAAAAAGGTTAGGTTAGGTTACCCGAGGCCTGGCTCGGGAAGCGCCGCTTGTAGGCGGCTCTACGTGGGGATCGTGCGGTCGATGGTTCTTTACGGGGCGCCGATCTGGGCGGCTGACCTGACGGCCGGTAGTCAAGAATATATGGGAGCTGGTCCCACGACAGCCACAGACAAAACCACTGTAGTTTTGAAGACATTACTTCTCCCTTTACTCAGGTCAAGGCACATCAAAATCTGTCCTAGGGTTATTCAGTTCTGACAATGTTAGGTCAGGTTAGGTTCAGGTTATCTCGTCCACTCACCCGGCCCGCAGCAGGCGCACCGGGCGTCGGCGGAGGGCGGATAACGCCCTCTTCCAGCCCCCCTAAATGGGTCCAGGGGTGACGGACAGCCGCGGACAGAGAAAAATACTTTAGATGCACGTAGCTCGGTTCCTCCGGGACAGATTTTGATGGTGTCATAGTAAAAAATGTTCAGTTTAATCTGCTCTTTTAAGTAATGCACACGTACTGGCTGGCCGTGCTGAATAAGTTAGGTTAGGTTAGGTGTGATATTAATTATATGAAAAATACTTCAGATGCATGTAGCTCGGTTCCTCCGGGACAGATTTTAATGGTGTCATAGTATAAAATGTTCAGTGTTATCTGCCCTTTTATGTAATTCACACGTGGTGGCTGGCCGTGCTGGGACCACTCTCGCCCACTCAGATAGCACTTAAAAGCTGAATATTTCGTAAACGGATCCCTGAATCCGAAAATGGTTTTCACAGACTCACAATATTTTCAAACGGCCTTTCCAACGACACCCCACACCATGGGATAGAGAAGAAAAAAAAACACCATCCCCACTTTACTTGTAGGGGAGGTACCCTAAAAAAAGATGATTTTCGTGATTTTATATTACTGCTTTGTCAGCGTGATTAATATGTCTATCCATGCCAGATAACAGCTGTCTTGTACTAACAGTGTTTGAGCTAAGCCGCGGAAAGAGAAAAATACTTTAGATGCACGTAGCTCGGTTCCTCCGGGACAGATTTTGATGGTGTCATAGTAAAAAATGTTCAGTTTAATCTGCTCTTTTAAGTAATTCACACGTAGTGGCTGGCCGTGCTGGGACCACCCTCGCCCACTCAGATAGCACTTAAAAGCTTAATATTTCGTAAACGGATCCCTGAATCCGAAAATGGTTTTCACAGACTCACAATATTTTAAAAGGGCCTTTCCAACGACACCCCACACCATGGGATAGAGAAGAAAAAAAAACACCATCCCCACTTTACTTGTAGGGGAGGTACCCTAAAATGAGATAATTTTTTCGATTTTATATTACCGCTTTGTCGGCGTGATTAATATGTCTATCCATGCCAGATAACAGCTGTCTAGTACTAACAGTGTTTGAGCTAAGCCGCGGACAGAGAAAAATACTTTAGATGCACGTAGCTCAGTTCCTCCGGGACAGATTTTGATGGTGTCATAGTAAAAAATGTTCAGTTTAATCTGCTCTTTTAAGTAATGCACACGTACTGGCTGGCCGTGCTGGGACCACTTTCGCCCACCATCCTTTGCCTGCTCACATAAATTGTCTGTAATTTTAATTAATCACAACTGTTATTCTTTAACAGTTGTATAAAATGGCTCTATCATGACAAATTTTATTGAGTTAAGGTATCAATTTGTTTCAGTTAATTTTCCTGACAGTACACTGACTTTTCTTTTTTTCATTTAAGTATTTAATTCACGTAACCATTACGCTATACACATTCTTCAACTGGCAACACGCTAAAACCCTAAAATACGCGACAAAAATATAACACAAAAAATAAAGTATGTCATTGTCACTGTACGCTTTCAAAGTGCAATCACCGCGAAACATTTTAAAGTAATCAGCTAAAAATGGCCGCCTTACGTCACATTTACCCGAAAAACCGTTCTCAAAGAAATGACGAATGTAACTCGCATCCATTCCTCGTATTGCGTTATTTACATTTCGAGGTTTTTCACAATAAAAGGTTATACTGAAAATGTATTTTCGTTTTCTGTCTGCCCTCTGGGGAATTTGTGTAAAAACCTGCATGATACGAAAGAAAAGCCCTTGGGAGGTGTGCATAAAAAGGATAAAAAAATATAGTGATCTGTTTTCGAATGATGAACTTTTCCGATGGCTATCTTTCATCTTCCGTAGATAAGCATATTGGTATCTAGTGTAGGCGTTTATCGAATGTATACGCTGCATTAACGCGACGCTGACGCAGCGGCCACAGCGTCTATGCGATGAGAAACAACGCCAAGTATGAAACTGTCCTAATGGATTACAGTAAGTAATAAATTCTCATTTCCAGATTTTTTTAATATTTGAACATGGAACTCATCACTCTTTGTTAGCTGTACAAGATAATATGGAACCAAAATAGAATAAAGATAATGTAACTGGCACGAGAGCTTTTTTATGTAAATATTTTACAAAGAAAATGCGGGATGCCTGCCGGTAATTAAAACGAATTGGGTTACGAGCTAGATGGAAAATGAATAACTACAGACTCATATTGTGTTGGATCATTTTAGACACTGTGTTTCTCGCGTTCCTGCAATCTGTGGGAGTGATTTTTTTAAAAGGGACGGTGTGTAACAGGAAACCAGGTAAGCGCGCGCTATTTGATTTGACCAATGAGCGCGCGCGGTGCTAGTGTTGGCCGTCAGATAGTTTCAACCCATTTTCCAAAAGGTTGGTACTGTCAGCCAAGATGTCAGATGGTGACTACTGTAAGGCTCGCTCTTTTTTTTTCTGTCACCTAGCCGTAAAGTTGAAGTTTGAAAGTTTCTGTAATTTTACAGATTTAGGGGAGTCATGCTGGGGATGGGGAGTCTGTTGCGCCATTTCTTATTCTCAGCTAGATCACTACAAAATAGTGAGGGGCGGGGGACTGTCTTATGTCATTTTGACATTTAAAAAGAGTTGATTCTCAGTCTAGTTTGTATAAATGATGCACAGACATTTTTCTTTTTTTCGTTTGTATTTTTTCTTTGACGTTTCCCTTCAAGTTGAAATATAGAATTGTTGCTTGGCGGCAGAAGTAAGTGGGGTGTAAGACTTTATATTTATATTACAGTTTTTAATCCACAAAGAGTTTTAGATGATGAGTTTGAACCTTACAAATAATTTTATTTTATGTGTTGGGGACGTTGGGCACATTAATGTATGAAAAATCATTTATGGGAACTTGAAACTTGGGGACATCGGGCATCAACCTAATTTGTATCGTCGTACGACGTCAGAGCCAGAAAGATAATTATGGTGATCAATTGATTTTCCCCACTAAGAATTGAACGCAATTCAAAATTTGAGAACCTTACCTACATATAATACGCAACAACACAGTCTTACCAAGGGGTATCGCATTACCAGTAACTGAGTTATGGAGGTCAGATAGGTCCATGTGAAATACTGGTATTCAGCTGCGTCCGCTTAGACTGGAAGCTGACTCCAACATAGTTAGGCAGATCTGATGATGATGACATACATACAAAAACTCACGGGTCTCTTCCCATGGAGGTAGGCAAAAACTACAGAACGCCTACTGCTACGATTCTTAAAAACTCCTTTTACTTCGTTTAAGTTTATACATCTTTGCAAAGAATCATATTACCTATATAGCCTTCAAACAAAGAATCTACTAAAGCTAGCAGCAAATTATCTTTAACAATGAAAAAACTGTAGATAAGGGCAACATAACCCGTGGTCCCACACAATTTTATACAAAAATATCTAAACAATTGCCTGACTTTCATCCGGCGACAAAATTACCTCGTGGCTTCGTTGAAAAATAAAAAAGAACATATGCGTAGCTCGGAGATTGCTTACCATACATAATAAATGTTGGGTAAATTTACACTTACATATGAAAGAAAAAATTACCTCTAATTTTTAGATAACATTTGCTCGTAGATTATACATAATAATGCTTTCTCCGAGCGTTGTTTGTATGACCCAATTTTATGCGGAACCCTATTCAGAAAAATGAAATTGGTTTTGTGCAGTGGTCTTTTTCTTTTTGGTTTAAAAGTGTTTCCCTCTAATTGATCGCTTTTCATTGAAAACACGAGTGTTGTATTATCGAATTTTTTTATATCATGTTAACCAAGTAACATTATTTATTTTAAATGAATTGAATTTTGAATTATACCTAAGTAATTTCTTTATTTCATTTTTCATACCTAAAAATTATATTTTTAAATATTAGAATAAAAATTTATATATAACATTTAAAAATATAAAAAATAGTAGCCCACCGGTATCGCGAACCGGGTTAAGGGGGAGTAGTTTGACAGCAAAAAATCATATTTCACCCGCGCAACCCTTACCTACCCCTCTGATTAAACACGACGAAAACAAAACACAATGCCTTCCCGCCAGCAGAAGCTTTCCGTCTGGCGTTTATAGAATTCGAATTTCAATCTTCTGTAGTTTATTTTGCTTATAGGATACGCTAAGCTTGAATTCAGAACTATAGATCATGTTTATGTTTTGGAACTAGAAACTCAATGTTGACGTGAAAAAGTTCAAATTTAAATGTTACCAAATTTTATTTAGGACCTTGTACAATTTGTACCTAATGACGTCTTTGTGGAAAACTGTGTTACCAAGTAATAAATATAATGCTATATCGTGGATTTCTCTCTTTGGAGGATCGTGCAAAGTGATACCCAAGTAAAAAATAATATTCGTATAATGAATTTTGCACTGTATTGTGCAACGAATATGGCATGTGTCATGAAAACTTTTCCTGCGCCAAACGCGAACAATCCCCTTCGAAAACATTTGAAACATGTGAAAAAGAGGCCGAGTTCTGTACAAAAGAAATAAATGTAGGATTGTCGGCTTCACCACTAAAAGAATTGACATCTATTCATCTATGTAAATGGGTGCCAAAGTACCAAAGGGACTAATTATAACAAAGACCCGAGGTACGCGCTCAGTACCGGCGCTGTGTTTTGGACGCGCGCCCGGCGCGTTTTGGACGCTCGTCAAACGCAACAAGATTTCCACATTTTGTTGTAACTTTTGAACCGTGTTTCTTTTAAGTTTATTACTAATGCGGAGAAAATGACAAGGAAAAATAGTGAAAAAGGAACTCGCGTCCAAGCGTCAAGGGCACGGTTAGGCTTCATTTACGGAGACGCGAGGAGTCGCGCGTGGCTTTGGGCGGCGCGGCTCGCACTGAATTCGAACATATGGCGTTGTATGAGTGCGTTTACGGAGACGCGATTTTACACGCGTTTGTTTGAAATGGAGCGTTTTTTGCGGCGGAGCCCGCGAATGGCATAGCCGCCTCACACGCGGCGTTTCATCACGGCGGCGCATGTAGCAGCAATGCCCGCGGCATACCTTCTCCCAGTCTTATTTGTAAATCGCACAACGGAGATGCAAGTGCAGAGTGGCAAGTTGCGACATGTGCAGGCCTAACGGCGACCGGCATGGGCGCTCGCTTAGACTGCAGCGCTTGATATAATTCGTTACATAGGAATTCATCCAATTTTATTGAGCGCCCGAAACGCAGCGTACAAAATGCGCGTCTCGGGCGCTTGTCCCTTAGTAGAAAGTTTAGTATGGTCCCTCTTTGTAACTGTTGAAATTGTAGCTTTGAAAACATGCCAAGTTGCATTATAACTTTAGGCCTCATTTACGGAGACGCGGGGCATGGCGCGTCGCGTGCAGTGTGGCGTCACGCGGCGCGTCTGACGTTTTTTCTGTTTACGGTGCGGCGGCGCGTGAAGTGGCAGTTATCATCCCACGCGTTAACATAAACATATGGCAATATACGTCTTGATTGTCGCGGTTTTTTTTGGGGTTATAATATATATTTTTGAAATGTGCTAATTGAAACTTTTCATTTGATACCCAACATGGTATGATTAAAAAATATTTTTTGTTGTTCATGATATGTCACCTATAGAGCGCCATTTTCAATTTAATGTGTCTTCATATAGCCTATGACCAGCGGACGATCAAGAAGCTTCCAACGATACCTCATTTGTCAAATTGTGATGAGTCTTTTAGAAGATAATATGTGGGAACAGACATAGATAAATACATAGAAACCGGTCAAAATTATAACCCTCCTTTTTGCTTCGCCGTAGTCAGGTAAAAACTAAAACCCAACTACGACAAAAAAGTCAACTAAAGAGATATAAACAAGACATCACGGACAGACCAATTAAAAATCCGGAGTTATGACTCCGGATTTTTAATTGGTCTGTCCGTGTCCGGAATCTGTTCGAGTTCGTTCGTTATACCAATAACCGAAGAATAAAGGTATTATTCTAAACAAGTTTTATTTAGGGGCGGTCAGTCGCTCCAATTGTTCGTCTAAGGGTCACCTTACAAGAAGTTTGTCAAAAAAAGTGGGAGTAAACGAATTTGGATCCTGAGTATATCACAATAAGATTTAATCTCCAGTGCGAACTTTGAAATGAACGTGGAATGGGCTCGTTGGCTATGTTGTAAATTTTCTCCGCAAGAAAATTCACCGCAATACAGAGCAATGGCGCTAGTTTTACCTACTTCTTTCTATACTCCGTGCTACTATACCAGTCAAAAATCTGTCAAATAAAATGTATGTCATCTTGAGTTTTCAAATATCAACATTGAATTTTATGTTTATTTAGACTCGGTATTTATTTATTTATCAATCAATAACACTTGTAATATTCGTTTTGGAAGTGGTTTTAGTGTTTTTTTCATGTTTTTTTGTCTCAGTTTCTTTTGTGGAATGTGATAAATTACGAAAATATTATTTACGAAACTAAATAATATCTCAGCGCAGCTAAAGATTTGAGCGTAGTCCTCTCGTCTCAACAGAGCGACGCCGACTGATTTGTGAAACAAAAATATGCTTGAAGTTCCCGTAATGTGCGAGGGAAGATGGCTTCTTCCACGAATAAAGAACGTCGTAAGTCCTACAAGCTTTGATTCGTAATAAAACCAAAAATAAAAGGAATAAAAAAAAAGCCTACACAATTTTTTTTGCCTTGTTTTAATACATATAATCATCTAATTTTTATCATAATAGGCATTAGCATTTTAAGTACAAATCGAAAAGATTTATTCCCTTTATGTCGAGTCCCGTTATGTC
Organism: Lithophane semibrunnea; assembly: GCA_947363905.1. Taxonomy (NCBI): domain Eukaryota; kingdom Metazoa; phylum Arthropoda; class Insecta; order Lepidoptera; family Noctuidae; genus Lithophane; species Lithophane semibrunnea. Next base: position 3,884,973 of record OX376195.1, on the reverse strand, counting down.
GAGCCTGGAAGTCTATTGTTCTCCAAAGTATTGATATTTTAAGCTTTCTATTACCTTTATGTCGAGTTTGGTGAACAGGTACAGTCGACGACAGGTACAGGTACGACTGATGGTACTGTGATTTTCTGCAAGGTTTGCGAAAAGCGAATACCTTCATCAAAAAATACCAAAGCGATCATAAAAGTATACTACTAAACTATACTAATAAACGTAAATTCTAATTTTAAATGTTTTTTGATTGTGCATATTTTATGCATATTTTACCCTTTTTTAGTGCATATTTGCATGCATATTTTGGCATTTTGAAAGTGCATATAATCCGATGTCTAATCATCACGTATATAAGTAATTCTGCTAAAAATAACTTTCTTAATCTAAATAAATCACAGTATAATCATCACTATTGTTGCAAATGTTAAACAGCATAGTTTTACAGTAAAAAATAGTTCTTCTTGTAAAAGTAACTTTCTTAATCTAAATAAATCAAAGTATAATCATCACTATTGTTGCAAATGTTAAACAGCATAGTTTTACAGTAAAAAATAATTCTTCTTGTAAAAGTAACTTTCTTAATCTAAATAAATCAAAGTATAATCATCACTATTGTTGCAAATGTTAAACAGCATAGTTTTACAGTAAAAAATAATTCTTCTTGTAAAAGTAACTTTCTTAATCTAAATAAATCACAGTATAATCATCACTATTAGTAAAAATGTAAAAAAAAACGATATAGCTTTATAATAAGTAAATAATTCTTTTAAATTAGCGTTATTGATTTACTTGTTTTAAAAGATAGGTACTTTTTCATAATGCACATTATTTCGAATATTAAAAAATATACACTGATATTATTACATACTTTGATAGTTCATAAAAAATATAATAGTAGGTACATAGTACTGTATGGTTAAAGTTATTAGTTGTTTTTTAATTCTTTTTTGTGTAAATATTGATTCTAAATTATGTGCATGTATACATTTAATTGGACGTGACTGTACTTCTAAAATATGATATTATTACACTCGACATAAAGGTATTAAAAATGTGGTAAATAAACTCGACATAAAGGGAATAGAAACGGGACAGAAAACTAAGCTCGACATAGGGGTAATAGAAGCGAGACAAGGTTTTCGGCTCGACATAACGGGACTCGACATAAAGGGAATAAATCATCGAAAATACGTGAAAATTAGAGGTAACTTCGTGATATTTTTTTATCGAGAAAATTTTAATATTTTGTGTTTTTGTTCCACAAAAAGTTTGGAAATATCATGTAGTTACTCATACTATTTTTATTTTACACCTAAGTCTTATCAATTTCATGAAAAATCAAATTGAAGACAGGCAATTTTGCTTCCTACCCGCCCTTAAGTAATTTTATTGTTATGTTATCTATTTAATTCACATGAATTGAATTTTTAAAGGTATAATTATCTGATAATATCAATTTTACTCATACGAGTAATAAGCTCAGAAGTATACGCCTTATTTATATGTAATGAAAAATTGTTCGTGTAAATAAAATAAGTATAATGGTTCGATTAAATTTTTCTACAAATTGTCTACAAATTACTGAGTTTATCCATCCCCAATACAAAACTCCCTATAGGCTATTTAGTCTAATTCAGGGCACATTATTCATGGCGCATAAGTCCAAAAGGCGCGAATTCGTTTTTTATTTCTCTGTACAAGAGCTAAACTTTATGAATACAATTGAGATTTGTATTTCGAAGGAACACTTTAACGTTTATATCGCGTCTTTGAACTCTTAAAAGTCCATTAGGTACACTAAGGAGATTTTACAGGTTTTTTTACAAAGAATAATTCACAGTCCTATTACTACAATAGTACAGTCCGGTATTCGCGTGGTGTTAACGTGTATAAATAAAGAGATCCGCAGGCAAGGTAACCGATATAGCCCGAAGTATTGCCAACCATAAGTGACAGTGGGCAGGGCACATTACTCGCAGAACAGATGGCCGGTGGGGCCGAAAGGTTCTGGAGTTGCGACCGCGTACCGGAAGATGCGTTGGAAGGCCCCCCACAAGGTGGACTGATGACCTGCACCTATTATACTACGATGTATTAATGCCATCATTTTTCCAGTGGTAGTGGGAGACGGAGCTATACAAGGCAGCTAGCACCATCATTTTTTCGCAGTGGAATAATGATGCCATTAATACTTTATAATCAGCCCCCTGGTGAAGGCCGCGGAAATCCGCTGGATGCGAGAGGCACAGAGCCGATTGAAGTGACGGTGCTAGAGGGAGACCTATGTCTAGCAGTGGACCTCATTCGGCTGAAATGATGATGATGACAGTCCGATAGAGAACCAAAGTTTTCAACACAGAATAAGCAAGCTAAACTGGCAATGGGCTGGCCATATTAGCCGTAGAACCGATGACCGTTGGGGTAGTCGTGTTCTTGAGTGGAGACCGCAAATCAGCAAACGTAAGGTTGGACGCCCTCAGGCTGGGTGGAGCATCGATCTTCGCAGGGTGGCTGGTAGTAGGTACGGGAAAAGTTTTTCTGAGTTCCCACTGCTGGGACACAGGCCTTCTCTTTGTGAGAAGTGAAACGATAATACACACAAGGCAGTAGTAGTAGGTACGGGTTGGTAGATCTCAAATAACTTCCAGTTTTTGGTTCTAGAACAGGCCAGTTTCCTCACAATTTTTTCCTTTACCGTTATCAGTAGGTACCCTATATGCTGTTTTGTATACTGCACATGATGGGTATCAATGCTTATTTTAATTATACTGGTAATCAGCGTTGTTTTACAAACCTAATTATGTTAATTAGATTACCAATGAATTTTCCGTGTGTTCGTGAGTCCATAACAAATGCAAAATTATTTTAATCGTACCTATCTCACACGCGAATGTAAATTCACGGTTTTTAAAGATCGTTTCGGACATCGTTTATTAGTATTAAATAGTGTATCGTTATGCAAAAAACATTTTTTATTTAATTTTTTATTTTTTTCCTATTTATTTTTATTTGACGGTTTATTGCAATAAAACCTAAGACCTTTAAAAGAGTAAGTAACTAAGTATAGAATTAAAATTTCTTGTCCATTCTTTTCCATACGAAACTACCTTTAGAAAGGAATCCTGAATCATATATATTTTCTTGTAAATGACGTTAAAAAGTGCCTTTTAATGGCCTACTAAAATAAACATTAATATGTACTATAAAATAAATGATTTGACTTTGACTTTGACATTCAGCAGAACCACGACGTCCATAGTTTCTCCAAAACTACAACAAAACAAGCAATACGAACAGTTATCCTATTTCAATAAGATCTAAAGTAGCCAAGCAATTAAATAAAATTACCACATCCGCCAAGCATTGGCAATCGCCGCCAATTTTGCATACTTGACGCGTCATGTCCCTAGAGTAAAATAAAGTCATAAAAAAATTCAACAGGAATTTTCGACCCTCGACCATCGCTATACAAAACGACTTACACCCTATTCGCACTCTGTTGCGTTTTTTGAGAGAAGTTTTCGAATTTGACAATAAAACGAATGCAACGCGCAATGTATATCGAAAAAGTTTTGAAGACATTATCGCCGTTTGCTTAGAAGCTTTTTTATGCCAGGAAGTCAGTTTTAAGTACCCTTAAACGTCAAGATTCTTCATGTCGTTCAGCTGGGAATATAATATAAGCCTTCGTACCTAAGAGCGATTTTTTATCGCACACTGGACTTTCAACGCTAGGCTTAGCGCTGAGAGTTGAAACTCCAACATTGATTTTTTTTTGACGCGCTGTATAGCTCTCTGTTGGATTCTCAATGCTCGGTCCAAAACCGAGAGCTGAAAATCCAGTGCGCTATAAAATCGCCACGTAAAAACTCACACGTGCGTACCGGAGCTAATACTGACAATGGGTCGCTTCCTATAGCTGGGTCAAGGACCAAACAGTAGGAATATGGCAAGATTTTATTAAGTTGTCCCATTAGTACCTTTTCTTATTGACGAGAATAAGTACATAATTCTTTTGCCCATAACTAAATTTATTTCGGATCAACACAGCATGTGTTTTTCTTGCAAACATCTCTATTAGTCGTCAATTCGTCATCTTACCTCATCATCTGTCTAGCCTCAGCCTATCTGAGGCCCTAGACAAAGTGACATTCTATCAGCGACAATGATGATAGAAAAAGCAAAAATGTATAAGACTGACAATTGAAAAGCTTAAGTCAATCCTGTTGAAAGTCGTTGTAGAAATACGAAACGATGTCGAAGCGATTGTCACTTGTCTAGATCCTCTGACCTCCACATCCCAGTTACTAGGTACTACGATACCACTTGGTAAGGCTGGTTGTCAGACTTTCGGGCTTCTGAGGATTCGTAACGACTGTCATGTGACAGATCCACGAATGATAGCTGGGACCAACGGCTTAACGTGCTTTCCAAGACATGTCTTGGTACGTGAAGGTGGTTACCCACGACCAACCGCGACAAGCGTAGCTTAACCTGATCGATCGATCTATGCGGCTGTTATTACTTAAACCCTTAAGGGTGTAAGTTAAAATAATAACCATACCTCATGCTTGAACACGAACTTATCTGTACCAGGGTTGGTACCTATTATATCCAGTTTTTGTACCAAATGCAGGAATAACTTACATCTAAGAGAGCGTCATGCCGTTACGTCAGCCCATGCGAGTCGGTTCTACTCCAAAGCTAAACTCCTATGGTGGACAGACCTCTCACGATCATGATTTCGTATTAAACTGCTCGTAACATTCCATTAGCCCTTACAAAAAGGGCAAGACATGACCCAATGAGAAAATATAAATCTAGAACACTGGACCGATTTACACAGAGCACGGAAAAGCAGCGTCTAGAGGGACGGCAATAGGTACTATTATAGACTGGGCTTTGTGGCGCTGAAAGTGCGTTGAACGCACAACTCTTATCATGGACCACTATCAATCAATCACCAAACCACTATCATCAAAATCAAGCCTGTTAGGTTTTTTATGTGTAACTAGTGATTTTGTGAAAAGCAACGGAAGTTTGTTACAGGAAGCCGGGTAAGCGCGCGCTATTTGATTTGACCAATGAGCGCGCGCGGTCCTAAAGTTGGCTGTCAGATGGTACCAGCCCATTTTCTGAGAGGTTGTAACTGTCAGCCAAGATGTGAGATGTTATATATCGGACACTACTGTAGGCTCGAACGTTTTTTTAGACGCCATTTGTCTCACAGTGCGAGTAAACGGTGACAGGAAAAGAAAGAAATAATTAACGTATTTTGGACGCAGTTCTTTAAACACAAAGTACAAATAAAACCTTTTTGGCGCAGCCGTGAGGCACATTCTTCACGGCTGCGCCAAAAAGGTTCATTTCATATTGTTGTAAAAAACATCATATTTTTTTTTTGTTATTTGGTTCATTTCAGCTTTAAAGCCAGACAGATCTATCTGACGCTGGTTTTCTAATGAACCTTTATAGACAAGTGACGGGAAGTACAAACAGGCAACAGGCTTGCCTCGTACGGAAAATGTTGACGATGCCGCCTCTAGCAGTGGCCGCCGAGGCTTCTGGGTACTCTGTGGATTTACCATTTGTATTCATAGCCACGTTTCCTCTAACAATTCATGAAAATCTGTAAAAAGCTGTTCAGTGTAATTCAGTAATAGTCCTGTGAACTTAAAATGTTATTTAAGTGGGGACTTGAAAATGATGGCCACTAAAATTCTGTAACAATATCCCCGTTTACGATGTTTGCCGTAAAGAAGATAATTTCACCCGTTTTGTTCGGAAGCAGTTTTTTTGTTTTTAGGAACGTTTTTAGTTTGTGGTGTGTTAACTCGAGTTTAACGGGATGTTTTAAGGGTTTGTTCTTGACTTCTTAAAATTTTTGTTCATGAACACGAATGTAGATTTTCTATGTTACCCATTAAACGATTTAAAAGCTGTATTAAAACCAAACTTTGTAAAAAAGGGTACTATAAAATCACAGATTATTCAGAAGACAAAAATGCATGGGATTGAGCTGCTCGCTCTGCTAAGCATTGTGACATTTTGAATATTATGGAAAGCCATAAAAATATATCTACCAGTTTTATATACAAATTGACATTATTGAATATTATATACAAAATGACATGATGATTACTTGTAAAGTATTGTTTTATTGTGAATGTGAGGACTATGTGGATATTTATTTTTCGTTCTGTTAGTTTTAGCGAAGGTCTGGCAATTTGAGAACTTTATGCGACCTACCCAAATGTCCTTTCTTTGGTATTGTTCGTCGAATCGTTGAGCTCCTTAAGTTCTGAGTTGAGCTCCACTATTACTGACAAATGCTTGCACTGACTGGACAGGTCCACTCAAATCTGTGTGGTTCTTTCCTCAAAAGACCATTTCAGACTCTTATCTACATGGACCTCATATGGCCTGACCAAGATTATGTCTGGACTTTAAAGGAGACTGTGACCTCTGAGTTTGTTTCGGCCTTTCTTCTCAGAGTAGTCAGATAGGAGACGCCGACCTCATCTAGCTTATTTTTATAACTTTTTCATGAGACGTGTAAAATTGATTCCGATATCCTATTTACAGAATAAACAATTTCATTTCATTATGGTATTTTTGTATGAACTCAAGAGCATAATTATTATAATTTAAATTTTGTCAGGACACGTCTGTTGAGTCATGCAGCTATTTATGATATATGAATTGTAAATCACACTTCAAAATGATTAGATCATAACTACTTATCCGAATTTGCATATTCGCTCTTCGTGAAGTCAAAAACATTTTTACAATAAAGAAAACTGCTTCCAAAAAATCACTACAAAGTAAAAATAAGAAGAAGAGTGTAAAACAACTTTAATTTGGAAAGTCGGTGACAAAAAACGAAAAATTACCAATTTCTGAAGTTAAAGTTCTATTTATTGGTAAAATATATACATTGGGTAACTTAATAAACTAAATAATTTTAAAGAAGTTAAAGTTATTTTTCATTTAAAAAGTGTTTGAATTTTTATTCTTTACCTATCGCACGCAATTATCTTCAACTTGAGACACACTACAAGAAAATCGATGTCCCGCATGCAATGTCCTCAATAGTACCTACTTCAGATTCGTATTTATAATGGTTTCCTATAACGTTTCCTAAGTCAATATTGCCGTATCGTCCGATGTCACAGTCAATATAGGATACTGTGGATATTGTAACATTAAAGTGAGCCTTATATTTTTCCGTGTCCATTGGTCACTTTTTAACCGACCTATATTCAAAAGGAAAAAAACTCGCCGAATGCATAACTTCCGTTGCATGCATTCGACGAGAGAATTTACCCTAAGCCTATAAATTCCGTTTATCCAACTAGGTCTTTTTTTGTTTTTGAGGGTGGGAAATCATCCAATGACTTCTCCCGCTCTGGGCGGAGCGGAAGGGCGTGTCAGACTTTTACTGACTAAAACCCGCCCGTGTTCCTTCAGTTGCCTGTTGCCAAGGTCCCGGTATCCTATTCGGACTTTCCCGCAACCCTGACAGTCATCGGTCCTAGCGGACCCCGCCAATTGTGCTGACATCTCTTTGAGGCGCGCGTGGAACACGACGCGCCGTCGACCCGGGCCTGGTCCTTGTCGGACGGTGAGCGAGCGCGAATTTACCCTAAGCCTGTAAATCCCATTTATCCAACTAGGCCTAGGGTGAATTCTTGGACATACGTTTCCGAGTATCCACCGAAGGGTGGATTTTTAGAGGTGAATAAACGAAACCCGATTAAAGTAGTCCCAATTAAAAATGTAAACTAGTTTAACTTACTTAATTTATTCAATACAATTTACTTTTTAGTACAAATTAAACAGTTTTGAAAGTTTAAACGAATTGTCTCTCCCAGGGTTAAGGTTAAACTTTACAGACATAGCGACTTCATTTAACCTCTCAATATATTTTAGAGAAACAAGTTAACGAACGGAATACGTGACGGAGAGGTGTTTCATAATTAAAACTTTCATTCGGAAACGTGTATCAAGAAGTTTTAATAAAATTTAAAGCTAAATTCACAAATTCCTTCTATAAGTATTAATGTTATAAATGCGAAAGTTTGTGAGGATGGATGGAAGTTTGTTTCTCTTTAAATTCAATAAAATATATTATATACAACATTATTTTTTGTTTATGCTAAACCCGAAAAGGGGTCATTGTACTCATCATGTTGAATAACTTTTTCTATGGGAACAACTTTGAAATCGCGAAAAAAAAATCAGCTGTTCCATGCATTTGTGTTCACTTAAATCGACAAAATGTATGGAAAGCTGTTTTTTTTTTTTGAATAATGTTGTATATTCTTTTCTGCAAATGGAAACGAGACCAACGGGGCCGTTGGGGCGGGGTTTTCATTATAAGAACTAGGTGAATAATAGAAATAATTAAACGTACTGAATTACATCATACAAGTAGGTAAGTACCTATTGTTGGCTGCCAAGGAAAGGAGGCCGATATAATCATTATATTCATTCATAAGTGTTTACACTTTTTTATTATTTTGTGCCTACAAGATATAGAAATTATTGTAAGTATCCTTTTTCGATCGTCTCAGGATGTGAATTGGTAATATCCTTCAAAAATCTTTATTTGTGATTTTGTTACTCAATTACCCCGCTGTATTCAGCTGCATCTGGTTAGACTGGACGCCGACCCTAACGGGAAACGGGTAGGCAGATTTTTTAACCATCAGAAGACCAATTCTTCCTCAACCTAAATAAATAATTCAACACACATACAATATCTCATTAATTTTCAGTTTTTAATTAAGGAAAAAATATACCTATACGAACTCAAAACACTTAAAACCGCGATTTATCTGCGAAACCACTGTATGATCAAATTCGTCAATACTTTTATTAGGTACCTAGTCTAATGGTCTTATCCTGTGAATAAAATATGTTTAATTTTGTCAGGTTTTCCCTATTTGAGACGTCAAAAATGTATAAGCAGGGATAACAGTCAACAGGCACGTAAGTCTGACAACCAGTCTAACCAAGGGGTATCGTATTACCCAGTTACTGGGTTGTGGAGGTCAGATAGGCAGTCGCTCCATGTAAAATACTGGTATTAGCTGCATCCGGTTAGACTGGAAGCCGACCCCAACATAGTTGGGAAAAGGCTAGGCAGATGATGAACAGTCAACAGTAAAGTTTATTGTCCAGTTTAAATCTATTTATCAAAGTCAAAGAATTGCGCCAATGCAGATGGCCTAACTATCAAAAATTTAATTAAGTAAATATAATTTATTCTAGGCAAATTAATTGCTAAGCAAATTGAGACACTAGGTAAAGGAGAATGCCCAAACAAAATGATAACGTCGATTAAAAAACGAACGATAGATTAATATACGTACGATAATTTCAAAGTAATTATGCATTGCATGAAATGTGAGAAATTGATTTCACATTTGATATAAATCATGTCATTTTATAATTATAGCAAATGTGAAATTAGTTTCTCACAAAAAATCACCATAAGCGTCAGTGTGCATAAAGCGGCAACATTGAAAACGTCGAATATAGAGTTTATTGTGGTCAAAAGAGATCATCTCTGTTCGTGCATTCATGGTCGTCGTTTGCTGAGAAGTTGTGCGCATGTAATCATCATTTTTTATTATCTCGGCTATGCTAAGCATGAAGAAACTATGCAAAAAACAGCTGATTTTCTACATTGTAATTTAATGATCACGATTATAATAATAATTATCTACCTACGCTTTTTTACATTTGTGCAGTTTTCTCTATATATACTGCTAACCAACTTTTTTTACATGAAGAATGCAAGAAAACGACATAGCCGATCAAGGGATAATTTTGAAAGAAAGTAATTTCATATTTCTTACCTACAATTAATGCCATAAATAAGTTTTTTCAGCATTCTCTTTTTCCGTGTTATAGCGTTGTTATCAAAGAGTAACAGTCGTGATTTGAATATACGGACAGTTCAAGTTGGTAGTCAATTTGCGTAACAATTCATTTTCTGACTTTATTTTGCATTGAGTATTTACCTATTATAGGAGTTACCTTGATGACTTAACATACGGCTTTACAATATTTCTTTGTGGTGGCAGCTAATCACAATACCTTTTAATGTTTTTTCCTTAATAATGCTATTAATGTTTCTAACATCATGGATTTAATTAAATATACATTCCAAGAGAACATTATTCATTGAGATTTCCCATTATTTCTGTCATTGGGTTTTATTTTTTCGCGTTTTCCTCATTTGTTCTAATTTTAAATATTCCTTATAATTGATATTTTTATTACTTCTTTATATTCCGGAGCCGGTGCTAGCGCGGAGCATGCATGCCAATTTCAAAACGGACAAGTCTAGGGGAGCGTAACCCCTTGTAAACCCGGGCAACTTTTTTATAAATAAAAAACAGCCAACTAACTTTAATTTCGGATAGCTATGTTTTTTTTCGTTTTTGCCCCAGACTTCCGAAATTAAACTTATTTTTCACTTTTTAATTGTGGTACCTAACACTTACAAATTCGTACACCACTACTTAATATATGTAAAATACGTATTATTGAAGCTTACTCAAAAACTACCCAAGCAAAGTTATTATTTAATAGGACCACTTATTGAAAGAAGAATCACGTAAGTCGGCTCAGTAATCACGGAGAAATCTAGTAAAGTAAATATTTAACGATAAAGTTCCAATATAGTAAAGTAAATATTTAATGATAAAGTTCGATCGACCCGTACGTACAACAGGAAATATTTCAATTTACTCCGTAAAACTATACCAGTAACATGCAACGACGAATCACAGTCCGATTTGCCTGTTTACTCAAAGCAGTTGTAATCTTCACAATTTCCTGAACAGTTCGTTTTGAATAACGCGTAGCAAAATATCATGGCATCATGGTTGTGTATAGATAAGTGATTAACTAATTGATTTAATCAATAATTACGAGCAAATTATGGAAGGTAAGTGATTTTATTTCAAACCTGTAGGTCCTGTACAGTAGATCCGAGGTGATGTAATTTTTTATACTATAAAACATGACCCGGAATTCACACCACCAAACACCCCTAATTAGAATATTATGTTATAATCATAATAGGTACACATTTTTTTTACTATTAGGTATGTATATAAAACATTGTTTATTTTAATAAATTAATTATACTGATTGTGGGAGGAAATAAAACTTTTTACAAAAAAAAACAACCGACTTCAAAAAAAACCCTAAAAAAGTGAAAAATAACTTTAATTTCGGAAGTCGGTGTCTTTGCTTTTTTAATTTTCGTTTTTTGCCACCGACTTCCGAAATTAAAGTTATTTTTCACTTTTTTAGGGTTTTTTTTGAAGTCGGTTGTTTTTTTTTTGTAAAAAGTTTTAATTTTTCACTTTTTAGTGGTGTTACCTACCCCACACAAGTTACTACCTGCTATGTAAATAACAGTGAAGGAGTCTAATAATTATATCGTCTACATAGACTGTGGGAATAATACGTAATATTGAAGCTAGCTCAAAAACTACGCAAGCAAACTTAATAAAATTTATATGGGACCATCTCGGGAGTATACCCTTTCGAACTAAAAAAGAATTTTCAAAATCGGTTCACAAACGGCGGAGTAATCGGTGAACATACATAAAAAAAAAAAAAAAAAAAAAAAAACTATCTTCCGAACGTAGTACCTCCTCCTTTTTTGAAGTCGGTAAAAAATTACCTTTATAAAAAATGGCAGAAATCGATTCAGTAAACGATTCTGAGTATTGACAGATTAACATTCAGTTACTCATCCATACTAATATTATAAATTCGAAAGTAACTCTGTCTGTATGTTACCTTTTCACGCCTAAACCACTGAACGGATTTCGATAAAATTTGGCATGGAAATAGATGGCATCCCGGGGAACTACTTTTTATCGACATACCACGCGGGCGAAGCCGCGTGCGGAAGCTAGTTGTATATATTTTGTCGATGACATATATTTTTTGTCGATGATTACACATTCATCATCATTCTTATCGTGGTGGCCCAGTGGTAACGGCCGCGACTTACCAGTTGTAGGTCGTGGGTTCGAACCTAGAGAGGCGCTTTACTTTGTGTAAATGATTTCATCACCACTGCTCTCAAAACGGTGACGAAAAATATCGTGAGGAAACCGGCATAATGTCCTATTAAAGAACTAAAAATTTGAAGAAATGTGACATCTAGCAACCCGAACTGGGTACCAGTAGTGGATTACGGCCCACTCCCTCTCATAGAGAGGAGGCCTGTGTCCCGGCAGTGGGAACATTATAGGCTGAATTATGCTGTACCTAAAATTTATGTACACCGCCAACTTCTAAACGGTTACTAAGACATTCCTGCGACCACGAGTCAAACTGTCAGACAGACTCTATTAAGGGCCTACCCAGCCTCAAATTGCTCAGCATGATCCTCCGTTATGCCGAAAATACTGCAGCATTAATTTTGAAATAAATATGTGTTGAAGTTAAGGATTGATGCTAGGTCCTATATTTGACGAAAATACGATTACATAAAATTTTATCGATATCGATTAGGCGGTTTATAGTTTTAGAGGTAACTTTGGATTTTATTTCTATCCAAAGTTACCTCTAAAACTATAAACCTCCGGTATTAAAAAAATACTTCAAATTAGATCATGAAACTTTGCATAATAACTGAACTAACTATAAAGCAAGTCTTATGTTTTTTTTTAAATTAGGTACCATTATTTTCACCGGTAACTGGTAAATAACTGGCACCCCACTCCGTCTCGCTCTCACTCAGGCCGCAGTATAGTGCGAGCGAGATAAAATTTGAGGTTGGGTAGGCCCCATCGACACGCTAAATAGCCGGTGCCTAATGCTCGGTGGTAAATTGTTGTTATGTTTCATTACAGAAAGAAAAATGTTAGCTGTTTTGTTCGTAGTCCAAGCAGTACACTGCGCTACTGGTATGTTCTTCCATGCACCATCAAATGTAATCATCGAGTCCGGGGAAGCCGAAAATGGCTCAGATTTCGGTTTTGCTATGACCTATATGAATGACTCTAAAATTCTAGGTAAGAAATTTTATATTTTTAACCGACTTCTAGAAAAGGAAGGAGGTTCTCATTTTTTTGTATGTTCGGGCATGACTCCGTCATATTTTATAGACGGATTTACAAAATTACTCTAACTTTATTTTGACAGTTGTCGGTGCTCCGAAAGCAGACATCGTAGGAAAAGTATTCAATTGTGAAATTGAACACGCTGGGGTAAAAAAAAACATTTCTTGTGGAGAGCAAGACATTGATATCACCCCGTCCGAATATAATACTGGTAAGAAAGAAAAGGACCTACCCGTTACTTTATACACCTGAACGTATACTCCCGAACTCTTAATCGAGCCACCGTAACATCAAAATGTGATTTGTCAAAGAAAAAGTTTTTATGTAATTTTGAAGCCGACATACTGGCCGTCATTTGTAACCATTGTTCCAAATATGAATTCACGACCATTTAAAAGTTATAGATAGCTGTTGCTGTTTGCTGTTTTTTTTTAATTCGGATTTTATACTTAATACTTATTTTTTTATGCCGATATTTTTAGATTGACGAGTATATGGGAACGCCCCTTTATAATTAACATACGGTATTTTCGTATAGGTACGGCCTTTCGCTGTAAGAGTTTATTCAACCAAAAACCTACGTATTACGCGAAAGGATTTATTTTAAGAGTATTGTTAAATAGGTATTTTAGTATTTAGAATATTGCTAGTTCATGTCCGGACACACTGTATATACCTAGAGAAGATAACTAACTGTGTGATCATATAACTTGATCTCTAATGAAGTAATTTGAAAAACATAATTTTTTTTTTTCAGAAAAATTTCCTACACAACACTTTCATATGGGTTCTACGATAGTTGCTACAAATGAATACTTTTTTGTGAGTATATTTTTGCTTTTTATTCAGTTTTTAAATGTAAGTATGAAGATTTTTTTAGAACTTGAGTGAAATCGGTAGGTAATTATTATTATCTGTGTACATAATGATGCTCGTTGGACCCCCGGAAATATGGTCCGTTTGGACACCATTAAAATATGCACATACCAAACTATTTATAGAAATCACGATCACGGAAAACTAAACTAAGTTAGGATAGGTAATACAAAATTATACATATTTTACCTCGTTGTTGTTTTCTTAATAAGGAATTCAATATTAAAAGTCACTGAATTTTAAAATATCATTGGTTCAACACCTAATGTTCATAATCCTTATTTAATTTCCCAAGAAAGAGATGGGAGACGACCTGCATGCTTACCGCGAGGGCTGGTTCGAAGCAGCGAGGGAAAAGAGTTCCTGGAAGGATTTGGGGGAGGCCTTTGACCAGCAATTGGACAGTATGGCCAAAAAAAACGAGTGACCCTTACAGTAGTCGTTTATCATGTGTAACATCTGACATCTTGACAGTACCAACCTCTCCGAAAATAGGTTGATACCATTTGACAGCTAACTCTAGCATCGCGCACGCGCGCTCATTGGTCAAATGAAATAGCGCGCGCTTTCCCGGCTTCCTGTTACACACTTCCGTCCCTTTTCACGAAATCACTCCCACAAATTACAGGAAAGCATGAGGAAAGATGTTACACATAAAAAAAACATGCGAGGCAGTGTTTGGGGACTGCCGATAGAAGTGAAAAATAAGCAACAATGCGTAACCTCAACGTAATTCAAACGGTAGACGGTAGAGGGCGCGAAAAAAACAAATCACTTCAAGCGTGACGATGACGCGAGTTCCATGATTATATTTTGTCCTTTTTAGTTATAACTGACTTTTTATTTCACAGACATGTGCCCCTTTATGGACGACAGATATAAATGCAACTGCACAAAGTGGTAAAGTTATAGTAACCGATGCTTTCGGGACATGTTTCGTGCATAACGACCATGACGACACACATCGCTATCAAGGCCTTTTAGAGTATTACCTGAAATCCAGTGCAAGGAAGAAAGGTTTCAAAACAATACGCACACCTTTAACAGTTGGTGAGTATTACTGTTTCCCGTTGGTAGGGTTCCGTACCAAAAGGGAGTCAACGGGGCACGTCCGTCCGTTTTGCACATGAGTAGATCAGGACCTGGGTTAGGACATAGGCTACTTTTTATCCTGATATTACCATGGGATCGAGACTTATGCGGGTGAAACCGCGGGGTGCAGCTAACATAATGTTATTATTAGGTCACCTATGAAATTGGTGTTTTGTATGGGGAATTTTAAAGAAGTTGCATTTTTCATACTAACGTTTTCTTAATTTATTTAACAGCTATGAATACTACTGTTTTAAAACTAAAAACTAAGATAACGTATGCCACTTAGATTAAGCGACAAAAATAAGTTTTGGCTAAGTTAAAAAAAAAAATGTGGTCATTTCTGCTAACAAAATGAGGAGTAAGTTTTAAGTATTTTTACATGTTAAGAAAACTATAAGTAATAAGGTTTTTTTACTATTGGTAGTTGTCTATGATAATCATTATTCGATAAAAATATAGTAATAAAAACTAAAACCCAACTACCACTTAAAAGGTATAAACAAGACACCACAGACAGAAAAATTAAAAATCCGGAGTCACACGTGTTAGGACATAAATCGAACAGAGTACGTGTGACTCCGGATTGTTAATTTGTCTGTCTGTGGTGTCTTGTTTATACCTTTTAAGTCGTAGTTGGGTTTTAGCTTTTATTACTATATTTTTTTAAATTTTTTTGGAGTTATAATATATATATTTTTGAAATGTGCTCATTAAGGCCTTTCATTTGATACCCAACATGGTACGATTAAAACATATTTTTTTTTAAGTTCCTCACTTTATGTCCTCTAGAGGGCGCCATTTTTAATTTAATGTGACTTCACATAGCCTATAACCAGCAGACAATCACGACGCTTCTAACGATACCTCATTTGTCAAATTATGATAAGTGGTTTGGAAGATAGGAGGGAACAGATGAACATACATACATACATACATACCGGTCAAAATCATAACCCTTCTTTTTTCTTCGCCGTAGTCGGGTAAAAATACCAAGCAATTGATGAATATTTTAAATCATAGAAGTGACGAGGTTCTCTATTAGTGAGAAAAAAACGCCAATTTCATAGGTCGGGACCCAATATTAAATTATTAAAATCAATCTTATTTCCAGATAGATTTACTGGTGGAACTGGTTGGTCTACGTTACTTGACGAAGAAAATGATCTGTTGCTGATAGCGAAAACGTCGTTGTCTGGAGATTTTTTCTACTTACGCGCGTCAAATCCTTATATTGACGTCAAATCGTTGGCAGACAAGAAATTGTATAAACGTTACTTGCCGAGTTTTTGGAACATAGGTAGGTAAAGTTAATCCGCACTTTTTTATTATTAGCGCTAAGGCTGGGTTATCAGAGCTGTATGCAGAGAGAGTATAATTAATCAAATACAATAGACGTAGATATATTTAGTAACCCATTCCGCTTAAATATTCCTCAAGAGTCATAAAAAACCTGTAGGAAATCGACATTTAATATGTTTCACCTCTCCAGTCGCGAACCAGAACACGACGTGTTGCCACGCTGAGCGCTGGACGCAGAGACACTGCACACACACGCACTGCTGCTGCTGCTGTGGCCCTCTTTGTCCAGAGCTCAGCGTGGCCGCTAGACGGCCACAACTAGCCTGAGTCGTGGCCGTCTAGTGCGCGAGATCTCTTAGACTTAATTATAATACCTATATCTTGACTTTACATCATCTGCCTAGGCTTTTCCCAACTATGTTAGGGTCGGCTTCCAGTCTAATCGGATGCAGCTGAATACCAGTATTTTACATGGAGCGACTGCCTATCTGACCTCCACAACCTAGTTACTAGGTAACACGATACCCCTTGGTAAGACCGGTTGTCAGACTTTCAGGCTTCTGACGACCCGTAACGACTGTCAAATGACAGCCGGGACCAATAGCTTAACGTGCTTTCCGAGACACGGAGGGGTCTTGGTATGTAAACATGGTCGCCCATTCACGGACCAACACCGGCAAGCGTAGCTTAACCTGATTGATCGACCCGTGCGGCTGTTATTTCTTAGCCACAAGCTCCTCTGGCTTTACCTGTTAGTGAAATAACATGTCTGATTTAAGAGAGCCATTTATTTACCAGTGCCTGTAATATTTTAAGATGTATGATTTATTCGATTTTTTTACAGGTTTTGGCCTCACTGCTGGAAAATTCTTTTCAGAAAAAACAGTGTACGCGTTTAGTATGCTACAGAAAAATATGGAAGGAGTTGTAAGTAATCAAATGAGACGTGGTCTGTGCACCCTTAATTTTGACCACACCTTTTTGATACACGCAGTATTTATGATTTAATACTGGTATTCGTATTTATACTGGTATTCATTTACCGATTCAATTATCGTTTTTCAGATATCGTTCCTCGATCGAAAGAATGATCATTCGTTATCTATGTTGGCCCGAACTCGCGCGGAAGAAACAAGTCTGAAATTCATTCAGTTGCACAGTAATGCTGTCGGCACAATGTTCGGGACGACATTGAGCGCAGCAGACCTCAATTTAGATGGACTAGACGAACTATTAGTGGGTGCGCCTGCGCAGTCTGAAGACGAATGCTTCGAGTGCGGTGCCTTACATATTTACACAGGTGCCACAGGAGACATGGTAAGATACACAAAACAGTTTTAATTGGTACAGTTAGGGAAATAATCGTTAACCTTTCACGAGTCAGATGTCAAAACGTAGATTTAAAAAATTTTACCCTGACCTTGACATACTCGCACGGCACCGACTCACTCAACGCTCTGTACTTATTGCAAACATGTCAAAGTTGCCTAGTTTGAGAGTCATGGTGCAAGTTTATTTGATTATTGACGTATTACAAACGCTAAAATGGTTCCAACCGATTAATTAATACCGCTTCTGTACCCCATCTTTAAATATGACCACACCTTTTTGAATACATGCTGTATAAGCTATAATATTTACCCTTCGCCCACTTACATATATACATAATCAGCCTATAATGTTCCCACTGCTGGGACACAGGCCTCCACTCTGTGAGAGGGAGTGGGCCGTAATCCACCACGCGGGCCCAGTGCGGGTTGGTAGATGTCACATGTCTTCAAGTTTTTGGTTCTAGGACATGCCGGTTTCCTCACGATGTTTTCCTTCACCGTTTTGAGAGCAGTGGTGATGAAATAATTTACACAAAGTAAAGCACCTGGCTGGGTTCGAACCTACGACCTAGAACTCGTAAGTCACGGCCGTTAACACTGGGCCACCACTGCATCGCCCACTGTTACCTATTTATTGCCTGAAACACAGGTTTCCATAAACCTATTTCAGCCAGGTATATATTACAGCTAGAATTAAAGTTCCCTCGTTTGTAATTAATGTAAATCATAATTTTACTTTTTAACTTGAATAAATTTTGTACTGTTGTCCTCAGAGAAAAATCAATGAACCGAAAAGGCTGCGTTCAATTTTTGCCAATGCTTGCTTTGGCCGGTTTGGCACCGCAATTGCTGCGAAAGACATTGACGGTGATGGCAAACCAGGTTAGTATAATGTAGCAAAAGATATACGGGGCAAAAAAGTAATGTCATAATGTGAATGTGTCATAATTTTTGCAAATGGCGTCATAATGTAATTGTGATTTGATACATAATTATTGTAGACAGATAGAGAATTGCAATGGAGCGATACACACAGTCACACAGCTCAGGCACCGATGGAGATTTTGAAACACAAATTTCCGGTCTTTGTGATCTCACGTTTTGGTGATTTGAACTGGCCGGCCAAATAGCCACGACGCCTAAAGACACTTTTTGAAATCATGCGTTTTCCACAACAAATCACAAACCTTGCAAGTCATAAAAGCCAACATTGAAGAAAAAACAAATGATTTAAAAAACAAAAAACCCGCCTGCAAAAACGCATAACTTAAAAGAGGCGGGTTTTTGTTTTTTAAATAATTTGTTTTATTTCAAGCTTTTTAATTTTATTAATTCATTTATTTATATATTTAGAATTAACTCATTACTAGCTTTTATTTGATACCCATATTGTAATTTATTAAAAAAAAAAATCTTCCCCACCCTTTATTTTAGTTCGCAGATGAAATATATTAAAACAATATAGCCTATGTCACTCCCACAACTAAGACGAACCTAACGACACCTCATACGTTAAAATACATCAAGCCGTTTAGGCTACAGAGCGTGCCAAAGAAAAAGACATACATACAATATAAACATACAAACATACATACATACAAACATTACATACATACATACTCTCGAAAAAAATTACCCTCCTTCTGGGGCAGTCGGGTAAAAAGTGACCTATTTGGAGTGTGTTTTCCGAGCAAACATTCAAAATGCCGTACAACGAGCACAAATGTACATCAACACAGGAGGTGGTAATTTGACCGATACCATTTTTTCGACTATATATCATAAATTTTACACTTTTAAATAAACTCTCCGTGAAAACAGAGCCTAGATGTTTTTCATATCAACAAAATGGCAGCCAATTCACACTATGACATTACTTTTGCCCGACCTTGTACTTCAAATTAGATCATGAAAATTTACATAATAACTGAACTAACTACAGAGCAGATACACTCATCTCGCTCTCACTCAGTCCGCAAGCAGTCCGGGGTTGGTCGGTGGATGGGTGACCATCTTTACATACCGAGACTCCTCCGTGGCTCGGAAAGCACGTTAAGCCGTTGGTCCCGGCTGTCATTCGTGGATCTTTGACAGTCGTTACGGGTCGTCAGAAGCCCGAAAGTACGACAACCAGTCTTATCAAGCGGTATCGTATTACCCAGTTACTGGGTTGTGGAGGTCAGGTAGGCAGTCGATCCATGTACAATACTGGTATTCAGCTGCATCCGGTTAGACTGCAAGCTGACCCCAATATAGTTGGGAAAAGGCTAGGCAGATTGATTGGTTATGGCTTTTTTTTTTTTGAGGGTGGGAATTCATCAAATGACTTATCCCGCTCTGGGCGGAGCGGGAGGGCGTGTCAGACTTTTACTGACTAAAACCCACCCGTGTTCCTTCAGTTGCCTGTTGCCAAGGTCCCGGTATCCCTTTCGGACATTCCCGCAACCCTGGCAGGCATCGGTCCTAGCGGACCCCGTCAATTGTTTGGTTATGGCTCCTGAACCCCTGGTGTTCGTACACAATATGTAAGGAGTTTTCAAGTCCGAAATTTTAAATGACTTTTAACTTTACAGAACTAGTAGTAAGCGCGCCATACGAGAAGGGTAAAAGTGGTAGTGGAGCCATTTACATACTGTCCGGTTACGAGGTTTACAATACCCTGATGAAGACCCAGGACTACAAGAGTATTCAGCTGTCAGACTTGAAACTGACGCAGCGGATCCACAGGGAGTCTTACAGGACCCTCGGCTTCAGTCTTCAGTTTATTGATGATGTTGACGAGAATGGATGTCATGGTGGGAATAAAAACAGTTTATTAGAAACCTATTTTTAATAGTAGCAGCCTAAAGGTCTTAGGGTAAGATTCATATTAATTATGAACCTTATTCTCAGCGCATAATGTTCATAAAGGTACAGTCACGGACTTTAATTGATGAGCCACCTTCAAACTTTTCAATTTTGCAGTTTCATACATTCACGAGATTACACGATTAAACACGAACTCAAATCGCACGCTCGTAAACAAGATGACAAATAAATTACTTTTAATCGGAAATATCCATAGAGGTTGACTAATAAGTTCTCAATGATAAAAATAAATACAATGTTGCATTAAGTTTATCCAATCTATTTGATACCGACCTCCTTTGAATCATAGCTCATTAACTCGATAATTATGAAAACATAACTGAAGACAGTGACAGTTGAAATATCAAGATGACAAATAAATTACTTTTAATCGGAAATATCCATAGAGGTTGACTAATAAGTTCTCAATGATAAAAATAAATACAATGTTGCATAAGTTTATCCAATCTATTTGATACCGACCTCCTTTGAATCATAGCTCATTAACTCGATAATTATGAAAACATAACTGAAGACAGTGACAGTTGAAATATCAAGATGACAAATAAATTACTTTTAATCGGAAATAGTCTTATCCATAGAGGTTGACTAATAAGTTCTTAATGATAAAAATAAATACAATGTTGCATTAAGTTTATCCAATCTATTTGATACTGATCTCCTTTGAATCATAGCTCATTAACTCAATAATTATGAAAACTTAACTGAAGACAGTGACAGTTGAAATATCGATGTCAGAGAATTTCTCCGTACGCTAACGTTACTATGCAACAGTAATCTAGCAACAATTGTTTATCGTTGCTAGGTTACTGTTGCTAGACCTGCAATTGGTTGACTTTGAGTAGTCACTGCTGTCAAGTTTGTAGTTCTGCTCTCAGGTTAGCCAACCGGTAAAGATATGAAATATAATTTTCTTCTTCTAATACGAAGACATATGACTTTGCGTGTCGGGAACCGAATAAACCCGATTTGCATTACACGGCTAAAATGCGAACAGTACCAGGTGGCTCATCAATTAAAGTCCGTGACTGTACAAGCGAATGTGAGCAAACGTTTCATACGAATATCAAAATGAGTGTGTTTGTAGCTTAGTTTGTAATCTTCCTGCACCTACTTTATCTTATATTTTACACGTTTTCTTTTTTTCTTTGTTTCTAAAATTGAACTTATAAGAATAAAGGTCACATTCGAACGAGACACTTAATAAAGCGGGATTTGTGAATCTTGCTCTTTGTGGACGTGGAGACGCTTATCCGGAAAAGTACTAATATTTTATCAATTTCTGCCATAACACACAGATGAGCAGTGATGGCCCAATGGTGCCTACCATTGGGCCACGACTTACAAGTTGTAGGTCATAGGTTCGAACCCTGACAGGCGCTTTATTGTTTGTACATTACTTCACCACCACTGCTCTCAAAACGGTGAAGGAAAACATCGTGAGAAAACCGATTAATATCCTTTCACAGACATTTAGAACATTCAAAGATATACATCTACCAACCCGCACTGGGCCCGCGTGGAAACAGAAAGCGTTGTCACTGTCATTTTATGTATTCAAAATTAATGTAATATACTTTGTCATTTGCTTGTTGCAACACATGGCTGGTTAGGTATACAAATATTTACAACTTATACTATAGTTTTTCTATATACATCATTCATATTGTTCAATAGAATTGGCGGCAAGTTCTCCGGGGTCAAGTAAAGTGTTGCTGTTCAAATGCGTGCAGAAGATCAACGTGACACTGTCCAGTCAACTAATTGGCGAGCAGGTATGTAAGGTCTAATTCCAATATTGATGTTATTTCCACTTCAACTTTATGCTAGTGTAAATAAAGTTGATTTCGGACTGACTAGTACCATTAAAAAAAGTCATAAAAAATATGAAGTTGTAGCGCAAACTGAACCTTATGTGTCTGTATTACAGTTGTTTTTCCTAAAATTCGTGTTTGGTATATGAATAGTCTGTCTTGTTAGTGACTAGACAGTTGGACGAGCCAATGAAGGGACCTCTCTGATAGACACTGTTTCCTTGTTATAACATAACATCCCGCCTGTAATCCTCTAAGGGTTGGCCAGAGGTGTACCTACCTATAGTACACCCTCATTTTTCTTGTATGTTTAAGTCCCATGTAATAGGGGGTGAGCCTATTGCCATCAACCGGTCACTAATCCAGACTCCGGGCTGGTACTGACAAATTCCTATTGGAAAAACGCAATAATACTTTGCCTGAACGGTCAGCTCCATACTTACAACACCCACCCCACACTTACTCCCCACACACAGGCTCATACTTATCTACAGGATGTTAGGGTAAACACCGTTATCCTTGAAACCAGTGGTTTGGTGTCATTTATAGAACGTAAAATCAATGGAAAATTACGACTTTTTTTTAAATTGCATTTTACCACTAGAGTATTTCACCCTTTCACCTACGCGCTAGGGCAACGAACTTGCGTCTTAACATGGGTGGGGGACGCGGGACGTGATCTGACCGGCCGCGAGCCAACCAACCAACTACTCTTCCACGCAAAAACTACTAAAAGGATTTGGATGAAATTTGGCACACAGATGGTTTATAACCTGGATACTCTTTATCCTGATATTCCCACGGAAACGAGACTTATTTGGGTGAAACCGTGGGGCGCTGCTAGTATTAATATTTGTGTCCCTAATTTAATGTTTTTTTTAAATGATTAAGATAATAATATAATAATAATTAAGATAATTAAGATCCTACTGAAGTTCTACTTACAATCCTTGATTTAAACATGAAATGTTTTGTTCACAGATAGTAAGAGAACAAGATACATTTTTCACTGTTCAAGTGTGCGCTCGAGTGCAGCTTCCTAAACTACCATTTGATATGATTGGAAGTAAGTTATCGAACAGTTATGTGACCAGTCTCATTCCAGCAGCTATTTTGCCTTCGTTTTTTGTGTTAATCTAACCCTTAAACGAGTTGTGATTCTTGTTTACAACAAGTTTTGTAACAGACTTATCATAAACATGTGTATAAAACATGTATCATACATAAACGTATTGAAATTGTTTCAGAGATGTTTTGTTAAAAATTTTTTGTTTACTTTTTTTACATTTTCGACAATTTTTATACGTTTTAGGTTTTATGTTCAGCCTTTTTTTTAATATCGTAGACTCATTTGATATTTCAAGTGATTGTTCTTTATTTTTCAATTTGGAGTTTGACATTTGCTCCTGTCAAATAAATCTACGAGATAAAAAAACAGACTGAACATAAAATCTAAAACGTAAGGCGGGGTCACAATACTACACTACACTTTCTATCTTGTGGTCTTAACTTTTTGAATGTCACGTAAGAAATAGGGTCCGGTCTTTTCTCCATACAAAAAGTCATAATTCGAGGTTCAGCTCTCGTCTATTTCCTCCTCCAATATTGAACTAATTTGAAAAATATTTTACAAATTGAATAAGAAGGATATTTACTGTGCTCCTATGTTTTCTGTTTTGATGATACATTATCTGTAGAAGCACTAGAACCCTCAGAAAATGCTCAAAATTGCTTGTTTAGACCGCTGTCATCAGAGGCCTATTGTACAAATTTGACAACTATTAATGAAAAACGAAAAACATAGGGCACAGTAAATATCCTTCTTATTCAATTTATAAAATATCTTTCAAATTGGTCCAATATTGGAGGAGGAAATAGACGAGAGCTGAACCTCGAATTATGACTTTTTGTATGGAAAAAGGACCTGATCCTAGATGTATGTTCTGCTTCCAGACATTACCATCGAAAACAGTATTATCGGTGAAGCGGCCATCGTACAGCAGCCCAATATTGTCATTGATATGTCTTGCTACACCTGCCATAAAGACAGAAAAAACCTGTGCAAGAATGTCACCGTGGAATTGGTAAATACTATCTGTGGTAAATACTTTAAGGCGCGTCCAACTTATCTGTGCAGGCGGCAAAATATATATATATAATCTTTATTTACACAAAGTTAGTTTTCACAAAGTGGGTAGAATGTAATCTTTAAGATAATAAATGTATTTTTAGGCTCGCCCCCTATTACATGGGACTGCATTCTTGCAGTTTGAATGCAGTTTAGTACGACTGAAATACTGGTAACTGCAATCAAATTGCAAAGCTGAAACAGTTCAAAATGCAGTCCGTCTGATGGCCGCCGGCGAAATGTGGGTGAACTATAGAAACACCTCTGCCTAAACCTTCGGGTAAATACAGGCGTGATGTTATGATGTTTTATGTATTTACTATCGACTCGAAAAGAAGACGAAGTGTGTTTAAGGGGGATGCGCTAGGCCCGCGAAATTCAAATTTTCTTACGTTTTTTGCAATTTGCAGGTCAGTATCAGGTTGTATGTTGATCAAAATATTATTAGCGCTCGTAACAAATATGAATTTACAGAATTATAAACATTAGAATCAGCAATACAACTCTCTAAGCTCATGAAAGTGTATTGAATGACTATTTCATGAAATCACGACATTTGGCACTTTCATGAGCTTAGAGAGTTGTATTGCTGATTCTAATGTTTATAATTCTGTAAATTCATATTTGTTACGAGCGCTAATAATATTTAGATCAACATACAACCTGATACTGACCTGCAAATTTCAAAAAACGTAAGAAAATTTGAATTTCGCGGGCTACCCTAGCGCATCAACCTTAAGCAGTATAATTTTATGCGTAAACCCACCATTTTTATTAACTCTCGGTTTTATACCAACTTGTCATAACGAAGGACTTATTCAATTGTTTTCCGATACATTTCTTTTATTGCGAGCCTCTTTGAAAGATATCAAATAGCCATAGAATTAATTTAGGAATTTAAGTGGAACCGATGTCAAGAAAATATCTCGATAAATGAACCTCGTTAAACTCGATAATATCGGGATGCTCTTACGCATTGTATCGAGGTTGGTTGGTGTTATTGGTTGGTTGGTTGGTTAGTTGGTTAATTGGTAGCCTTTTCTCAACTATGTTGGGGTGGGCTTCCAGTCTAACCGGATGCAGCTGAATACCAGTATTTTACATGGAGCGACTGCCTATCCAACCTCCACAAGCCAGTAACTGGGTAATACGATACCCCTTAGAAAGACTGGTTGTCAGACTTTCGGGCTTCTGACGAACCGTAACGACTGTCAAAGATCCACGAATGACAGCCGGGACCAAGAGGCACGGAGGAGTCTCGGTATGTAAAGATGATCACCCATCCACGTACCAACCACGACAAGCGTAGCTTAAACTGATGGATCGATCCTTGCGGCTGTTATTACTTAGCCACGAGCTTCTATTACATATGACTAAAGCACACAGGACCCGGAAATTGCTTAGTTCTAGGCTTTTCCTCACATTTTGTTGTATTGTATTGTTTGCAGAAAGACAAGGAGCCAGGCGATTACACTTTTAAATCGAAAGCACTAATACAAAACAATTATCTGACCGACGAAAATATGGAAGGTACCTAATTCATTAATTAATCTGAATCTAAGTAGACAATCCCAATTATAATGATCAATCATCTTCTTAAATAAACGGCCTCATAGCTAGAATTAAAAACTTCCTCGTGGGTCTAGTGGTCGCAAGTGCTACCGCTGAGCACAAGGTCCTGGATTCGATTACCAGGTCGGCCAACCAGTAATGCTCGCGAAGGAGGAGGTGGAACGCGTGAGGGAGAGGTAGAGTTTGCGCCCTCCCGCCCCTAACCGCCGCTGGTGGAGACACCCTGGGCGTCGGCGAATCCCAGGCGGATTCCCGGCCACCATAGGCGCGGGCTTGCGGACGGCAAGCAATGGGTAGCTCGCCGTCCGATTAGGACCAGTCCCGGTTCGATGATGCGTCGTGTTCCACGCGCGCCTCAAAGAGATGTCAGCACAATTGGCGGGGTCCGCTAGGACCGATGCCTGCCAGGGTTGCGGGTTAGTCCGAAAGGGATACCGGGACCTTGGCAACAGGCAACTGGAGGAACACGGGTGGGTTTTAGTCAGTAAAAGTCTAACACGCCCTTCCGCTATACGCAGAGCGGAAGAAGTCGTTGGACGATTTCCCACACTCGAAAAAAAAAAAAAAAGGGCTGCCAAAGTGGTATTGGGTTTTTCACTTAGAATTTTCTCAGTAGCAGCCCGGAGTCTGGATTAGTGCCCGGGCGATGGCAATAGGCTCGCCCCCTATTACATGGGACTTAAACATAACTGGCGAAATGTCGGTGTACTATAGGTACACCTCTGCCCAACCCTTCGGAGTAACAAGCCTTGATGTTATTTTTTACAATGAAATCTTTAAAAAAAGTTGTCAATTGCGTAGAAACCAGGGGGCTTAAAACCGCCACTTTGTCACAATCTTATTAGGAAATTATTATTAGTAGTTATAAAACGTAAAATGTCACAAATTGACAATTCATAATATGATCTGCGTACAATTAATATTACGAAATCATTCAAATGTTTGACAGTTTTCTATGGAGATTCGTAAAATGATCCACAAATTATGAGTTGCTTTTGTGTCAAATTAGAGGAATTGCTAATGACAGGTGGGAATTCAGGAATTGAACTGCTTTTAGAGGAATTGCTAATGTGGCCGTTTTAGGCACCCAGAAGAAAGGAAATAACGATATTAAAATATTTGAACAGAATTCAACAATACGTGGGTTGACGCGAGCCCATACAGTAAACTGGACACCAGTTTAGAGGTGTCCCGACATTGTAAAGGCAACGACTGCATACCCAAGCTGTCTTTGAAACTTCAATGGTCTGGCAGGTAAGACAAACAAACATCCTTATCCTTACATATATAAAACAAAGTCCTCCGCCGCGTCCTGTTCGCGATAAAAAAGTACTGCACCGATTTTCATGCTGTTTTCACCAACGGTTATAGTGGTTTTCGAGGAAGGTTTTAGTATATAATAAGCGACATCCACGCGGGCCACCGCGAAGTCGCGGGCATCAGCTAGTTAATAAATAAAAACGGACGAGCCCTACAATAGTCGTATGATGTGTATCTTGGCTGACAGTACCAACCTCTCGGAAAATGGGTGGTACCATCTGATGGCCAACTCAAGCAACGCGCGCGCTCATTGGTCAAATCAATAGCGCGCACTTCCCCGGTTTCCTGTTATACTTCCTGTTACACACTTCCGTCCGTTTTCACAAAATCACTCCCACAGATTGCAGGAAAGCGAGAGGAAAGATGTTACACATCAATAATTTAAAATAGACTTTTTGACTTTTATCGAAATCCGTTCAGTGGTTTAGGTGTGAAAAGGTAACATACAGGCAGACAGACAGACAGACAGAGTTACTTTCGAATTTATAATATTAGTATGGATTCTAGTCGCCCCTTCCCAAAGGTAGTTGCGTAAGAAGAAGAATGGGCAAGAAACCATTCTTCTCGCCTTTCTTCCCAACGTTACTCGTTTTAGTATTCGGAAGAATACAAAAAAAAAGTTTAGCTCCATTGACTGAAAACTTTAATTACAGCGACACGTACTTACTGGGCTCCACTGCCAACGAGACCGTGACGATAAAAGTGCGTAACGATGGCAACGCCTCATATGCAGCGTGCGTTTGGGTGCGCGTGTTTGGTGCGCCGCTGTCCCGAGTGGACTGTGAATCTTACAATAGAGGTTACAGGTGCTATCTACCGAAACCACTAAGGAGGGATACAGAAGTAAATAATTACCATTTTGGTAGAATTTTGGTATCCCAGGCGGGACAAACAAAACTTACACCATAGTTCCGTTATCGGTTTGACCCCGCCTGCAATACCAAAATTTTATAAATTATAATGTTTGTTTTGCTCTTTTCATTTATGTGTTTTTGCAGTCCGGTTTTTTAGTTTTTTTTCTTATTTTTTCTATGGGGTTTTGACAGGACAACGTCAATCGAGTCAGATAGCTGGATTTTTTACGTTTCCCCAAAAGCAATATTATTAAACTTGCCTGGGAATTGAACGCGATATCTACGTGTAACTGATTAAATACGCATTAAATAGGATACACGTATTATCACACTCACTTTTACATCCCGTGTTTCTGTTATGATAAAAACAAAATGCAGTATACCTAAAACCCCCCGTGTGGTGTGGACATGGGCTAAGTCAATATGTCACAAAGTCGTCGATAAACCGCAGTTGTCATCACGACAGGTCGTGTTGTTTGGTAACGCAGAAAACTATGAAAAAACTTATAAAATTGACAGACTGTCGCATTGTCGCTTATCACCAGTTGTCGCCTTTAGGTTTATTAAATACGGCGTGATTGCGCCCTTACAAAATAAAGGCATTATCAAAGTTACCAGAGACGTGCGGTGAATTGTACCATAAACTCATGTGCTCTTTTTCAATTATCTAGAATTGTACAAAAACATATTATTCTTACAGTACTCCATAGACCTCAAGCTGAACATGACAAAACCGACGAACGATGCAGAAAATCTCCTCGTCAAAGTGTTTCTGTATGAAAACTGTTACCAAGAAATTGATAACAGTAGCATGACACTAAGAATACCCTTTAATTTAACTTTAGATGGCGTATTCAATGATAGGTGAGTGAAAAAGAAAAATTTTGTGAATTAAAAAGCGATGAAGTTAAGTAAGAGTCTATACTTACATCAGCGAGCGAGTTAAAAAAGTGAATTTGATTCACTTTTTTAACTCGCTCGCACCATACTACTCGCGGACTGAGTGAGAGCGAGACGCAGTGGGGTGCTAGGGCTCCAAGTCTCAAATAGTTTTGGTAATTGCTTTTTACGCCGAAAATAATGGTAGGTAATAAAAAAATAAAAAGCTTAATTCCTGCTTTATAGTTGCTAGTCCAGTTATTATCCAAAGTTTAATGATATAATTTGTAGTATTTTTTGAATACCAGCCGTTTATAGTTCGGTTTAGAGGTTAATTTGGATTTTTTTCTATAGAGAAAATGTTTAATCGTGTTTTCGTCAATCATAGTACCTGGCATCAATCCTCAACTTCAACATATATAATGTTGCAGGGACACTCACAGGCTAAACATTACAGACAAACAGATTTTGGAAAATGCAACTGTTTACGATCATCACGAATACCAGGTAAGTTTTGAATAAAATAATATCAAATTACCCCCGTTTTTTTTAACGTTTCGTACCCAGTAGATTCCAATGGACCCTTACTACCCTGTCTACGACGTCTGTTTGTCAGTCACAGGCCATCTATAGAACCGTAGTAGCTAAAGGCACTTTTGAACGTCAAAAACAAAGAAATAGAACTGATTCTAGTTGCCCCTTCCAAAAGGTAGTTTTCGAGAGGGCGTGTCAGACTCTTACTGACTAAAAACCACCCGTGTTCCTTCAGTTGTCTGTATGTTGCCAGAGGCCACGGTATCCCTTTCGGACTTTCCCGCGACCCCGGCAGGCATCGGTCCTAGCAGACCCCTTCAGTTGTCTCTTTGAGGCGCGCGTGGAACACAACGCGCCGTAGACCCGGGCCTGGTCCTATCGGCCCTGGTCCTAACTTTGGTTACAAATACTAGCTACAAATGAATTTACTTTGTTTTTTCATCTAGATAAGGAACAACGGCAGTATTACATGGAATTGGGTAAAATTCACTGTTGAAATGCCAAAGAAACGATTCATTCATTCTTTCAACGTAAGTACCTAAATAGTTTTTGTAATCTTATAATATATTTTTTAATAACAAACCTCAATCAGTCTGTACCACTATTACTTATTTCTTACTCATAAACATATTTTTGAGAACTATTAGTAGTTAGTACAGAATACTTTATAGTGCGCGCCTTTGTTCTTCTGAAGTTAGACGATCATTACCGAGGCGCAAAACTTAAATGGTAGTACTTTATTTTGCACTTAATAATATTTTATGTTTCTATATTTCTTGTATTCACAATTAAAATATTATTTTTTGACTTACGTTGTGATTTAATTTTAAATACACTATAACATTATATTTTATGGAATTAATAAGAAAAAAAAAAAACTAAAAGGACTTACTAATAGATATAAAAACAAAGATTATATTTCTATATTTAGATTTCAACAACGGATTTTGGAATTTGCGAAAGAAATAAGCTAAAAAATTCAAGCTTCATTACGTACAACTGCACCCTGGACTTACTTCTGCCGAATACGACGCAAACAATCATCGGGACTACGGAGATATTTGCAGGCCGGTTGAGTAAGTAACGATTTTTACCATCATTAGCTGTGCCCCGCGGTTTCACCCGCATAAGTCTCGATCCCGTGGGAATATCGGAGTAAAAAGTATCCTATGTCCTATTCCAGGCCATGGTCTATCTATGTGCCAAAAGAGAATGACCTGGATTAAAGGGCACCCTGTACCATGCGAAAAGTCCGCCTGTCACAACCAAACCTTCTTATATTGTTAACTATTTTTTACATGGATTTCCGCAATTCGTATTTATTAACCATTTACCTACTTCATATTTAAGAGGTTAAGTTCGAGAAAGTGACAGACTCGAAATGGTGAAGTTGGTGAAAAATGAAGCGGTACCTAATATCGGTTACTTTTTATTCTTGATTTGGCGCTTGTTTCCTGATGGATGATTATACAATACATCACTGATAGTCAATAATAATTCTTGGTGTCAGTTTTTATATAATTATAATGTTAATGGATATCAATAATCATGTAGGTTGGTACTCATGGTATGTGCAGCTGGTAGTCTGAATAAGTAATCAATTTAGTACTGTGTTTACTGATTCCTAATATCTTGAAATCTTAACATAACAGCAGGCCTGTTTTCCCAGAAGAGTTAGGCAGAGTTGTATTTACTATATAGTACACCCACTTCTCGAACTTCACATGTTAGTAAATAATAATAAGGTGATAATGTTCTTAGTACCTAATAAGGCACTTATATCAAAAATGAAAAACGCAGTTAAGATATATTCATATTTACATAACGTATATGACCTCGACCGCTACCTGCAGGCCTAACATGACACACGCGACAACTACTCACGCGAGAGTGAGTAATTTTTGTCTATTTCGTCACTTTTCTCGTTTTCTGACAGCGCTGCCATACAAAATACTCGACTCGTTCTGTCAAACTTGATGTTTTCTCTACAAACCCTAACATGACACCCAAGATATCTCGACTTTTGATAATTAAACACGAGATAATCTCCGATTCTTCTGTCATTTACTCGTCGTCGATTTTTACGACGAGATGAGTAGACAAAATTATTATACCAAAAAAAAAAATAACATGGCAGTTTCTTAAATTGTTCTTATTTTAGTCATAATTTTATTTTGCAATATAATATTTAATATATAATAATGGAAAAAACTTAGTTTTAAACTACCATCTATATTGGAACGAAAGTTCCTTTCAGCAGCCACGACAGAAACTGTGGCGGAGGGGAGCACTATTAAGTAGATGAGCATCACTTTCAGTAATAACCAGTCACTTTGGCAATTATGGTGATTAGTGAAGTCTAGGGATTATGGCTGTATGGCAGTATCATACCTTCGCAACATAATAGGATGGTGATTAACCACGATTAGTCTTTTGTGGTTATAATAACGAAATCAACTCCAGCTGCATATTTAACTGAACATCAGTCCTTTTGGCAAGTGTGGTGATTAACAAAATTTGCAATAACACGGGTTTTATGGTAATTGTTACAATATCAACCTTCGCTTTATCAAATGGCGATCATCGGCCCCTTTGTCATTTGTGGTGATTATTTATTGAGTATACAGGATGAAATTTAATTCATTGGCATTATTATCCACGTATTAACCGTTTTGTAATCTATTCTTTTTCATTTATGACAACAATACTTATCGAAAAAGAAATGATATTCAAACTTATATTGTGCCACTAATTTTTATTAATTTTCATTAGTATTTTAATTTCGGTATGCCAAAGAAAAATATTTAATTTTAATAAAAAAAGTCGGTTATAAAAGAGGTGGACGTAAAATTAATATAGTACATACTAATTCCATGCGTAAAATCGAATGAATGAAACCGAACCTTAAGCTGATGTTACTATCATAAAAATGATTTGTTTTTAATAATTTGCTACATCGGTATCTCATCACGAGATAGAGAAGTGTCAAAGTGCCTTTTTCGGTTATACTCGTGCGTAACGGTCATGTTAGGGATTAGAATGACGTCATAATTGACGACAAATTTCGACAAAACGACAAAAAGAGCGTGGCACTCGGGAACGCCTTGCAACTGTTGCAACACGTAGCATGGACTGTCCACATCCAAAGCACACATCACTCCACATTGTGTCCAAGTGTTAGTTCAAGTATCAGTTCGGAATCTCAAGGAGTTTTTCTTGTATCAATGCGAAAAATTTGTAGCATTATGAATAGGAACTACCAGGATTGATCTGAAAGCATAAAAACTGTTTTTTAATCCTTAAATTGAATGAATAGTCCCGGAAGTAGGTAGGTACTTTAGAAGCTAACTATAATATACATGCTTCTACTAGGTGTGGTAATACTTACAGGCGTCGCGTCGGTACAATCTATGATGTTAAAACACGATCATATCCACGGATATAATTTCTATGTAATATATTCTAAATTGTTCTAACAATACTAGTGAACAGTTTAGGATACATCGGCTACGTTGACTTGCTGGCCGATGTCTTCCTCTAGTTTGGGGCATCGCTAAGGATTATCACACAAAGACTACGTTATGAAAAAGCACCTGAACCCCCGTTTGTTAATAAGTATTATAAATTATAATTCAAATAGTTCAGATGAAACCAATATTGAAAGTAACGTCATCCATAACGGCGCCACAGAATAATTATTGCAATACGTACATTTTTCTTTTTTGAAAAGGTCCTCTTTTCATTAAATGCAAATGTATTCCAAAAAAGTAATAATAAATTATTACGATGTAACGCGTGACTTATAGATGTTTTTTGACACACATAAAAATATATTGTATCCTAATATTAAATGGCAAATTGGTACAATTATCTTCTTCATTTTAATGTTCGACCTATATTTTTAACGTAGTAGCAACATTCGGAAATGAAGTGCAATGTCAGTGACATAAGCGGAAAATACGTACCACAAAAGTTAAAAAAGACTTATAATTTTGGTGTCCGAAAGCCGGGAATCGTTTTCATAACAAAGTCGTATATCTGATTTAAAAAATAGGAGTAATTTTATGAACTACATTTGGTTGTGACACTCTAGCTCCTTTGTTGGTACCAAAATATTTCATTCTCCTTTCATCCAAATCCGTTCAGCCGTTTTAGCGTGAAAGCGTTACAAAAATAGACACAAAAAATCTCACTTTCGCATTTTTAACAGTAATAAAAGCTTGGATATATGCTGTCATCTTGACGAGAGATATTAAATGGGTGAATCAAGATATTATTGTTGAGTTGTTCATAGTAACATATAAATGCTCGTGACTGTACATGGAGAGGCCGAAGTGAATAACTTTTACAAAAAAAAAACAACCGACTTCCAAAAAAAACACTAAAATATTGAAAAATAACTTTAATTTCGAAAGTCGGTGTCTGCTTTTCAATTTTCGTTTTTTGCGACCGACTTCCGAAATTTATGGGACCACCTCTGAAGCATGACCTACCAAAGAATAAAAGAATCATAAAAATCGATTCATAATTGGCGGAGTAATCGCGTAACAAACATACAAAAAAAAAACATACAGACGAATTGAGAACCTCCTCCTTTTTGAAGAAGTCGGTTAAAAACAGTCGTACCTTCGTTAGTTTAGCCATTTGTAATATTTTATGCACAACACGAAACGGTCCAATCAGTTAAATAATAACGAAGGAACAACAGGCTTCAATTCCTAATTGTGATTTTTTTACAGGACGTTATCTCAACGGGGGAAAACTGAAAATAAATTCTACGTCAATATTATTTCTGTCCGATCGAGTTCCGAAGTTATTCGCCGAGTAAGTTCTTTTAACAACATTTTCCTATTAAAAAAGCACTTATAGCTTATTTTATTAACGATAAAAATAGTGCAGGTTTCGTAAAAGTCCATGCGAGCTTCCTAATCCTGAACTATATATATGGTCTTAAATTGCCAGGCCGTATTTTGTAAGCGTGGTGATTTGCGGCCACCTTGCCTCACAATTAATCTATTTACTCACTGCAACACCTCTCCATTTTCCGCACACCTCTGCATTTTCCCCACACTCATCCATTTTCCACACACCTCTCCATTTTCCACACACCTCTCCATTTTCCACACACCTCTCCATTTTCCACACACCTCTTCATTTTCCACACACCTCTCCATTTTCCACACACCTCTGCATCTTCCACACACCTCTCCATTTTCCCCACACTCATCCATTTTCCCCACACTCATCCATTTTCCACACAACTGTCCTATTTTCCACACTAATGTCCCATTTTCCACACACCTCTCCCATTTTCCATACACTTCTCCGTTTTTTGCCACACACCTCTCCATTTTCCACACATTTCTCCCATTTTCCACACATCTCTCCCATTTTCCACACACTTCTCCCATTTTCCACACACCTCTCCCATTTTCCACACACCTCTCCCATTTTCCACACACCTCTTCCAATTTTCCACACACCTCTCCAATTTTCCACACATCTCTCCAATTTTCCACACACCTCTCCAATTTTCCACACACCTCTCCAATTTTCCACACACCTCTGCATCTTCCACACATCTCTCCCATTTTGCCCACACTCATCCATTTTCCACACTACTGTCCAATTTTCCACACACCTCTCCAATTTTCCACACACCTCTCCCATTTTGCCCTTACCTCTCACTTTTCCACACCTCTCCGCACTCACTTCTGTTAGCTGCTATTGCAGGCCCGGTCTTTCGATCAAGCTCGTCCGGGTGTCTTTGCTTGGGACTTAGAGATTCCTTTAGCCCACTACAGCTCATCTGACATGCAGCAGACACAGTAAAAACTATTGACTACTCGATAATGGAGTTTAATTCTGTGGCAGACAGTATGTTTTTGTATAATGTGATTTTATTTTTATTTTTAGATCGTCAACTGAGATAACAATTCAAAAGGAAATCACATTGGCCAGTAATAAATGGCTAATTATTTTGATAGCCATCATAGTTGCGTTAATCATACTGGCTATCATGACATTTGTGCTTTACAAGGTAAGTTCATACCATCACCGTTCAAGGTAAGTTCATACCATCACCTTTTTCTCCAACGCACTTCCTTTTGAACAGCGTTACAGTGTTCCGATGAGTATAGAGGTATAGTATAATCATAGGCACATGACACAGAAAGAACAAAAGAAAAGAAAAGTATTTATTGTGACTCGCCTAGGAAGATCACAAAAACTAAACGCATTCATCAAAACATAAAAAAATTAACAAAATAAAAGTAAAATGAAAATAAATGCAGCATAATGCTGAGACATTAGGTGTTGAATTATACATGGTGATATGGTGACTTATTTATTTCTTAATTATTATTTATTTAATACTTTAAGCACACAAATGTACAGAGGCGGACTTAATGCCATAGGCATTTTCTACCAGTCAACCTTTGGGTGATGAGACAAACAGCCGAGTGTAATAAAATATCTGTACAACAAGCGTCTGTGCAATATTTGACAGCTCGGAGTGTTGCTAGGAATAAATAATATCAAAGCTTTTCCAATGTGTTACCTGCCACTTTTTTTATTATATTTTGATTTGTCTGACTACTGATTTTTTTAACTCATTTTCCAGTGCGGATTCTTCAGAAGGAAACAAAAGCAAAACCTACTCGTGTTGCAAGAAAGTGTAAGAAGAAAGAGTGTTGTGAGTATTGGCTACTCTAGGTTATAAAAATAAATACAATAAAATAAAAATCTACATATTATTTATGTAGGCAAGTTCTTCGTAATACAGAGCACCCTTTTCTAACACGTTCAAATCGCTCTATTTATCTGCGGGATACACAAAGGGCTTACAACGCCCTTAGAGTTTAGTATCATAATACCTTCAGGATGTTATTGGGGCTTCCCCGTTACTGCAGTGCATCAGGAATGTTTTCCAAAGCACAATCAGTATGTGCTTTCGGTTACAATTTCATGATGCGTAGTGTGCGTTACGGCATTCTGAAGGTCATCAGTGATATAAACCTTTTGAAGGTCATATAGATCGTGTTGCGCCATAATGGCGCATTGGGTACATGTGCATGTACCCGGTGCGTCAGGTTAGTGCAACGAATTGAAATATTTTATTACATTTATTACTGACACATCTTATGGATCAAGATCTAAATTAAAGTCCATTTTTTTTTTTTTTACACTGTTTTTTGACATAAATTAATTTTGAACCCGTCTTTCGTGAAGGGTACAATCAAAAGTCATTCATTCAAACTAGGCTGAGAATCAGCACTTTTCGAACGTCAAAATTACATAAGAGAGTCCCCCAAAACGCCCAACCTTCACCACTTCCTAGTGCTTTAGCTGGGAAGAAGAAGTGGCGCAACAAACTGCCCTCTCTCTCAACAAACTCAACAATCAGTGAGCGCGGCCATTTTTAATATTTTTCTTTTTTTTTACAGAGGCGCAACACTCATGCTTCGGCGTTGGATGGGCCAACGGAAGGCGTAAGCCCAATTTTCTTTCTCTAAAATATTTTAACTGCTTTCTGCTACACGGTTTATATTTTGTAGTTTCAATACTTTGAATAGTTCTACAGGGTTAAATTAAACTAGCTAACGAATCTCCGCAGACGTGATGGGAATCGATATCTTAACATGATAAAACAAAAACAAATTATTTGATGATAATTTATTTTGGGTCAATGACCGCTGGTAGTGGTGTTCTTCAAACATAAGTTGAGAATATCAGTTTTTCGTGTTAAGGGCCTTTTTGTCTGCCATACTACTCGCGGCCTGAGTGAGAGCGAGACGGAGTGGGATGCTGGCGGCTCCAAGCCCCGAAACGCAAATTAATCCTGTTGAAAATCTGTCGTTGTAGAAATACGAAACGCTTTCGAAGCGATTGTCACTTGCCTAGGCCCTCAGATATAATTGTAAACGAAACAAAAGGATTATGTTAGGATCGTAGCAGGTGGCGTTCTGTAGTTTTTGCCTACCCTCATCGGAAGAAGGCGTTCATATAATGTATGTATTTTCGAAACAAAACCTACTATGAAATACGTCTTTTTTCAAAGTTGGGATTGTTATGTTAATTCACGAGATAAAAGCTTTTAAATTTTGCGTAACTGTAATAATGACTGTTCAAACCAAGGTCAGGCGAAAATTAATCTAACTTCTCGTTTTTTCAAGTTTTTCAAAATATTTTTTTCTTTTTTCAGTTACAAATGGACGTTGATGATGACTGTCCATTCGAGGAGGCTCGCCCAGTGACGACCAAAGACAATGTAGGTTTAGTACTTAGTAACGAACCTTAAGACATTGTTTTTGAGAAGTGACCACAGAAAATAGAACAAAAAATCTTTTTGTTTTAATAAATAAGTACCTTTTAGACTACTTTAATGTGTTCAGTTAATAAAGTAAGTAATAAAATAAAAATTGTCTAATGTTTTTTAATTTTTTTACATATACTCATTGAATTTCAAGACATCATCCAGATAATTACATTTAAAAAATCCCATGCGGTGAAAGATATGTGTCACTGACTCTGGCAGGGCCACCATCAGGGATTTTAATTTTGATTATCGCTAATTAGTGTCTCCAAATATCAGAATTTGTCGGTCACTGGTTCAAAAGATATAATGAATTCAATACGATATCATAGTCCAAGAGCTAGATCGAAGAGTTTACGCGTACCTAAACTCTTCGATCTAGCTCTTGGATTATACCTTAAAAATTGAACTCATTATATCTTCTAGACTAAGACCCGAATAAATCTGTGACTTGGCGACAAATCGCGACAAATTAGCGTGTGCGTTACGATTGCTCGGCCAAGTTACCCAGACAAAAAAAAACTTCGGCCAAAAAATTGTCGAAATTTGTCAAAATCGAAGGGAACAAACCAAAAATTTGTCAAAGTAGAAATAAAAAAGTTATAAGGGTTTTAAGTTGGCCGCGCGAACGTAACGTGGAGGATTGCGCGGCCATGGAGATCTCAGCAACTACTTGGGTTAGAGATGTAATTCTTTTTGTCAATTGAAGACCGAATTTGTCAAAAATTGTCGAAAAAAGAATTATAAGCTCAAGATCAATATTTTACGAAATATTCACTTTGGAAGTTATGGCCGCGCAATCGTGCACTTGTTGTTTCTATAATGTTGATTATTTCTTTAAAACTAGGACTTCACACAGTAAAACTGTTACAAAAAGAAAGGTCTTAATTTGTCAAAGCTAACGAAAGCAATAAATACTACTAAAGTTTAGTTAAACAGACGAAATCAGTCCAAAACAAAAAGTACGTGGCCGCGCGGTCGAAACGTTACTTTGTACGCTGATATCTCACTATCTATAATTGCTAGGATTTCTGTGTGAACATCCATTTATTCGACAGATTAACCTCATTAGAATGGCATATCGTTTTACCCTCAGAACAGTCGTCAACGCGTGTAATCTCAAAAATAATGTTAGCTCATACAATGTTCGAGTAGGGTAACCATAATTTCGATTTGGGAATACCTCTGACAGGAGACTGTCAATTATATTGGACAACATCTAACTCAATCTGAAAAAGGAGAATGGGCGTTTCTGCGCTGGAACCCAATTGCGTTAAGATACATACCAATGGAAAGATCTCATCAAGGAAAATATTATTTTCTTATTATGACGACTTCTCTTGATCGTTAGTACGAAAGGAGCTACAGAGCTTTAAATGTGGGTGATTCAATATTATTGGAATTCTGGTATTTTGTCAATTAATAAACTTTTAATGATTCGGTGCCATGCAAACATCATCTTTCAAGCCTATAAGCGAACATTTTAAAACATTGGCCTCCAATAGATGCCGTTTTAGGAACAATGTTTTTAAGCTTCTCTCGATTGTTAGTACGAAAGAGTGTACGAGTACTACGTGAGAGCGACAAACGGATGTGCGTATAACGCTTGTGCGACAAAACTGTACTGCGAATAACCCTAGTTCGAATTTACGCTAGTGCGAATAACTGGACCTCGACATCACGCTAGTGCGACTTTGATGACTGAAACTTTGTATTAATTATTATAATAATGGACACACCCTCTAAACCGTTGGCACTGCCATTGGGGATTCGTAAAAAACCTTTTCAAAAGGTTTTATCTTTTTTATATGAAAAAAAAGAAGAGATCTATTTTTATCGCCTTTTATTGAGAAGTTCCTATAACCACCTTCCGGCTTCATCAACTGACCCTCAACATCACCTAGTGTCAGAGCATTTGTCAAGACAAATCTAATGAAACCAAACACATGAGCATCCGATTGAGCTGAAACTCGACATACTTACATACCTAACGAGGCATTTTGAAAAAATGATACCATGGAGCTGGTCTGATGATGGATCCAGAAGTTGACCATAGGAACTCCTCAATAAAAAAAGATAGCACGATCGTGTTTAGACTCACGGTTACGTATTAACAAGTGCTTTGACACTAGATGGTACTCAGGGTCTGATGGTGGAGCCGGAAGGTGACGATGGGAAAATCTCAATAATGCTATTACAGTAGGTGGAGTCCAGAGTCTGATGATGGAGTCGGAAGTTGGCTATAGGAAGTCCTCAATCAAACAAGATAGCACCATCCTGTTTGGACTCATTGGTTATGTATTGACTAGTACTTTGCCACTAGATGGTGTTCAGGGTCTGTTGATGGAGCCGGAAGGTGATCACATGAAATTCTCAAGTAATCCAGGTACCCCCGTCGTGTTTTGTTTCATTAGATTTATCTTGACATTGCTCTTACACTAGGTGGTGTTGAGGGTTTCTTAATGAAGCCGGAAGGTAGTTATAAGAACTTCTCAACAAAACGAGATCGTACCATCGTGTTTGAACTCGCTGGTGTTGTCTTGACAAGGACTATTAGCCCTTGCACTGTTGCACTTGGGTAGTTTCAAACTACTGTAATACTTACTGCATCAACGTAATGTCGAGTTAAAATAGGTACTGTCATACAATCATTTGTCGCACTACTGTGATGTCGCACTATTGTCGCAATAGCGTGATGTCGAGGTTCAGTTATTCGCCCAAGCGTACATTCGAACTATGGTTATTCGCAGTACAGTTTTGTCGCACAAGCGTAATACGCACATCCGTTGAAATTTCATTGTTGCACTGCAAAACAGTTTTTAGGGTTCCATACCAAAAGGGTAAATCGGGACCCTGTTAGGCTCGTCTCTCCGGCTCTGTCTGAGTTGAGTTGACTTGAGTTGACCTGACTAGACCTGACTTGACCTGAATTGACCTGACTTGACCTGCCTGGTTAATACAAATGGATAAATACCGTTTAAAATGACCTGACTTGATCTGACTTGACCTGACTTGCAGGCGCGCGGGAATAAAAGGAAAATTCTGAAATCCACGTGCCAACGAGGTCCCGGTTTTGAGACCGGAAATCATCCCTGACCTCTCTACAAGAAGGAGAACCGAACGATAAAAAGACCCTGGAACGATAAAAAGACCCTTTTAATTTTATTAAATAAGCTGTATAACACGTTTGTTGCGATTACTAGTAAGTAAGACAACAGAAGTTACCCCTTCAAATAAACAATTATTATTATTAGAGAATTGTGGCTAGGGCCCTAATGCCTAACACAAGAGGCGTTGTTGGTAAACATTGGTGAAATTATTTCGCTAAATTGTATTGAAAAAAAAAGCGTTAAAATATTCTTGTATTCGTGCATCACTCTATGTCTATTTTCGTATAGTAGAGATAGAAGTGGTCATGCTTGTGTGTAGAAGTTTGTTTGTGCAATGTACTAAGTGACCCATATGTTCCGAGTCACTGATAATATAGTCCACACTCCATTGGTTCACATTACATGCTGTTACGTAGAACCGCAGTAGTTTGACTGCTTCGCCACTGCTCTATAGCTACAATATACGACTGCGGATGGTGAGGCCAGTTTCGAAGCCAAGGTCAAATAAAAAAAATACGGATTTTTCTGTTAAGTAATTCTCCTATCAGCCCAGAGTGAGAAAGTCGGCGGTGTGACACCCCCGTGCCTCCGACACGACCGCATTTCGGATTGCAGTCCCATCAGACAATGAGAGTGAGGAATGAGAGACTGGACAAGAATCTGCTATAATAATATCTCCTGCGTAAAAGTAGGCTTTGTCTCCGTCGAGATTGGCAGCTGGGACAAAAAATCGGTTCGGCGGGTATTATGGCTGCTGGTTCAAGTTGCAAAACGACACATCGTCGGTTGCACACCTCTATCATTTTAATTACTGTCTTACTTTTCCCTGCTCATGTTTGTATAGCACCGGATTATCGTAGTTATGTATGCGGCCTTCTGACTTCGGAGCCCGCGCCACAGGATACCCTGTTCCGAAACACAGTAATAACGTGCGCGGTGCGGCTCACATCAAGTTATATTAGGTACTATAATAGCCTACATCATAATATCAACTCAAACCTACAGCTATTCATACATTTGACAAACTGCTGATCCGGCTGAGAGCCAGAGTGGTCAATACAGCCAACAATTAGACAAGCTGCACGCCCAAAGTGTGGAACTCTCTACCAACGTCTGTATTCTCTTCACTCGTCAGCCTTCAAATCGAGAGTGAGCGCCTATCTTCCGGGTGGTCGTTACATAGGAGAGCTCATCCATGGCTTTCCATCAGGTCTAGGTCGTGGTCAAGAACAGGCCCATTTGGCAATATAAATAAAAGTCGAGGAGAAGGAGTTGAATGGCGTGTGATTATTATTTGACAGAGGTACAACGTCAACGTCAAAAATATAGAAACAAACGGACTGTTCAAAATGATCGACCATTAATTGAAATAAGTAATATTACAACCTAATTAAAAACGTTTCTTCCTAAGCAATTCATTTTTTCGAACAGTACTTAATGTATATTCTTGATGAAGCACGACTATTTATTTTAATTAGAATCACAAAAAATTAAAATCAAAATGAATTAGTTGAAATTTCTCCCTCTGGGGTAATGTTATGCCCATTATAGTATATAACTCTCAAAATAAAACACCAACATCCTCAGCTATAGAGCTATTTCAAAACTATGAAAAATGTATTATTTGGAACAGATTGAAAAAATACACCATTGATGAATATCTCAAAATTCATTAGGTGAAATCAAATTGCCTTTAACTGTTTAAATATTGCCTCTGAAATTGACTGCAAAAAAGAAAAAAAAAAACGGAACAAAATCACAATTAACAACATGGAAGATGCTATTAATGATTGGAAGAATATAACGGTGCAGAAAATGCAATGAATTAAGAAACAAAAAACGAATGTAAGGAATACGTTTTCAAACAACTCAGTGTTCTCAGAAATACCTTCTTATGTTGAAAACTGGAGAAGCGAAGGTGTTTCTACTGAAAATGACGATCCTCTGAATATAATGTTTTAAAAAAACCGGCCAAGTGCGAGTCGGACTCGCGCACGAAGGGTTCCGTACCATCCATATCCATACTTCCATACTAATATTATAAATTCGAAAGTAACTATGTGTCTGTCTGTCTGTCTGTATGTTACCTTTTCACGCCTTAACCACTGAACGGATTTCGATAAAATTTGGCATGGAGATAGATGGCATCCCGGGGAAGGACAAAGGCTACTTTTTATCGACATACCACGCGGGCGAAGCCGCGGGCGGTAGCTAGTTATCTATAAAAACGGCAAAAAAATCACGTTTGTTGTATGGAGCCCCCCTTAAATATTTGTTTTATTTTAATTTAATTATTTATTTATTTTTAAAAATGTAAACGTTATTACTTTGTCTCCTTTGTCTTGACATGTCAACGGTGAGGATACCATACTACGACGAGACGGTGAAGATGAACAGCTCTGAGCTGGTAGTATATCTTCTTCATCTTCGTTTTCATCTTCATCATTTTTGAAATACTCACCGTAGTGTCTTTTCAACGTTTTATATAATGCATATGGAGACATCATATTTTCTAATTCAATGCTTATGGTTTTAAAAATTGGATCATTGTATTTAATATATCTATTATTTTTGCATACCTCTGCGTATTTAATGAATGCGTTTTTTAGTTTCTCTCTATCCACTTTTCTTTTGCGGCCTCTTGTTTTTACCTGACAAACAAATAAGTTACTTTTACAAAAATGGTTAGCATAATAAATATTTATATAGTCAATTTAGGGTGACTACCGAGCCGGCGAGGTTCGTGTTTTCTGGTCCAATCGAGGGCGCTTCCAAATTATACGGTTAATGTAGCTAATGTATTGAAATTTTATGGGGTATTCTTCGAAGCGCAGCTACTTTGAAACGCAACAAATGAAGCGCACCTAAAGTATTTCTCGAAACGCACCAAAGATGAAACATAGAGAAAAGCCTGAAGGATTTGTAATAAATGATATCAATAGACGTTTTAAAATTCAACTGTCCTAATTGTTTATTTATTCAATTGGAACTATGTGCATATGAACTCTAGGTATAGGACAGTTTTAGGACTTTTATCGATATAGTGAATAATAACGAATACTTTATATTCCTTTGTGTTTAGTCGTTGGTTGTTCTGCAACTTAGTGAGATCGTTTAGGCGCCTATTTTTTTTCTATTAATTTCTGTCACCCTGGTACTTTTCAAAACAACAATAATACATCAATTTGAAAGTTGAATTTTAAAAAACGGCTATCGATATCATTTATTACGAATCCTTCATGCTCTTCTCTATGTTGCATCGTTGGCGTGTTTCGAGTAATACTTTAGGTTCGCTTCATTTGTTGCGTTTTAAAGTAGGTGCGCTTCGAGTAATACCCCAATTCTATAGCTTACGAAAACGCAAAATTAACTTTCAATAAGTAGGTATACATTTCTATTTTACTCACATTTAATTAAGGTATAAAGAAATAATAACTCACCTTATCTGCCATATTGAATAGTTTCACTAATATCAGGGCCAAAAATATAAATATAATAAAATGCAGAAAATGTTAGAATCCGATTAAATAAAAGTCTGTTTTTTTTTATATCGTAGACGGTATTTGACATTTCCAGTTATTGTTGTTTGTTTTTAGGGTTCTGTACCCAAAGGGTAAAACGGGACCCTATTACTAAGGCTACATCCGTCTGTCTGTCTGTCTGTCCGCGGCTTAGCTCAGAGACTGTTGGTACTAGAAAGCTGAAATTTGGTATGGACATATAAATCACGCCGACAAAGTAGTAAAAAAAACGTAAAACATTTTTTTTTTAGGGTACCTCCCCTACTTGTTA
Source organism: Lithophane semibrunnea (assembly GCA_947363905.1). NCBI lineage: Eukaryota > Metazoa > Arthropoda > Insecta > Lepidoptera > Noctuidae > Lithophane > Lithophane semibrunnea. The sequence goes on along the minus strand of OX376195.1, from coordinate 3,840,093 downwards.
AGTGGGGATGGTTACGGGTTACGGGTACGTAGGTTCCACAAGTTACCGAGTAATAATCGACCAACTTTAATTTGCAGTTGCAAAAACATGTTCTCCCATATTTACATTCTGTATGGGAGAACAAATTTTTCAACTACAATGTTAAATTCATTCCAACTACGGAACCTAGGGGTCAAAATAAGGGCAAGCCGACAGATTTTTTACGATTAAAAAAAACAGCCAAGTGGGCGATCCACGGATTTTCTTTGTTGTTCATGGTAACACCATTATAATTTTGGTTAGAAAACCTTTAAAATGTGAAGAGTTCTACATAATTTCAAACATCAATCAGTTCGTAATTGTCGTAAGCGCCATCTATATTAACGAATGCGCGTAACCACACCGCTTAGTAGGACCTTTTCACCCTAATAAATATTTGTTTGTCAAATGCAAAATTATTCTATCAAAGGCCGCTAGGTGGCCCCCAAATTATCGATTTGTTGTTCTATTACCGTAACCGTACGCATGTTTAGTTTTATGAAATTTAATTTAGATGTCGATTAAAAATGTTAAATGAGATAATATTACATTAGATATATAACATTTTATAATTAATCATAGTAACAATAGCCAACTCTTATCTTTATTTCAAAACACATGAATGAACATGAATTTTCGATACGAAAATTATTGTGTTTGGTGATCTTGATGAGATGTATTAATAGTTTGTTTTTCAGTGGTTTACCAAAACTACAATTGCCATACAAAGAACACTACCTATACAAATTTTGATGTCTTTCATGACGCCAGCTACCTAATTTTTCATACTCCTAACTAAACACTCGAATGCCAATTTCAATACAAAATTCTTCGACTGACAAAAATACTTGTCTTTATTTCCGAGTAATAGGTACAAATTAATAATTGGGATTGATTACGGTGAAGTAAAGAGTTACTTACTGTCAGAAAACTCAGTGTATTTACATACCTAAAAAAAAACCATACAAAAAAATGAAGAGAACAACGTATTCTTTCGGAATAAAGCATTTTTTTTGTTGGGCACTTTCACATTTACCCCAAAAATGTATGGACGGTGAATGTTCTCCTTTGCTCACAGTATACAAACACACGATTCGTTCCATTCATAAAAACTCAAAAGCCGGGCTTAAATATTAGAACAGTTTGCAAAATAAGTAGATACTAATAGCATCAACAAAAAAATGAGAGGTCCAGAAGCCAGCTTTTGTGAGCGAGAACGAGATGCAATGTACTACAGAATTGACGTCTTCATTCATAGATGCGATCTCGCCTAACGCTATAGTGTTAGAGCGAGATCGCAACTATGGCATCCGAGACAGTTTGGCAACGGTGTTTTGTTTGAGTAAGAAAACCTGGCATCATAGCTTGTACTTATAGCGCGCGGCTGGTGCAGCGCGAAGTTTAAATGTTATTATTCTTATCAATTCTTGCGATATGAATGATTGACATTGAAATTTATAGGTGTAGTTTTTTTTTTAATTAATTGGCTCAGTTTTGAAGGCAAGCCGGGCTTTTGGGCTTGTATGGAATGAATGCCACTTTGACATGCACTTGGCCGGTTTTTTCACTATGGAGTTTGCAAGCTGTGATGAATAAAAACTTCTTTACAAAAAAAAGCAGTTGACATTATGCCGGCGCCAGACATAGCAACAATATTTGATCACATGTTTGAACACATGTGTGGCAGGGGTGTTTGGGTATTTCATCAAAGTTTGATCACTGGGAACACACACTGGTCAATAACTTTTGTCTTGACACACTGTGGTATATGAGACGAGAAGATAGCACGCTAATTTATTGTGGGCAGAAACGCTCATTCTCCTTTTTCAGATTGAGCTAGATGTTGTCCAACCCAGTCAGAGGTATTCCCAAATAAATTCGAAATTATGGTTACCCTGCTCGAACATTGTATGAGATAACATCACTTTTGAGATTACACGCGTTCAAGACTGATCTGAGGGTAAAACGATATGCCATTCTAATGAGGATAATATGTCGAATAAATGGATGTTCACACCGAAATCCTAGCAATTATAGATAATGAGATATCAGCGTACAAAGTAACGTTTCGACCGCGCGGCCACGTACTTTGGGTTTTGGACTGATTTCGTCTGTTTAACTAAACTTTAGTAGTATTTATTGCTTTCGTTAGTTTTGACAAATTAAGACCTTTCTTCTTGTAACAGTTTTACTGTATGAAGTATTAGGTTTAAATAAATAATCAACAATAAAGAAACAACAAGTGCACGATTGCGCGGCCATAACTTCGAAGGGAAATATTTCGTAAAATATTGATCTAGAGCTTATAATTCTTTTTTCGACAATTTTTGACAAATTCTGTCTTCAATTGACAAAAAGAATTACATCTCTAACCCAAGTAGTTGCTGAGATCTCCATGGCCGCGCAATCCTCCACGTTACGTTCGCGCGGCCAACTTAAAACCCTTATAACTTTTTTATTTCTACTTTGACAAATTTTTGGTTTGTACCCTTCGATTTTGACAAATTTCGACAATTTTTTGGCCGAAGTTTTTTTTTGTTTGGGTAACTTGGCCGAGCAATCGTAACGCACACAAATTAGCGACAAATTATGGGAGAAAACAGATCTTCGCTAGGTGCCCTATTTTTTGAGATATAATGTGGCCCTGCTGGGGAGACTCTCTCCAGATCGGCCACTTATATACCCTTATATCTTTTGAACCAGTGACCGACAAATTCTGATATTTGGCGACAAATTTCGACTAATTAGCGACAATTTTTTTGTGTAATCAAAATTAAAATACTTGATGGTAGCCCTGCCAGAGTCAGTGACACGAAAGATATAGCGAACGGATGCAGGCAGTGCATTCAGTATACGTTGTATTGATGATCTTTGGGAGAGGCCTATGTATATCCAGTAGTGAAAATAGTTCGGTTGACATAATGATGGTGGTTATATGGACTTTGTTTGCTCAGTGTATATAAAAAACTTGTAAACAGTATGGGCGATTCTTTCACGGAAGACGTTATAAACCGTTTTGCAGAAGATCCTCGAAAATTACTTTTAAAGTAGAAGAAATAAAAATGCATGCATAGTCAAATTTACTTTTATTTATTTAACTACCTATAAAGCAGGATCATTTGCGGCTGTTTGCCCTACACACTACACTTCTTCAGACCATCTTTGCATTGTATAAACTCAATTTCCTTTGTATTATATAATTGCATAGCACAGGTGTGAGTACTATGTACTATAGAGCCATTTACCGGGTAATTTGTCTTTAATTGACTTGAATGTGCCCTGGCGGCTGGGAATGTCATGCTCACTCAAATGTCTCGCTGATGGTGGCGCGTGTGTTGGATCATGTAGCTCCCTTCAAAATGGTTGAGCTGAATGCTGCTGATCCATGCGTCATGTTCGTGAACGGGCGCCGTCAGTTGTGACTGGTCATCTCTTAGCTGCCATGGCTTATTTTAATTTTTGATTGGTTTTATGTTATAATTGCGGACGCTTTTAACGTGCTTTCTACATTGTTCTCACATGTATAATTTCAACATGAATGATGTAACCAATATTTTGTAACATTATTTTGATTTAAAAGAGTGTCCGTGGAGTTTCTTGCCCGTTCTTCTCCATAGGTACCTACTACGCTTTGGAATGGTCAACTAGCTTCATATTTTTGACTGACCGACTCCTTGACAATTCAAAAGTGCCTGTAAATAGTTTAATTGAAATAAATGCTTTGAGTTTGAGTTTGACTACATATACCTAACTTTTCATGTAGGTGCGTTTGTGTAGTGTGTATGACAAAACAGCCGCGGACGATCCGACCTAAAAAATCTGTCTTGCCCCTCCCTAAGCCAGAAGCTGGGTACGCCCATGGTTATGTCATTAGACCATGAACGCATTCCGAATCAAGAGTAATCCAATTTAAACTTGTTCGAGGAGCCCCTCTGCCCTCTGCTAGCCTGCTCAATGAGGGTCTCACCGAAACACGTTGATAAATGTGGTAGTAAACAATGTAGGCGATAGGAGAAAGCGGTTTATTATTTGTTATTAAATACGACACAACATGATTATAGAATATTATCACAGCACTTAGAAGATGATGGTTATAATAATTGCAGACAGTAACACGCTTCCGCAAAGTCCAAAGATGAAGTGTCCACCAGACTGGAAAAAGACTGCACGAGAGTTTGCGGCGTTCTGAATTTAAATGAAAAATGGAATGGTGATGTGGCCAGCCATAAAAGGATTGCCAGTAATAAATGATCGGATGAGTATGGAAGGGAAGGACTTCATCACAAACTTAGTTGTTGTAATCTGTTCAGGTGGCTTTTGTACAACTGTATTATACGCATTTAGGAATGCATCTTTTAAAATTAATAACGTTGGTACCATAGTCAGGTAAAATTACACAACAAATTTTTGTCACATTTTATTCATAAGTTCAAGTATACAAAGAAATCAATAGTTAATTTCGTCATCAAAGCCTTTTGTCGCACTAGTTCAGAAAATTGTCATTTTCCTACAAATAACCCAAATTACGAGCTTCTTTAACAAGCCCGACCATCATTTGGGTGACCTCGTCTCCTTGCTCATAGATCCTGCTGGGAGGCCAGTAGAAGTAAACTCCTCGAAGCTCGTACACGTACACTAGAGAAGTGCCCTGGGTGTGACGCACCCAATCTATACTGCCTCCTGATGCCTTGTCTGAAAGAAAAAAAATATTATTAAATTATAATGCAGGCCATCTTTGGAGGCGTAGTTGCAGAGCTTGACCTTTGCGGTAGCGCAGTTTAACCAACAAGGAGGCAGAGGTGGAAATAAAAAAAAAAATCGGCGTTGGATAATAAAAATAAACTAACGGGTGTAAAAATACCCTTCACATGTGTATCTATCTATGTATCTTCTCTACATAAACTGTTTTTGTCAAATAAACAGGACTGCAACGGAAAAGTTCAAACAAGCTCACGCTTGAAGCAGTCTGATGGCAAATAGTAGACAGTAAGTATTAAAATGAAGATACATAAAAGCCAAAAGTTGACTGGTAGATAATGCCTATGGCATTAAGTCCGCCTCTGTACATGTGTGTGCTAGAAGTATTAAATAAATAAAGTCATCTTACACAAAATTTCGGCAGCTGTTCCCGGCCCGTCGTACTTTGCCTTATTCACGGCATAGCCGTAACGAAGAGATGTCTCACCGATTGTCTTCTGCAAAAAGCAATAAATAATTCTGAAGTTAGTAATAAAAATGAGAGGTGATTATAAAGGCACTCTCTCACTGGCAGCATTCGCCTTTACAGTTCAGATTCGAGCGTACATCAGTGAGTGAGAAGAAACGAGAACCGAACTGGACAGGGGGCTACCATCACCGCTTACAGAAGTATTATTTTAATATTACTTCAGTGTAGGAAAGAGATGAAGCCCTACAGGACGTATAGCTCCATCTCTTTCCCCCACGAAGAAAGAATAAAATAATATTGTAAGCGGTTGTGGTAGGCTCCCAGTTCTGAACTTCGCGCAGAATGCTGCGTAGTAACATTTTTTTGGGAACCAAATGGTGACATGAGGCGAGTGTTAGTAAGAGAACATGCGCGAAAGTTCCTCGTACCTATGTTCAGACCTGCCAAGCTAAATCGCCCGTATTGTAATGGTAATATAGTGAAGCTCAAAATCGAATCTTGGATTATTACATTACAAGCGATTGCTCCCGGTGAGGGAGCGCCTTGAGGCAGAAGTAGAAACAAATAGTCATTGTAAGTAACTGCAGGAGGACCTAACAGCATGGACAAAGTAACATTTTGTCAGCGATAAAGGCAAAAAATGGATTGACATAAGCCACAAAAAACTTATATCAATCCTGTTAAAAGTTTGAAAGTGATTGCCACGTCTGTACTGTTGCGTAAGATCGCCTCTCTCATCTATTACCAGCCTACCTGTAAAGATCATCGTTCCACCTTGCCTGAGGATATCCCTAAGCATCCTTTAGTGCGTTTGCCACATCACGGTCTCCACTCAAGATAACAAAACTGGAATATTTCTTAGAAAATCTTTGTAGTACGGTATGTCAAAGTTTGGTAGTCACCTCCACAACCCAGTAACTGGGTAATACGATACCCTTTGGTAAGACGGGTTGTAAGACTTTCGGGCTTCTGACGACCCGTAACGTCTGCCAAAGATCCACAAATGACAGCCGGGACCAACGGCTTAGCGTGCTTTCCGAGGTACGGAGGAGTCTCGGTATGTAAAGATCGATGGGCCAATCCCGGCAAGCGTAGCTTAACCTGATGGATCGACCGGTGCGGCTGTTATTACTTAGCCACATGCTCCTCTTTGAAATTCCCGTTATAAATTCTTACCAAATCATCATAATTATCAACATGTTCGCTGGAGTCGGAGTATGGTAGCAGCAATGTCTGCGCTGTAGAATGATACGAGATATAACCCAACATGTTCTCTAGTCCAGATATGTACTCAGACAGCGTTCTGGTCTCAATCTCTGAGAATGGTTTCGATCCAGCGTATAACTGGTAGTTGCATGGGTTGTTTGATGAACTGTAATCTGGAAAAGATAATAGAATAATTATACAGTATGCAAGGGTAAACACCGTTGTCACTCAAACCATGGGTAGTTGACTTAAATATAAAAATAAATGATCCAGTAACAACACAAAAAAACCTTATTTTTATTAAAAGATTTTAAAAAGAAAATATCCGTCACTGTCTAGATACTCATGGATACGCGCTCGAGAGAGCTGCGAAACAGCTGACGGCCGGTCATGTAACGCGCGCGCGCCCCGCTCGCCCCCGCCAACCACCGCCCGCCGTGTAGAGATGCAAGTTCGTTGCCCTTGCGTATAGGGTGAAATATTCTTGTGGAAAAATGTAGATATTCTTTAAAAAAAAAGTTGTTTTTTTTACATTGATTTTACGTTCTATAAATGAAACCAAACCGCTGGTTTGAAGGATATTTACCGTGTTTACACTAACAGTAGCGCTTACGAACACTAGACCAACGAGGGAGTATACAGGATACTCCCTCGTTGGTCTAGTGTTCGTAAGCGCTACTGCTAAGCATTAATTTTTCCCTTGGTTTGATTCCCAGGTCGAGCAAAGTGTTTTTGGGTTATTCCATCTGGATTTTCTCAGTAGCAGCCCGGAGTCTGGATTTTTGCACGGTTGTTGGCAACAGCCTCGCCCCCTATTACATGGGACTTACACATAACCAGCGAAATGTACTACGAAGGTGCTATAGATACACCTCAGACGTTAAGCAGAAGTAATGCATTTTTTTTTTTCGAAAATTACTCTACGCGTCTCTGACGACGTGATTACTGTGGCCATTGGGCAAAAATTTGAGTGGTAATGGTATGGTCTGTCAAAACAAAAGAAGACGAAGAAATTAGAAGTACTTCTACTCCATTTGAAATAAGATTAGACATTTAAATAAACCTTTTTTACAGTCCGTTTAACCGATTTTGACTTCTATACCGTAGGCTTATAAGGAAGGCATTAAAAGCAAAAAACTGGTTACAATACCAACTGTTTACTGCAGCTGCCATTTTTCATGCTACCAACGCAATATAAGTCAAAATCGTTTGAACGGACTGTAAAAAAGGTTTATTCAAATGTTTAATCTTATTTTAAATGGAGTTTAGATAAAATATAGTTCATACTCATCCAGTTATAGTCCCAATTCCGGTTAGGGTCAGCCCCATAGCATCCGTTAGCGGATCGCGACCGTGTTTTCCTCCACATTCGATCCTGAAATTCGTAATACCCATCAAAAATGTTAAATGTGACTTCAAATTGGTATTTTCCTGTTTCCACATTAATATTATTAGATTTATTATTTCCCCATACTAAGAACAGATTCCGTTTTTGTTTAAAGGCCCGTGCTAACTGGCGCATCGTGACCGCGTGACCCAACGCAGGTAATTGTTATACCGTAAAGTTTTCATAGCTGTCGCGTCGCGCCAGTCTGCTCGAGGCTTAAGGCGAAAACGCCAGGGTCTTACGTTTTTGGCAAATTGCAGGTCAGTATCAGATTTTATGTTGATCTAACTATGATTCGCGACTGTAACAAATATTTATGCAAAGAATTATAATCATATAATTCATCAATACAGTCTTAGTTCTAATAATCCTATTGAATGATTATTTCATGAAATCATGACATCTTATTCTAACTTATAGGTTAAGTACTTATGACTAGTTGTATTGCTGATTCTAATGATTATAATTCTGTAAACCCATATTTGTTACGGCCGCGAATAAAATTTTAGTCAACATGATAAACCTGCAAATTGCAAAAACGTAAGAAAATTTAAATTTCGCGGGCTACTTTAGCGCATCCTAACGCAAATTCTGCTTTTAAAAGCGTTGTGTATCGGAAAAAAATGGCGAACTTCCATACAACCTTTCATACCCTATTTAACCCACTAAGGGCGAATTTCATCAAACTTTTATACCGAATATTAAGTCTTATCCTGCGAATAAATTTTGAATTTTTGACAGTTTTTGTATGGAAAAACTGTCAAAAATTCGAGACGTCAATTTTATTCCACGGATAAAAGATGGACGGATAAAAGATGACTTTGATAAAATCAACCCTAAAAGGATTAATTTACAAAAATCCTTCCGTAGTGCTCACTTCGTTATCTATTCTATACATAATAAATTAAAGTCGCTTTCCGAGTTTGTCTGTATGTCCGCGTTGTTCTTTTTTGATGCGGTTTTCACCATCGTTTAGAGAATTTATTCCGGAAGGTTTATGTGTTGAATACGTTAATATTAAAGTTACATATAACTAAGAAATCTCGATGTTTTGTCCAGTCGTAAAAATTGTGCGAAGCAGGAACGTGTCGCTAGTAATATTATACGAAACTCTTGTGCAACATTTCAAGCTTCTAAAATTATACATTTCTCGTTGTAGAGGTTCTTTATAAGCATCACTGAATAGTGACTGTATATAATATAGTGCCATCCACGAAGACGCGCCCCACCCGGCGGTTACTGCTCTAAGCTGTACTTTAGTACGGAGCGGAGCGGAGTGGGGCGCGTCTTCGTAAATGGCACTATCTATAATTGAGTTCTGATAATGTACTGTAATATTTTAATCTATTGCCATTATTTTACAAATCCTACTTCCTACTTATATCCTACTTCCTACTTATATTATAAACGCGAAAGTTTGTAAGTGTGGATGGATGGATGAATGAATGGATGGATGGATGAATGGATGTTTGTTACTCTTTCACGTAAAAACGACTGAATGGATTTGGATGAAATTTGGCAAACAGATAGTTTATAACCTGTATTAACATATAGGATACTTTTTATCCCGATATTCCCACGGGATTGAGACTTACGCGGGTGAAACCGCGGGGCGCAGCTAGTGATACATATAGGTATTGTTAAAATGCAAGGTTTTGTTTTGCTAGATAATATAATTATCTAGTTTATAACAAAACCTTGCCTCATAAGGTAGAATTTTTATGAGGAAGTCACTGGCAATAATAACGTTCATGGCCGGCATAACAGGAAATATCCTGGACCAATCCGCATGGAAGTTTGATTCAAAACCCATTATAAATGGTACCTACTAAGAATTTTTTCGTTCCCATTAGCCATTTTATATGCATTAAACCGACTAACTTTAGTGTAACTGTAGTGGTATCCATCAGGATTCACCGTTGGAAAGATATGCCAATCAAACTGGTCTCTCATTGATGTTATCTCTGGGTCACTGCTGGTCAGAAGTTCGTTGATAAAGTAGGTCGTCGAGGCTGGAGTGATCCATTCCCTTGCGTGGATGCCTGCCGAATGAAAAAAAAATGCTGTGTCAGTTTTCGCGCCCTTTGCGTTAAAGATGGCAGTGTTCCAAAGGAGGTTGCATAATATAGCGAATGTCATTATGATAATGCTGGCCGATGGTCATGGAAGAAAAGAAAATATAATTATTTAAATTTGGAATGTTCGTGATCTTTTATTTTTGAAGTGGCGAAGTGTTTCATTCTTCAAGACTACTTAGTCTGTGCATTCTTATATTATTGTATTCTTATATTATTGTAGGTACCAGTTGCCAGTTACATAATGACAGACGTCCCATTTCAAAAGGTTTTCATGGGTTTCCAACTATATTCATAGTTAATTTGCTGCGTGTTGTGCGTTAAATATTACCTCTACCGACAGCCTCCTATTGGCGTCCGAGCCTTTATCTCTCAAATCAATCTACTTAGCCCTTTTCCAACTATGTTGGGGTTAGTTTTCTTGTTCTTTTTCACAATAGATAAAAAAGGTTGGTCAAGTCGTGAAAACCGTGGGAAACAGGGGCTGGGCTCTGTTTATCAAAAATTACAAGTCTACACGCTCACAAGTTACCTAGAAAGTTAATTTTCGTTAAATTCATAGCTCATCTCCATAATCATAATCAGCCATAATGTTCCCACTACTGGGACACGGGCATCACGTCATCTCTCTTTTTGACCACATAAAAAAAAAACGAATTTAAACATTTTTTGCGATACTAAGCACGACACTTGTAAACTTGTAAGACGGAATAGAGAGTCGCCGTACTCTCTCAGGATTTGTTATGATTTTCTACAAGTTGTTACTTACGAATATTTTTTTGATAAACAAAATCACGAATAAAAATGTCAAAATATAAGTACTTGTGAACTAAATAATGACATTTGTTAATACAAGACTGGTAAGTTTTGATAAACAGGGCACTGGTCGCTAGTGTTCTTTTCTAAACCTAGTTTGACTAGATATAATGCCGATTGTCGATACCAATACTTGCCTGATTCAATGAACATGACTGGTTTCTCCTCATCTGTCGGGGTGTTTATCCGCAACCCTAAGATCTGGCGGCCCTCGTAACTTTGTCCTCCGACTACCACCTGCGCCCACTCGGAGTGTTGTTTACTCATGTTGTGAAGGTAGCCGTAAATCTGAAATGAATTAATATAACATTTTTTTTTTATGTAGGGTAGTCCTCAAATGACTGCTCTGGTCAGAGCGGGAGCATGTCCAACTTTTACTGACTAAAACCCACCCGTGTTCCTTCAGTTGCCTGTTGCCAAGGGTCCCGGTATCCCTTTCGGACTTTCCCGCAACCCTGGCAGATAATATAACATCACGCCGTCGTTCCTCGGGGTTCTGCAGAGGTGTACCTATAGTACACACATTTCGCCCATTATATTTAAGTCCCATATTGTATTAGGGGGCGAGCCTATTGCCTTCAACGGGGCACAAATTCAGACTCTGGGCTGCTACTGAGAAATTCCAGGTGGAAAAACCCAATAACATTTTGCCTGACCTGGGAATCGAACCCAAGACCTCATGCTCAGTACAGTAGCGCTTGCGACCACTATGCCAACGAAAATTAGGTACACGCTTTATTAGACTGTTAAATTAATGATTATCGATTGTTTAACCATACATTTTTGACGTTTAAACATCTCTTAACTTTAAGCCTCGTGCATACTGGCGCGACGCGACACCGGTAATTGTTGGTATACCGTGAAGTTTTCTTAGAAATTATTTTATTAGAGTCGCATCGCGCCAATCTGCACGAGGCTTTAAGCAATGTTTACCTTTATGTAAATAAAGGGGTTAGTCTTAAGAAAAAATAGATTAGAAAAATACAGGAATTACTTGAGGTACTTACATCATCAACATCGTAGTAAGCAGTCCAAGAGAAGCCATCATTGTATTGTCTATTATTTTTTTCGGTGCGAATTAATCTTTAAAAAAATAAATTTAGTAAAAATAGTTTGATTCAAGCGGCACTTTGCGGAAATCCATTATAAAATACAATAGACGTAGATATATTTAGTAACCTATTCCGCTTAACTATTTTTCAAGAGTCATAAATTAAACCGACTAAGTGCGAGTCGAACGAGCGCACGAAAGGTTCCGTACCATTATCTATAAAAACCGCAAAAAAATCACGTTTATTGTATGGGAGCCCCCTTAAAGCCAGCTTATAGATCGAGAATAATTTCTAAATTTCTGAAAACGTTTGCCGTCGACGGTAATCGTAAGTTGGGTATCCACAAAACCGCGCACTAACAAAAAGGATATTGCGTGATATGCATTTGGTGCGGAAAGATAGTTGAGAGATTACCGTCGACGGCAAGCGTTTTCAGGAATTTCGAAATTATTCACTCGATCTATAAGCTGGCTTCTAAGTAGCGAACATCTTGACGATATTGATTAGTATCATCAAGGCTATGGATATAGTGCTTTACAATCTATTGAGAGACTGGCAGCCAATAAACGATTCTTGGCTGCCAGTCTCAAAATATATTTAATTTGGCATCTTTAACATCCCTGAGGCCCTAGACAAAGTGACATTCTATCAGCGATAACCATGATGGAAATGGAAAAAATGTATAGGACTGACATAAGCTATCGAAAAGCTTATGTCAATCCTGTTGAAAGTCGTTGTAGAAATACGAAACGTTTTCGAAGCGATTGTCACTTGTCCCTCTTCACTCCTCCTCCAGGCTGGTTATAATTTGCAGCAATATTGAGAGTATCGTAAGAGAACTTTGTAGCCACCACATTACTCCTGATCTGGGTGCCTACCACCACCGCTTATAGCAGTATTATCCTCCATCTCTTTCCCCCACGAAGTAAGATTAAAATAATACTGCTGTAAGCGGTGGTGGTAGGACCCCTGATCCCTTTTTTAAGGGATTGATTGAAATATACCAAACAGATGTATGAAGTATTGGCTGGTACAGGCGCGTGGATATTCTCAAAAAGAAAGAGTAGTTTATTTATTTATTAAAACTTTATGCACAAGTAAAAAATAGACTCATTTATACTTATGCCCAGTTATGCTATTCTGTAAAAATCTCACCGTGAAAATTTTGGTGAAGTGAGCTTGTAGTGAACTGTCACTGCCTTAGCATCAGTAAGTATTGATGACACTGACAGGTCACTTCACCTAAGTTGTCACGGGGAGATGGTTACAGAATACCAATGCAGTAGTGGGTGTCGGTCTGTAGATGTTGGTGATGGTGATATGAATAGGAGATTAAATATTTTCACAAACATATACTTTCATATGAAATCAGTAAACTGGATGGGTCACGTGTTGTCAAGTGGTTATACCTATTTTAAATGCATGAAGATATCAGCAATCCATATTCTACTTACTCAGAATAATCATCAAGGATCACTTTAGTGGTTAGGCCTTCAGCTTTAGCGATATCTTCTACAATTGGCACCAAGGATGGCGCCACCAGCATATGACATCCTTTTGCTGTGTTCGAGTGGTATGGCAACTCCTAAACACAAAAATGTATTTATTTGTTTTCCCAAAGGCTCAGGCTTGTCGTCCACGATGCTACTCTGTGTCAGGTGTCCCAGCACTAGTATTAGGTCCCCCACCTATGAAATCAGCGTTTTGTATGGGGGATTTTTAAGAAGTTGCATTTTTCACACTAACATTTTCTAAATTTATATAACAACCATGAACACTAATGTTTAAAAACTAAGACGTAATATGCCACTTATTAAGCGACAAAAATAAGTTTTGGCTAAGTAAAAAAAAAATAATGGTAATTTCTGCTAACAAAATGGAGAGTCGTTTTTAAGGTATTTTTTATGTTTAGAAAACAATAAGTACTAAGGTTTTTTTTACTATTGGTAGTTGTATATGATGGTCATCATTCGATAAAATACCAAGCAATTAATGAATATTTTAAATCATAGAAGTTACGAGGTTCTTATTTGTGAAAAATTTCATAGGTGGGGGGACCCAATATTTGCATACTTAGTGATTGAGAGCTAGAGGGTAGAAAGTGTCGTGACGGTCAAAATGTTACACTTTTTCGGTCTACCTCTTATTCCAAGTCGACAAGAATTTCCGTTTCAAAAGATTCCGATTTCCTTTTAACATTGAAACCCAATACTCACATGATTCTTCATGAGAAAGTCCAACATTTTATCCATTCCGTCCGTACTTCCCTGTAGATGATACATTTTATGATTTTTATACAAATTAAAATTATCGTCACTTTCCGTCACACATGTTTGTAGTAAAAAAAAAATAACAAAAAGGTGAAATAATATCATTTTGCTTGTTAACGTATTACTAAACGATTGCTGCCCGCACTTAGGGCTTTTATGTAAAAGATAACAGTTGTTTACGTGTAAATAACATTACTATAGAGATTCCTAGAATTGTTTGTTAATGCGATACTAAACTGTGTGGTAAGTTTTAAATAAATCTCAATCAAAGTTATCGCACAGTCTAAAGTAACAGTATTATTTCTCGGCGCGCGACGAATCGCGCCAGTATGTAAGAGCCTTTAACCTTCCTCGTCGTCCGTGCGTAATTGCCGCGCACTCGATACTGTTGCGATATGTATCGAAGCGAGTCGTTTTCTATGAAGACATAATACTGTTACTAATTTATACTGTGCTTAAGGTGAGCTCTACGCAATAACTTGTAAAGTCACATAACCAAATACATTCGTTAAATTGATGCGTAGATTTTTTCGATGCTACATCTAAGTTGTGTCGTCCTGTACTTACCTACTTTTTACTTTTAGGTTATATACTTATAACGAGGTCCTTCCTTCCTTACTCATCCGATCACTTAATGCTGGCAATCTTTTTATGTCAGGCCACTTCATTATTCTATTTTCAATTCAAATTCAGAACGCCACATACTCTCATGCACTCTCATTTTCAGTCTTGTCGACACTACATCTTTGGAGGTTGCAGAGGCTTGTATTGTCCGCAACATAGACATAATTCTATATTCTTGTAAAGTGCCAAATCATTAAACCTTATAATATGCTAATTATTAAACAAGTTTTTCTACTAACGTGTAATAAGCTGAATTATTAAACAGTTATCTTGAGTCAGATTTCATTGTTTTTACCATCCTACACTACCCAAAGTTGTCCGGTGAGATTCCCGCACTTGAGGTAGAGGGCACAGAGGGAGCACACCGGGACGTACTTATACCTATCATACATTGCGTAGACAGTAGGAATGTTAAGTACCTTCAAATACCGTGTCTAGGCCATGATTGGCTTGTTTGAGATAATCTCAAGTGTGTCAACTATTGTTCACTGTTTACAGTGACAATGTGTGCGGGTTTTCAGGGTAACGATTCATAAATATACATCATAGTACATACTTCGCTTAGCAACGAGTGAAAGCAGTCAATGGATTGTGCCCTATTTTTGACGTAGGTATTCTATCAACTCAGCCTATCATAGCGGATTTAAGAGGGACGTAAATGGCAACGTTGCGATGTTTAAAAAACTAAAAGTCATTTATTCAAACTAGGCTGAGAATCAGCACTTTTCGATCGTCAAAATTACATAAGGCAGTCCCCCAAAACGCCCACCCTTCACCACTTCCTAGTGCTTTTGCTGAGAAGAAAAGTGGCGCAACAAACTCCCCAGCAGAAATTATTAATAATATAATATTTAAAAAAAAATAGAATATATTTTTTGAAATGTTTTTGTAACATTATTTAAAAATGTAGTTTACATGTATAAAAATGAAATAAAGGAAAAAATAAATTCATTTATTTCAGGTAATTAACATTTAATTGATAGAAAAACCTTGGCAAATATAAATTAAAGAAATCAAACCAAATAAGATCAAATAACATACAATAAAAAAAAACAACCGACTTCAAAAAAAATACTAAATAAAAAGTGAAAAATAACTTTAATTTCGGAAGTCGGTGTCTTTGCTTTTTAATTTTAGTTTTTTGCCACCGACTTCCGAAATTAAAGTTATTTTTCACTTTTTATTTAGTATTTTTTTGAAGTCGGTTGTTTTTTTTTGTAAAAAGTTTTTATTTTTCACTTTTTAGTGGTGGTACCTACCCCACACAAGTTACTACCTGCTATGTAAATAATAGTGAAGGAGTCTAATAATTATATCGTCTACATAGACTGTGGGAAAAATACGTAATATTGAAGCTAGCTCAAAAACTACGCAAGCAAACTTAATAAAATTTATATGGGACCATCTCGGGAGTATACCCTTTCGAACTAAAAAAGAATTTTTAAAATCGGTTCACAAACGGCGGAGTAATCGGTGAACATAAATAAAAAATAAAAAAAACAATCATCCGAACCTAGTACCTCCTCCTTTTTTGAAGTCGGTAAAAATCAAACATCAAATTATATTAAATCAAATGATTGGGTGCGTACATGATCACTGATAGAGGACATGAATCGTAGCAAGTGACGTTCTATAGTTTCTGTCTACCCCCATGGGAAACTGGCGTGAGTATATATGTATATTATGTCGGCAAATTAATTGATTCGCGATAATTTTCCTGTATATATCACCATTGTTGTATTGTTGGACTCCAGCCGTATGTATCCACCAATGACATCAGGGTATATAATTTAAAATACTGTATGACCTCATTATTTTGAAACAAGGATAATAAATAACTATGTTTAAACATAGGAAAAATCATATTGTCGTGATTGAGAGCCATTACTATGTGGACTAGTGATTGTTAAGAGGAACCATGAATTGTAAGTTTTTTTGATTAATGAAAATCCTACTTTTTTTTATAATTTCATTTTCTTGAAATATATTTTTTACTCTATAACATATTTTCGCGTCGTTGGAATGCCCATAATTTCCCTTGATTTGTTACTAAAGGGATTCTGCTTAAAAAGTTTAATATTTTTAACCGACTTCCTCAAAAAGGAGGAGGTTCTCAATTCGTCTGTATGTTTTTTTTTTTTTTTTTGTATGTATGTTACGCGATTACTCCGCCAGTTATGAATCGATTTTGATGATTCTTTTTTTGTTTGGTAGGCCATGCTTCAGAGGTGGTCCCATATAAATTGAATTAGTTTTTGAGTTAGCTTCAATAATTAAGTATTTTTCCCACTTTGCGTATGTAGATGATATCTTAATATTCATTTACATAGCAGATAACGGTATACGAATTTGTGTGGGGTAAGTTAGCTCCAAAAATAGCTAACTCACAAACAACCCATGCAATTATGGGACCACCGTGCAAATTAATTTCTTCTACCAAATGAAAAAATAATTTTCCAAATCGGTCCACCATTGACGAAACTATCGAAGAAAATACCTATAGGTATAAAAAAAAACATCAAGTCGAATAGAACCTTGTCCTTTTTGGAAGTCCGTAAAAATGTAATCGATACGGTGAATATTAGTTTCTTACGAAAGGAGGGTGGGAATTCTGGTACAGTACGACAAAAAAACGTGGCAAAAAACTAAAATTCTAAATCAAAGACACTTCCGAAATTAAAGTTATTTTGCACTTTCTAGTGTTTGTTTTGGAAGTCGGTTGTTTTTTTTTTGTAATCATTCAAAATGTTGACAATGAAATCGGAAAAACAGGCACAAGTTAAAATTAACCTTAAGGTGCTTATCATATTTGTTACTTGTATGTTCTTTTTATTTAACCATGTATGCACACACATATAAATACAGAAAAGAAGAAAGGAACAGAAAAATTCGTACAAAGGTAATACTTATTTCTAAAGAAATCTCTTCCAGCATACCTGCGATAGGAAAGTAGATAAAAGAGATGTAGACAACGTGTGTAAGAGTAGAAGAGAAACAGAATACATAAAACAAAAACAATTCAAAAATTAAATATAAACATACATTATGAGAATATACTTACATAAATACATACTTCTAAAATAAATATCACTTAAAAATATATAATTACAATATAATTTAAAATAACTATGCAACTATGACGAAAAATGAACTATGTATGAAACTCAGAACGAGCTGGAGCAAAAGGAGTGCGTATGCATGGATTAGCTTTCTATTATCTGAATAGATGTATGTAAATACCTACTCATTGGTTCAGAAAACTATGAAATTAATGCCATGTCATATTTTACCATCACGCAAAAGTCCATCACACTGGATTATTAATCTTTTTTTTTCTTTGCCTACTAAAAATAAATATACGCGTCGACTTGAGAACCCCTCCTTTTTTTTCATCGGTAAATAAACAGCAAAACATGTAGATCCTGTTCCCGAATGTTATTTTAAGACCATGAACAATTTACAATGTTCAAGAATATTTAGAGGATAAGTCGTTAGAACTCTAATAAAATAAAAATAACAAAATATAAATTCATAATTATTGAATAGGTTAGTAATATTTATAGGCTCTGTTCTACAAATGCCATTTGTACGCCATATTATGGCAGGATATGCTGGAACCAATATTGTAACATCAATTTGTACCATATTCTAACAAATAAACATTTTTGATTTGATTTGAAAATCTATTGTATAATAATACCATATTTATATTTTACAAAATAAATATCTTATCTTTTTTCTAGTACGTATTTGGGTGTGCCTGGCTCTGGGGACATGGCCAAGCGCGTTTGCACTGTACTACACTGGAATAAAGGAAGTTTTTCAACCACCAACAAAAAATAATCGCAACAATTCGTATTTCGGCTACAGCATCACTTACAATGAATTTGATAAAACGTAAGTAGTATTCAAACAGTTAAGTTTGTGTATATTCAACCTTGTAACTGCGTTACCACCATTTAAAGACAAACAATTCAAATAAACAAAAACATTCTATGAAAACTTCACGGTAATTGTTCTACCGGTGTCGCGACGTGCCGTCGCGTCGCGCCTGTCTGCGGGAGCCTTAAGGTTGAAAGCACTTGCACGTCATAAAACGACAAGCGCCCTAATTGCGTAACACGGTTTCAATCGCAATCCCAGAGTTTTTAAGGATATGAAATGAAATGAAATTGTTTATTCTGTAAATAGGATATTGGAATCACTTTTACACGTCATATACAGGGTGTTAGGGTAAACACCGTTATCCTTGCAACCAGTGGTTTGGTTTCATTTATAGAACGTAAAATCAATGGAAAATTACACTTTTTTTTTCTTTTTTTTAAAACAACTTGCGTCTCAACACGGGTGGGGGGTGCGGGACGCGAACTAACCGGCCGGGAGCGCGACCACTCCCTCAGTTAGTCAGCTGTTTCGGTAGCGAACACGGTGTCGGATAGAAACTTTTTAAAATCTTTTAATGAAAATAACGTTTTTTTTTTTGTTGTTTTCGGTCATTTATTTTTATATTTAAGTCAACTACCCATGGTTTGAATGACAAGACTGTTTACCCTTACAGCCTGTATTATTAAAAAATATTAAAAATAAGCTAGATGAGGTCGGCGTTTTCTATCTGAGTACTCTGAGAAGAAAGGCCGAAACAAACTCAGAAGTAAGGATATTTCTAATCCATTGCTCCTTAGGTTTAATTAACATAAGTACCTAATTAATCTTTATTTATTCAGACTTCAAAATAAAGTAAATAACGATAATTATTTTTAATTGAAAGAAAGAAAGAAAAATAGGTTTATTTGTCACAGAAACACGTGCATAGAAAAAAATTACAGTAATCAGCATTAACCAAAATAGATCTAAATACATTAAAAAATAAAAAAAACATATGAAATTGCAATTTGTTAAGTGTCATAGACACTAGCGCCGCGTCAAAAGGACTTCAGTGGTGGCACGGCCAGTTTCTTCATCAAAAGTAACAGCCAAAGTAACAGGCAACTCAAAGAATAGTTGACTGTTACTTTAGTTAGCCATAAGTTTCAATTTACAGAGAATTGTTGTCAAAAATGGTAACGCAATAACGAGGTTCATTAAACCTATTATTGGAAAGAAATAAGATATCCTAGTTGTTTTAAAACCAGTTACAAAAATACCTAAGTAAACTATTTGAAATAGAACATGCCTCAATGTCATGTAAAATCGTCGGCATTTAAAATATTAAAATGATGATGAACATAAACCATTGTTTACCTCTTGGTGTGCATTATATTGTGTATCGCTACAATACCTAATATTACTCCGTAACAGAACAATAATACAATTTAAGGAAAATCTATTTCGGTCATTCCAGATTGATAATTAGTGCGCCGACGATATCTGACATTGGAGAAGTATATGACTGCAATATCGGAAATCGAGCATGCGCCAAAATTTCAAGGGGTAATATTATCAAGCGAGATACGGGAAGAGGTAAGAACTTCTTTAATTTTTTGGAAGAATACGATATTCTTTAATTTATTAGATTTTTGGTATCCACATCAATAAACATGCACAATTGCACACTCAATCAATCTGCCTAGCATAGAGATATATTATTAGGTCCCCACCTATGAAATTGGCGTTTTTTTCTCACAAATAGAAAACCTCGTCACTTCTATGATTTAAAATAATCAGCAATTGCTTGGTATTATATCGAATAATGACCATCATATACAACTACTCATAGTTAATAAACCTTATTACTTATAGTTTTCTAACCCAATATTACATAGAGTGCGCGTATTGCACAAATCGCTTAGTGCGCATCGTAGACAAGTGAGCTATAGATTAGTGTTTGGTAGGACATACAAGAGGCATTTGAAATGTCCCATACAAAATGATTGAATGTCCCAACACCTCAAAATAACATTTTGTACCGCTTCACTGTGACATACAAATGAATGAATCTCGAACTGACAAGTGAGTGAGTGTGGTGAGGAACGTCGTGTTGTTCAAACCCGTGTCTACTGTTCATAGTTTTTTGCGTGCACTCTAAACTATAATTACATATCTATGCTGCCTAGGCTTTTCCCAACAATGTTGGGTTCGCCTTCCGGAGTAGAAATAGGGTCCCGTTTTACCCTTTGGGTACGAAACACTAAAAACGTAAGTAAATTTGAATTTCGCGGCTACATTAGCGGATCTCCCTTAACGTGCTTTCCTAGGCACTGAGTCTCGATATTGTAATGTACATGTTACACCGTGGCAAACGTAGCTTAGCCTTTAATCGACTCACAACTGTTATTACTTTAGCCATTCCATAAAATATGCACTCTCACAGTTTAGTAAATAGTATGAATATTTCAGATGGCACAAATTATACACAGGACTTCTGGTTCGGAGCGACCGTCAAGGCCGGGCGAGACTACGTCTTGGTAAGTTTTTTGGGTACTCATGAAAATCAAAAAAGAAAAAGGAAGAAAAAGAAAATTCGTTTATTCACGAGTTTAGTCACGGGAAAATATGCGTCACATTCACGCAAGACGGCCATCGCTCAGCATAATGCTGCGACCCTATGCGAGACAGAACCCCAGCGCTGGTTTTCAGGGACAACCGGCGTTGACGTGATGCCGTCGACCAGTGCAGCATGCAATGAGATATACATAAGGATGTTTAGTAAATTTTAAATAATAAGTAAATTGTGCGTCGCTTCGTGAGATAAAAATATTGTATGAGAAAAGTGGTGGGTTAAAAAAAAATATCAGCTGCTCCATACATTTACATCTAGTAGGTATTGAAGTTGTGTGTGAGCCAACTGATTGTTTTTTCGCGATTACGATGTTGGTCCATTGACAAAGTTGATCAGTTTGTTGGTTTTTACCACACCCTTAAATATGACACACATTTCTGATAAAAATCAGAAGTAATTTATTCAAATTAGGCTAAGAATCAGCACTTTTCGAACGTCAAAATTACATAAGACAGTCCCCCAAAACGCCCACCCTGCACAACTTCCTAGTGCTTTAAAGAGCTGGAAAGAAGAAGTGGCGCAACAAACTCCACAGCAGCCCCAGATAAACGTTGTTGTTTAAGTCCTTTGCCTTCGTCTGCCTAATTATTACGTTTTATTTTAATTTCAGATGTGCGCACCAAGATGTACGGAGTATACTTCTCGTAAGTCAATCGATAACGGTTAGTTTCAAATTTTATTTTGTAACATCTGTAAAGATGTTCAATGTGGCAAGAAGACGTAGAGCTCACTATGACGGGACCCGTCCGGGGAAGTACAAAACTAGTAAACTAGCATCCCTGTTTTTGCTTTTCAAAATTTATATTACTCGCTTTTTCATTTACTAATCAATATGATCAACTGACTGCCCCGTTGGTCTCGTGGTCGCAAGCGCGACTGTTGAGCGTGGGGTCCTAGGTTCGATTCCCGGATCGGGCAAAGTGTTATTGGGTTTTTCCATTAGGAATTTCGTAGTAACAGCCCGGAGTTTGGAAGTTGGCGGTGTGATACCCCCGTGCCTCGGAAAGCACGTTAAGCCGTTGGTCCTGCGCCTGATCTCTCTCCAGTCGTGTCGGATTGCCGTCCCATCGGACTATGAGAGTGAGGGTTGAGAGAGTGCACCTGTGTCTGCGCACATACTTGTGCACTATAATATCTCCCGCGCCGATGGCTAGTCTCCGTTGAGATTGGCCGCCACGGCCGAAATACGGTCTGGAGGACTATTATTATTATGATCAAAAAAGAATCATCAAAAGCGGTTCGCCCAGTCGAAAGTTATGAGGTTGCAAACATAAAAAAAGTACAGACGAATTGATAACCTCCTCCTTTTTTTGAAGTAGGTAAATAAACACTTCATCTCATAAACATCATCATTGCTTTTGTGACATCATTATTTCTGTGGCCCTAGTGAAAAGGGGTATAAGTCCGATTTTGTGGAAAATGAGTTAAGTATACAGAAGTGATCAGAGAAAAATGCTCTATCGTTTGGTGTAAACGGATCTAAGCTATCTTTAAAAATAAAGAAGGTACCTTGTGTAAACGGGTCCAACTGACACCAAAAAAAACTACAAAAGTCGGTTTCAAGTACTTTTGTATTCTTTTAAACGGATTTTTTCAAATATATTTTGTGTTTTTTAATCTAAATTAACATAAATTACCCACGTTTTTATTTGGTTAGTGTTTATCAATACAACAAGAGCTTTTTTTTTTTTTTTTTGAGGGCGGGAAATCATCTAATGACTTCTCCCGCTCTGGGTGGAGCGGAAGGGCGTGTCAGACTTTTACTGATTAAAACCCACCCATGTTCCTTCAGTTGCCTGTTGCCAAGGTCCCGGTATCCCTTTCGGACTAACCCGCAACCCTGGCAGGCATCGGTCCTAGCGGACCCCGCCAATTGTGCTGACATCTCTTTGAGGCGCGCGTGGAACACGACGCGCCATCGACCCGGGCCTGGTCCTGATCGGACGGCGAGCTACCCATTGCTCGCCGTCCGCAAGCCCGCGCCTATGGTGGCCGGGAATCCGCCTGGGATTCCCGACACCCAGGGCGTCTCCAGCGGCGGCGGCGGTTAGGGGCGTGAGGGCGCAAACTTTGCCTTTCCCTCACGCGTTCCGCCTCCTCCTTCGCGAGCATTACTGCTTCGCAGAAGGAGGTGACTGCTTCCCATGCCCTCTCGCTCCGTACCATGGCCTGGACCAGAGCCGGACGCGAGAGGTCACCGCCGCCAATCGCCTCCAAGAGGACACGGCGGGGCTCCGCCCAAGCGGGGCAGACCTCCACCGTATGCTCCACCGTGTCCTCCGGGCGATCCACACAGTGGTGACACCCGGGCGTTTCCTCCCGCCTTATACGAAACAGGAACCTCCCGAAGCAACCGTGTCCGGTGAGGACCTGTGTCAGGCGGAAGGTGAGGACGCCGTGGCGCCTCTCTAGCCACTCCTCAAAGAGGGGACTTATCGCCGCAATTGTGGCGTGCCCAATTTTGCCTGACCTGGGAACAACAAGACCTGGTTCTTAAAAATGGTTTAGTGAGTAATGTGATATTATTAGACATAAATCCGTTTTCACTCAAATAAAGGGAAAAAATCAAAGTAACTCTGTTGAGATTAGTATGAACATAATCATTCCAAATACGTATCCATTTTCACTTGTATGAATTAACATTTAACATTATGGGAGAAGGGGTATAACTTATATTATACCCTAAATTAATTCATTTTGTCAATCTTTAAAACTAATAACATTAAATAAAAATAATTCAATAATAATAAAGAACATAAATTGTTTACCTATAAAAAACTTCACATGTATTTCAATTGGTAGCGGTTTAAATGTCACACGAGGTCAAACACGCAATTTGAAGCGCGCGGAGTGTTTTTGGCGTCTCCTGTAAAGTTGCATTTTTGGACTTAGATCCCTTTTCACTAGGGTCACAGACTTTTTATCCTAACAAATATTAGGAATGCGAAAAGAGTTTGTTTGTTTGTTATGCTTTCACGCATAGGGCTGCGTTTCCACCGGAGATGAGCGAAGATGCGTAGCGAGGGATGTGTGTGAAACTAACCAATATCATCGCTTCACTGTCATAGCTTGAGCTAATCTAGCGTTGTTATTGCCTAGATTTACGGACATTCCTCGCTACGCATCCTCGCTCATCTCTGGTGGAAAGGCAGCCTAAAGGGCTGAATGGATTTGGCGCATGGGTAGACCATGACCTGGAATAGGACATAATATGATACTTTTTATCCCTATATTCCCACAGGATCAAGACTTACGCGGGTGAAACCGCGGGGCACAGCTAGTGTAAATAAGTATATTATTATATTATGTGTGTAATTATTGTATTATGTAAATCGTTCACCACTGACTACCTGCAGCATTGTCTCTCTGCTCCCTTTAATCCATCCAAAAAAATCTGCCTAGCCTTTTCCTAACTATGTTGGGGTCGGCTTCCAGTCTAACCGGATGCAGCTGAATACCAGTATTTTACATGGAGCGACTGCCTATCTGACCTCCACAACCCAGTAACTGGGTGATACGATACCCCTTGGTTAGACTGGTTGTCAGACTTTAATCCATCCAAAGGTTATCTTTAAAAGATCGCTTTTAGGATAATTATGTCGCCGGTAAATTTTTTACATCATTATCTGTAATCATATGGGCAAATACCAATGGTAAAAAAACCTTATTACATATAGTTTTCTTACCATAAAAAATACCTTAAAAATGATCCTCCTAATTTTATTAGCAGTCATTAACTTAGCCAAAACTTATTTTTGGCGCGTAATCTAAGTGGCATACGTTATCTTAGTTTGTAAACAGTAGTGCATAAAAGTTATAAAACAGTAGTGTTCATGGTTGTTATATAAATTAAGAAAACGTTAGTATGAAAAATGCAACTTCTTTAAAATTCCCCATACAAAACACCATTTCATATGTGGGGACCTAATACTTATCAAAATGAATTAAATAGCCTTGTATAATTAACCGGGTTTTCCTTATAGGTTTTGGCGCATATGTAACACGAGGCAGATGCTATTCACATTCACACAAGGATACTGTTATTAGTGAAAGAAGAATTATAAGGGAGGAAGAGAGAATCGCGGACTCGCCATCGCCGATGGGTAAAATATCACTTTCTTAATAAGGGCTTCTAGTACCTCAAATTGCTTAGCACTATTCCGTTACATAGAAGAGAAAAAAAAAACTGTAGCATTGATTTTGAAATAAATATGATGGTAAAGTTGAGGATTTTAAGTACCATGTTTGACGAAAACACGATTCCATAAAATTTTCTCTATAGAAAAACGAGCAGTAAGTTCCGAAAGAGATAAATAGAACATTTTCGCTGACGTATGGGCTAATTTTAATATATGTCGGAGGAAGCTAAGAGTCGGGTTGATTATTGTTTGCATGCGCAAACGCACAATATTACTTGTTTATGTCGTAATTACTTTTAAAATTCTTAATTTAATTTGATTAGTTAAATGTTTCTATAATTTAAAAACCTTATTAACTAATAAAAGTTATGAATATTGTAATTCACGTAACGGCTAATCGGAGCAGAGCATGTGCTTCGAGCGGGGTCGAGGCGCCATCTTTAATTTTCAGGAAGGTCACACATTCTTTTTATATAATAGCGACAGATTGAGTTGGATCGTTGAGTTAGGAGTGTAAAAAAGTAAACTTAAAGTAAGATCGTTGCCCTGAACCCGCTGCTCGGTATTATAACTGTTAATTATTGTCTCGACGTTATTGTGAAGTGACGAAATATTGTTTAAATCTAAATTAAAATAGTCTGAAGCAGTGATAATTCTGTTTTGTGCTGGCATTTTACCCTGATGACGCCCGCTAAGCCCGCCACCACTGATAACGATGTCAACGAGAACTATGATTCTCCGACATATATATTATATTTAAATAAGTTCAAAACGATTTATTTAAACATTTTTTTTTTAAATTACCAATCACCATCACCATTATAAGTTTTATTAAAAATCGCTTCGGTATGTTTCGCAGAGGCAACCATGGATTCATTTGGTTGGAGTATTGACGTCGCTAGCGATGACTCGGTTATAGTTGGCGGCCCCGGCATGTTCCACGGTAAGTATAATGGCTGGGACATACTAGGGACATAATCAATAAAAGCGAAAAAACGATTTCGCGCGTATAATTCCAGCAGGCGTAGCATGAGCACCGTTTTGTCGACGGAAGAGTAGACAAAAATGACGTTTCCTGTAGACAGTACGACGGCAGCAAAGTAGAAAGAGTCAACCGCACTTTTTACGAAATTCACTCTTTTATATAACTCGACTCAGAATTCTTTGTTTTGTCATAGGATTTATCGGTTGTCAGTGTGATTTTGACAAGGATAGAAAACTTTCTTCCGAAATAGTCTACCTAAAAAAAGAGCTAGACAAAGATCGTTAGAAATGAAAGACAAAATGACAGATTGTAGAAGGATTTCTACGGTGGATGTCAAAAATGAAGAAACGAACTGTCACTTTGTACAGAAAAAGCTATGTCTATTCTTCGTAGAGATAGAAAGCGCCATGCTACGCCTGCTGGTGCATGATTTTTCGCTTCACTTTCAGAACATTCTGATTTTTGCTAAGATGGAGTGGAATTATCGCGCGGGCCGAATTCATCTGGTGTCCCTCTATGAGGTTTTAGATTCATCTCAGTCCTTAATATGTTTTATTCATCAATGTCTATCCTTAATATGTTTCTACTATATCTGTGATGCTGCCTATTTAATATTAAAACTTTTTTATTTATTCCAAGGCCGAGCAATGATTTATGACCGGCCACGAGATGTTCCAAAGCTTATCCGGACGAGTAGAAATATTCCTAAATTTAATTTTGGTAAGACTTTTTTTTCGACACTTGTATTTTCATTGTCATTATCGTCCGCCTAGCCTTGTCCCAACTATGTTGGGATCGGCTTCCAGACTAACTGGATGTAGCTGAATAACTGCGTGCCGTCCACAACCGGTGTGTGCTGATCCTTACAAACTTCCCGTGTGCTTCTCTACATGATTGCGTACATTACGTTACTTGCATGCGCCTTTAGTTATCTTAACACATTTGAATACACTCACTTTCAATAAAAAAACAATCATTTGAGCTCGAGCATTTTTAGTGAGTGTTTTTTAAACCGTGAAAATAGTTTTCCACCCCTCGGAGGCGGTGGAAAATGAAAATAATATTCTTGAACTTTAAAATCGACGCTTATACTAATAAATCTTCCTAAAATATACGCCTGATTTTATTTTCACAAAACGCTAAAAAACTTCATGAAGGGTTCCCGGCACTGGACGTGAAAGGTCCACTGTAGAGTAACGTGGCTTGTACAAATGCATCTTTTGCACCCTTGAAGACATTAATAGAGAATATGCATGTGATTTAAATATGGGTCAAATATATTTTTTTTTATAAACGATATTACTTCAGAATTATGCCTCCATAAATATTTTTGAATAAATTTTCTTTTTGAGCGAGAAATTAATTTTTAAAAAGTCCCAAAAAACTGTGGGTAATTCAAATACTTGAAAAGCTAAGAGCGCATGTGACGTAACAATCCGGGATAACAATCAAAATGTCAATGTCAAGTCAATCAACAAGTGTCAAGTCAATGAGGGAGTGTTTGACGTTGACTTGACAGTTGCTTGTTTGTTTTCACGGTCTGCGACGTCACCACACCAAGCGCGCCAAATGGAGGACGTTTAAAATAACCCGGATAGGTTACCCGGTACTATTATTTGACGATGTAAACTATCGAATAAAAATATTAAATAAAAAAATAAAAATATTCCCTATTGTTTGCACAAGAATTAATCGTTTTCTGAAAATTAGTTCATGGTAATTTGAAATTTATAATTAAAATGTTATTTCAGGCTACGCCGTCGCCTCTGGAGCATTTGTCAAAGAAGATTTGTCTTATGCCGTCGGTTCGCCGTATGGTTCTGGGGAGGTAAACTTATAGCATGCACTCTTGGATTTGGCACATTGTATCTTAAAGGCTCTTACATACTGGCGCGAATTTTAACAAAACAATTACTGAGAAAACTTCAAGACGAACAATGTGGCGGCGTCGCGTCGCGCGGCGTATCGCGCCAGTATTTAAGAGCCTTAATAAAGCAGTGAGATTATTTTAGACATCCTTCCTTCTCACAGGTATCCTTCTACAAACGCGTTAAATACCTACGTAAATTGGACAAGAAAGTCGACACTGGAGTAATAGGTTCCATGTTTGGAGCGGTGCTGTGTGCTGCCAGGTTGGTTGGACAAAGGACTGACCTACTCGTGGGAGCACCTACTTATGCCGCAAAAGATAACTATAATGTGGGAGCTGTTTATGTTTATCTGGCCTTAACGCTTAAAGTAAGTATTAAACTAAGTTTTTAAATCATTTATTGGTAGTAAGCAATCGTGCTTTTTAATGGTAGGTAATTTTTATTTTATTTCTTATAGGACAAATCTTTTTGTAATGGCTTTTCTTAACACTTTTAACTTCAAAGCTTTGATAGAAGTAGCAGTAAATATAAAATAATATAAATATATAAAATTATAAAATAGTTGATAATTTTTCTGTGCAATAAAAACTCGACAAGTCGTGGCCAAATAATAACAGTCGCGTGGGTCCATCGCAAGTACGATACGATAAGAAGGTAAGATACGCTTGCTGAGGTCAGCCCATGGATGGGTGACCATCCTTTCATATCTAGACTCGTACGTGTCTCGGAAAGCACGTTAAACCGTTTGTTCCAGCTGTCATTTGTAGATCTTTGACAGTCGATATGGGTAGTCAGAAGCTCTAAAGTCCGACAACCAGTCTTACCAAGGGGTATCGTATTACCGAGTAACTGGGTTGTGGAGGTCAGATAGGCAGTCTATCCATTTAAAATTCTGGTTGTCAGCTGCATCCGGTTAGACTGGAAGCCGTCCCCAACATAGTTGGAAAAAGGCTAGGCAGATGATGATAATGGGAGTCAACCCACCATGTGAGTTGACTCCATCTTTAATTTCCTCTTCCTCTTAAATTAATGACTATGAAGACTTTTATAATTAACTGCCTGATATTTCTTGCAGCAAGCGCCACAGTTTCGTAGAAGAATTGTTGGTCAAACATCTGGAGCAATGTTTGGTAGTGCAATTGTAAACGTGGGCGACTTAAATGGCGACAAGTTGGATGGTAAGACTTTTAATTTAAAAAGGAGATAGTTTATTTTCTTCGGAGATCAGGCCCACTAAAATTTGTTGCGTACATTTATGAAACGCATATTGATTTGTTCCTTATGATCTCTTGATTACAGTGGTAGTAGTAATTATGGTGAGATATACGATCATAACCAAATTCATTAAGAGCTATTGTTTATCCCATCGGTATTATAAGTTAGTAAAATAGTGCACTGCTCAGAAATCAACAGCAGACATCTCTTCATTTTTTCGATTTAGGCGCAGAATGCCCAATTCTCAAAATGGCAACTGAGTCTTTATTGGACTAATTCTCAAAATGGCTAATTCTATAAACGTCTAAATCTCAAACGGCCAATTCTATAAATACCGTATTCTCGAAAAGGCCAATTATTGGAGAAAATTATCATCGTATGTTTATATATTATTAAGTATACATAGTATAAAATTAACATCATTTAAAAGCTTTAAGTCTTAAAATAATAATATGTAAAAGCATTATACAATAATATAAAAAGATAGAGGAAATAATCATAGGATTCATAGGGCATCAAAAAATTCGTCCGAACCGCTATCAACAATGTGTATGCCAATTATAAAGAGTAACTATAGACTACTTTCATTTTAGAAAAAAAATTAAGGTCCACGCGGGTGAAGCCGCGGACAGCAGCTTGTAGCAAATCAATGTTTTCTATATTCTATTTCACAGAAATTGCAATTGGAGCTCCTTTTGAGAAAGCCGGCCGTGGCGTTGTCTACGTGTACAGTGGCGCCGCCCTCAGCAGTGACAAGGTGGCAGACAGGGACTTTAAATACCTGCAGAAGATCGAGCCTGAATCTAGTTACGCCGAGTCTTTCGGCATGAGTCTCACGCCATTGTTAGATTATGACGAGAATGGATGCAAAGGTAAGGCTTAGTAACTTACATCATCTTTTCTCTGTTGAATAAATGCTCTTAGAAATTCAATTTCATTTTTTTGCAGCATATAGCCGCCGCTGTAGCTACAGAAAAACATTTTCCCTTAAATTTTAAGAGTAGGTACTAAAGAGAATGAACAAATTACCATTTCTGAACGAATATGAAGATACTCATGATAATAAGTACCAACAGTAATGTATTACGCGTAGACAGAGAATGCTATTCTCTGTGGTATTACGCAATATTGTCTTTGGTCTCTTTGGTCCCTGTCCTTGACATCAACCAATAGGTAGAACCGTAGACAGAGAATAGAACTGTCAAACTTTTATTGGTTGAATGCGAGGCTTTTGGCTAATTTGAATGTATGTTTTGTCTTTTTTTTTTTCTTTTTTACTGTAGTGATGTGCGTTTTGTTTGTGCAGAATAAACAATTTTTTTTTCCTCCTTTCTAGGAAGAAAGGAAGAAAGAAAAATTGTTTCTTTCTTTATAAGAACCGCGCGGATTCCGATTGGTGCCAAAATCGCGCGGAACCCACGCGCATCCAGAACCGCGCGGATTCCGTCGTGTCTCTATAAATGCCTATAAATGCCAATAACCTCTATAAATGTTATTATTTCTTTATTGATTTTGTATCGTGTTTTTTATATAGAATTAGCAATCGGCTCACCATATAAAGACACAGTAGTGCTCTTAAGGTGCATGGCAGCAGTAGTTGTGGAGACATCAGCGAAATTCCCCAAGTTACAGGTATATAGTATTTTAAAAGTACACCTATACAATTTTTTCCGGTTATGAGACCTAGTTAGATCAACTTTTCAACCCCGCAAACTCCTGTAATGCAAACATAGAAATCGTTAGAGCCGTTTCCGAGAACGTGATTACAAATTATATATACATACATAAAGATATATACAAATATTGCTCATTTAATAGTATAGGACTATAAATGCCAAAATGCACATAACTCAATTTTGGCCAAAACTCTTTTTCTCGTATATACACGACCCAGAATTCAAAATGGCGGTGAATTCCTCTGCATTTTGTACACATTTTTTTAATATTAACTTGTTATTTTCAGGGTCGTACGACTTCTGGTATAACAGACTTTACATTCGATGTTTGTTTAACAGTAACATATCCGAGTTTGCCGAAATTAGTCACAGCGAGTAAGTATACGCCATACTATGTATTATAGCACCTTTTAGACCGTCTCTCGTCTCTGTAACTCGTTTTCTTTCTTCGTTGCTACCGATAGAGGCCGCCGCCGACGCGTCTACGGCTCCCAGTGCTGCCACCGACCAGTTTCGATGGCTCCAGTTGCCTCTAAGCACTTCAACTGTCATAACAACTCCTGCCGGGCTATTTTGTTAAAATCTCACTTTTCTTAAAATCATGGGTGAAGTGAACTGTCAAGATGACACTATTGACATTTTAAGAGGTTGTGTATCTACTGGTTTAAGAGTCCCGAATGTTTTATTTATGTCAGGTATATCAACAATGGTGGAGATGAACCACGACCACGCTAAGCTGACTGGTACCGATGCGAAAGGCCACGTTTCATTCACCACGAAGCTGGACAAGACACAATTTGAATACTGCAAAAAAGTTCCGTTTAATTTGCCTTTAGTGAGTACATTTTTTTCTACGATAAAAATATATATCTGCTCTTTTTTTACTTAATCAATAAAGGATAATAATATGAACAAAAGAATACGAGTATAGAGTATTAAAACTCTTTGTTGCTCAAGAACAATATTAAACTTCAACAATTTTCTAAATTCAAACGTCTGTTACCTCTTAGGGGGGAAAAGTGGAATAACTCAAAATGAAAAGGGGACTTTCTGGATTCTTTTTACATTAGGGTCCAGTTTTCCCCCCTAAGAGGTAACAAACGTTTGAATTTAGAAAATTGGGGGTTTCTCTCAGGGGGGAAAAGTGGAATAAGCCCCGTCAGAGCCATGATGTGACGTCATTATCCACGATACTATTTTGTGAACATCGCTTTTTTAGCCCCAAAACATCCTTACATAATTATAAAACAAAGTCCTCCTCCGCGTCTGTCTGTCGTCCTGTTCGCGATAAAGTAAAAAACTACTGCACCGATTTTTATGCTGTTTTCACCAATGGATAGAGTGGTTCTCGAGGAAGATTTAAGTATATAATAACCGACATCCTCGCGGGCGAAGCCGCGGGGTTCAGCTAGTATAAGTTAAATAAGTTTTTGTGCTTTTTTTAAGCAGAAATCGCTCTTACTTACCTTAGTGAAAAGTCAAGCGATTTGCAAGAATAGATGTTTATTCATGGGTTTTTGCCCTCACTGACAGCATTTTCGAAGACGTCGCATTTTGAGTAGGTATTGAGCTTGCTATCCATTCCAACAAAAAAACGCAACCAATATTAATTGTAAAATAAGTAATGTACAAAAAAAAAAAATCTTGACTCACAATGTATGTATGTTTTGAAATACTTGCTTAATTCCTCTCTGACAATCTGTAGCCTGACTCTTTGAACTTCACTCCTCTTTCGGGCATAAAATGAGAATGAGGACAAGGTAAAACTAGGTGCTGAGGCCAGCATAATAAAAACCGGCCAAGTGCGAGTCAGACTCGCGCGCGAATGGTTCCGTACCATTATCTATAAAAACGGCAAAAAAATCACGTTGGTTGTATGGTGGAGCCCCCCTTAAATGTTTGTTTTAATTTAATTTAACTATTTATTTTTAAAGTGAATATGTAACTAAATATTTTGTGAATATTTCAAGCGTCTACCTGTTGTCATTTTCAATATCGAGCAAAAACGAGCAAAAAAATCACGTTTATTGTATGGGAGCCCCCTTAAATATTTATTTTATTATGGTTTTTAGTATTGTTTGTTATAGCGGCAACAGATATACATCACGTGTGAAAATTTCAACTCTCTAGCTATCACAGTTCATGAGATACAGCCTGGTGACAGACGGTCAGACAGACAGACGGACAGACAGACAGCGGAGCCTTAGTAATAGGGTCACGTTTTACCCTTTGGATACGGAACCCTAATACTAATAATATTTTCTTCAAAGGAAGGCAAATACGAGACGGAAATAGCCTACTCAATATCTTCGGAGCTACTAGACGATCCCAGGAACCTCACGGATTTTCAAAGCTCTCGTGTGATCCTAAGCGACCGCAGTGTTTTGACCATTCAAGGATCGCTGTGGGCAGCCGAATGCGCTGGGAATATTTGTGTGCCGAAGTTGGAGCTAGCACCATTTATCAGTTTCTAGTAAGTACCCTAAACCTTAAAGAATCTTCAACGATCATCTCCCCTTTGTCTGGATCGACTTTTGGATTAAATGTATATACTTTCGGCACAAATAATTAATTTATTCATAATTTCATAATACTTACCTACTGACACCACGTAGCAGATTAACCACAACGGTGATGCTCTAGTCTTACATCTCACCTGGTGGTGAGCGAAGTTGAAAGCGAGCTTCACTCGGAATCTTCAACCACAAAGGAACTGGCTATCGTACCTCTAACAGCAGAAAGACAACAATGCTGTTAACATTATTGTTATAGCGACAGACTTAGACAAGATGGTGGTTGCGACTAGCGAGACAGGCGGACTTAGAACAAGTGCTACCACCAACTCAATAGCTGAGCTAAAATTAAAGACTTATCCAAATGCTACGATCAGTACTGAAACTTACCCATCCGTAGAATCTTTAGGACTGTACATATTTTAGAAGTTCAGCCAGCCTCACAGGACGTTCAACGGCTACAGTGGCTCTGAAAGAATTTTTGAAAAAAACCATTTCGTGTTCAATGATTGACACCCAATTGTAACCAATTTCGTGATTACAGTAATGATGTGTCCCCGTACACAATTGGCTCGAGTATCAAAGAAATTATGCACATCACTATGCTCAACGGCGGGGAGGTGGCGTATGACTCGTGCGTGCGCGTGCACATCGACGGTGTTAATGTGGTCCAGCCGGGGGGCTGTGTGTACGAGACCTCGACAGATGGAGATAGACTAAGGTGCGAGCCACCGAAGCCCCTCTGGAACCAAACACGTTGGGTACGTTCGCTCGCTTCACTATTGCATTACGAATCATCTATTATTTTTTTAATGGAAATAATATTATGGTCGTATTCAAACGTGCACTTCAAGGCATTGAGGGGTTATGAGAGGATGTGTATAGGTGTATATATTCATTGCCTAACCTTTTGGGGAATCTAGGCGTGATGATATATGTAATCTAATGTAAAATTCACAGACAACCGGTCAAATTGAACTGGAGATGATCCATCTTACAAATCTGGACAAGAGTATAAGCATCACCATGGTTCTATATAATCGCTGTAATGATATCAATACAGTCACCCAGAACAAGACGATTCTGATTCCTTTGAGAGCTGATCCCAGAGGAATTACCGCCAAGGGGTTCGTATTGTTATCATAAGTTATCATAAGTATTTAAAAGTGTGTGAAAAGTTATCATAAGTATTTCAGTTTGCTTGTTTATCTCAAACTCAATTTCAATAAAATTATGGGCACTTTTCCCACTGACAGCGATGCGGAAGAATTTTTTGACGCCCTATGAGCCTTTCCTTTGTACCTATAGAATGTTAAAATTAGATTGTATATTTTATTTTAAATCTATTTGTTGGATTAAAAGTAATATAAAATTAAAAGGATCAATATTATATACAGCGTGTAACAAAAACCCTGCCCGATCCGTGAGGGCGTCGGTAAGAATCATTCATTTTCGCTATTGCACCTACCACTGTTTGTCTCTGCATCACCCAAAGGTTGACTGGTAGAAAATGCCTATGGCATTAAGTCCGCCTCTGTTAAGATTTGCGTGCTTAAAGTATTAAATAAATAAATAAATAAATCATATTGAGAGTCTATTTATGTGTTTGTTTTTTTGGAAAAAGGAAATCATCGCATTTTTTTTTTCAATGGGTAATTTTACATGACACACGTCATAACTTACGACCTCTGTAGAAAATTTGCTAATTTATAATGAAATTGGGGTCATTTTGGTACTAAAAACGTGAATTTAAAATTGCTATAACTTATTTTTTATTTTTTTGGGTAATTTTATTGCATTATGTGGCCCTTTCAGATCGGACAGGTTTTTTTTAAACATAATGTATAATAATTTCTGTAAATTTTTCTTCGATTGCAGAGAGACTGATATCGGCAACAATGTTAAAATGACGGAAAAGGATATAAAAGAAAATGGCAAAAGGATAAAACACGTTTATACGGTGAGGAATTTTAAAGCTTTTCTGTTATCATTCGTCTCGCCAGAAATGGGGCGCTGTTGGTGCCGACAAGGACCAGGGTATGGGTCAAAATCCTGATCTAAACCTCCACAGGTGACCATCACATCTCTTCCGAGGGCTTTTAGTTGAATCGCGATTTCGATATTTAGAAGCTGTTACAATCTTGATCATGAGGTGATAGGAGCCTGGAGAATGCGAGTTCATGAACTTTTTTTTGTCGCTGAGAAATGCATTACGCATCGCTCGTGTGTAAGTATGAACAATTTTTTTTTAATAGCCCTGCTGTGCTCGTTAGACCAAGCAATGACAATGACCAGCATGAAAAGCAGATGCTATCAAACAGGGTATTTGGTAGAGACGACCTAGGGGCTTAAAACAGCCACTTTGGCATACTTAATCATAATAGGAAAATATTATGAGTCATCGTTAAATATCACAAACTGACAATTCGTAATAAAATCTGCGTGCGATTCTTAAAACGAAATGATTCATCTGTTTGACGGTTTTCTATGGAGATTCGTAAAATGGTCCACACATTATGAATTGCTTTTGTATCAAATTAGAGGAATTACTAATGACAGCTGGAAATTCAGGAAAAGAATTGCTTTTAGAAGAATTGCTAATGTGGCCGTTTTTAGGCCCCCTGATGGTACCCAAAATCGTTTCTGCACGAAGGATCCTGAATTTTAGTATGCATTAGTATGTACACCTTGAGATCGGTATCAAAAAGTAATTAAAACATTTGATCTCCCGCAGTTTAATAAAAGTTGGTTTTGTTTTATTGCAGATCTCAAACAATGGTCCGACCAACTGGGTGGGGCTTCAAGTTCTTGTTACATTGCAGATGCAACCGTTCATCAAATATGATAATGTCACAGTAAGTCACAAAAGAATCCATTTTATTTTCAATCATGTGTGTTTTCATCCTAAGTAAAACATACATACACGGGTTAAGGTAGGTAGGGTAGGTAGAACGGGTAGGTTGAAACACTAACGAAATATTATTCTTCGTATTTCGCATTTTAAGAATAACATAACATAACATAATCAGCCTATAATGTTCCCACTGCTGGGACACAGGCCTCCTCTCTATGAGAGGGAGTGGGCCGTAATCCACCACGCGGACCCAGTGCGGGTTGGTAGATGTCAAATGTCTTCGAATTTTTGGTTCTAAGACATGCCGGCTTCCTCACGATGTTTTCCTTCACCGTTTTGAGAGCAGTGGTGATGAAATTATTTACACAAAGTAAAGCGCCTGTCGGGGTTCGAACCTACGACCTACAACTCGTAAGTCGCGGCCGTTACCACTGGGCCACCACTGCTCTCAAGTAAAACGGTTCAGCTAAATTCATACACTTTTATTGAAATTCACGGTACCTATATTATGTTTAAGCATAATAATTCTAAGTAGCATAAAAGACATTTTGTGTAACATGTTTATTCTTTTTGTCTAATAAACATTATACATCTTACTTAACTAATATTACTTATCTAATAAACATTATACAAGGTAGAGACGACAATACGACAAGAAAATAAACTCCGCATATCTAATGACGTTCTCGGTCTACATACAAAAAATTAAGCAAATATATCCAATAGTTTAGTTACCATAGGAGCTCGTGGCTAAGTAATAATAACCGCTTGGGTCGATCCATCAGGTTAAGCTACGCTTGCCGGGGTTGGTCCGTGGATGGGTGACCATTTTCACATATCGAGACTCCTCCGTGCCTCGGAAAGCACGTTAAGCCGTTGGTCCCAGCTGTCATTTGTGGATCTTTGACAGTCGTTACGAGTCGTCAGAAGCACGAAAGTCTGACAACCAGTCTAACCAAGGGGTATCGTATTACCCAGTTACTGGGTTGTGGAAGTTAGATAGGCAGTCGCTCCATGTAAAATACTGGTATTCAGCTGCATCCGGTTAGACTGGAAGCCGACCCCAACATAGTTGAGAAAAGGCTAGGCAGACGATGATGAGTTTAGTTACCATAGCTAGTCAAAGATCGGCAAATCCTATAGTCGGCCCATCACTACTATTTAGTATGTTTGAAAAAAATGACCTTTTTAATTTCGATGTTAGGATTTATTTGATAGTTCCAAAATACTCGTATGCATTAGCATTGCCAGTGTTTTCATTTATTGTTGTATTGTCGTCTCCAAATTGTATATCTTACTTAACTAATATTATAAATGCGAAAGCAAGTTTTGGTTACGCTTTCACGCCAAAATGGCAGAAAGGATTTACTTAAATTAAATTTACCACATGGGTTTGGATGAATTTGGACTGAATTAGGACATAGGATACTTTTTATCCAGATATTCCCACGGGATTGAGACTTACGCGGGTAAAATCGCGGGACGCAGCTAGTTATTATGCAGTATGTTAACTAACAAATGGCGTTCCCGCTAACCCGCAATAGTAAAGCGTCCATTTATGCTAAAATAATATTACCATTCAAAAAAACTTTTTTTTTTATAAATATAAGTAGTGAAATATTCAAAAAACTATTAAATTAATACGTAAATGAAACACTCTGTACACGCACACTTGTATTTTAACGTAGAAAAACAAGTGTGCGTGTACAGAGTTTCTTTTCCGTATCAATTTAACATTTTTTGTGAATATTTTAGTATAGAAAAATAAAATATTTCTTTAATAATTTTATTTTTCATTTAATTCTTTTTTCATTAATATTTCTTTTTTCGCATGTATAGACGCTATACTATTGCAGGTTAACGGGAACGCCCTTCGTTAGATAACATACTGTATATTATTATTGCCATATCGATTTTTAATATTTAACATACAGTATGTTAACAAACAAAGGGCGTTCCCGCTAACCTGCAATAGTATAGCGTCTATACATGCTAAAAAAATATTACCATTAAAAAAAATGATTTTTTTTTATTTTTGTATAGTAAAATATTCACAAAAAATATTAAATTGTTACGGAAAATAAACTCTCTGTACACGCCCACTTGTCAGACTTGTTTTTCTACGTTGAAATACAAGTGTGCGTGTACAGAGTGTTTCTTTTACGTTTAAATTTAATCGTTTTGAGAACATTTCACGACACAAACAAAAAACATTTTTCTTTTTTAGTTGTTATTTATTTTTTGCATGTATACACGATATACTATTGCAGGTTAGCGGGAACGCCCTTTGTTAGTTAACATACTGTATGTTAAATATTAAAAATCGATATGGCGAGAACGCCCTTTGTTAGTTAACATACTGTATAAATATACACATTTATTTTCAGGTATACTTTTCCACGACGAATGTATATACTCCCTGCTCATTTGAACACCAAGATGCGACGTCAATGACTTACAACTGTGTGGTAGAAAGTTTGATGGCAAAGTTGGAATTTGCTAAGATCCTCATACCGATGCAAATTTTACACGGAACTCTTGGTAAGAATCAATCAATCTACCTAGCCTTTTCCCAACTATGTTGGGGTCGGCTTCCAGTCTAACCGGATACAGCTGAATACCAGTTTTTACATGGAGCGACTGCCTATCTGACCTCCACAACCCAGTAACTGGGTAATACGATACCCCTTGGTAAGACTGTTTGTCAGACTTTCGAGCTTCTGACGACCCGTAACGACTGTCAAAGATCCACAAATGACTCTTGGTAAGAATCATGGCGGTAAAAAAAAATATATATAAAACTAAAACCCAACTACTACAAAAAAAGTCAACTATTATGGCTATATTCTGATATTCATAATCTGATGTTTATTTTTTATTTTATTTGCAGAAATACTTCTCGATAAAGATATAAATGTTACAATAATGTCAGCTGTTAAACTAGTACCTACTGATAAATACGATAGTGCTGAAAGGTAAATAAATAATATGAATAACTAGCTGCACACCGCAGCTTCACCCTCATTAGTCTCAATCCCGTGGGAATATCGGGATAAAAAGTAGGTATCCTATTGATTCAGGCGTGACTTTGCGGAAATCCATTATAAAATACAATAGACGTAGATATATTTAGTAACCTATTCCGCTTGACTATTTCTAAAGAGTCATAAAAAACCCTGTAAGAAATCGACACGTGTTTCGCCTCTCAACGAGGCATCCTCAGGATGATGATTGACTTATCGCGAACCCGAACACGACGTGTTGCCACGCTGAGCGCGGGACGCAAAGCGTCTAGCGTCGTGTCTTTTTAGGAATAGGTTACTAAATTATATCTACGTCCGTCCATTGTACTTTATCCTACGCCTAATAAACGTTATTCTTTCTTTCTAACCCATCACAGGTCATGGTCTACCCAAGTTCGGGCTAAAACGACTGAACGAATTTGGATGAAATTTGGCACATGGGTAGACCGTGACATGGATTAGGGCATTGGCTACTTTTTATCCCGATATTCTATATATCTTAACTAATATTATAAATGCGAAAGCAAGTTTTGTTTGTTTGTTGGTTACGCTTTCACGCTTAAATGGCAGAACGGATTTACTTAAATTAAATATGGCACATGGGTTAGGATGAATTAGGACATAGGATACTTTTTATCCAGATATTCCCATGGGATCGAGACTTATGCGGGTTAAAGGCTCTTGCATGCGGCTTTTAACAAAACAATTTCTGATAAAACTTTACGGCGAAAACTGCAGCGGCGTCGCTTAGCGCGACAAGTCGCGCCAGTATGTTCTGAGCCTTAAACCGTGGGGCGTAGCTAGTACTTTATATTTCACTAAGTTTGTAAGCTGCGTTGACAATATAATATGTCTTTTTTTAGCATTACCTCCACCATAACGCTGCAAGAGGCGGAGGTGCCGTTCGAGACTATCATTATAGCAGTCATTGTCGGCCTCTGCATCTTAATCATCATTGCTGTGATACTCTACAGGGTACGTACTATAAATTCTTAGATTATTATCTTCATTATATCAAATTCATATTTCTTCATGCCATTTGACAACTCATTTTGAAAAAAAAATCCCACACACATTCATGCCAATTTGATAAAACCAGCCTGTTTGATCAAATTATTTAATGTCTATGGCCCGCATAACGGAACGTAATATTAATTATTTTTCGTTTATTTATTTAGTTTCATAAATATTTACAATTTTTTAAAACCTAAAAAAATAATATTAATTATTATTATTTATTAGATAATTTTCGTTGTTGCACCTACCGCTATTTGTCTCTGCATCATCTAAATGTTGACTGGTAGAAAATGCCTATGGCAGTATTAATAGTACTTACCTCGCTAGTCCGGTGGCAGTAGAGCTGAACATACAGAATGCGCCGGACATACCATGTGGGACATACATATTTAATTTACAAACGTTGCTTAAAGTTAAATGACGTTCCAACTTCAAAAATGTATCGTTAAACAGTCGCTTATCATTACTTAACTTTATGTAACGTTTATAAATAAACTCCTTTAAGTAAACACTAGCAACAGTATTGCGTAGGCAATGATATTATATTAAAAGATATGTTATAAGCGCGCAATCGTGAAGACTCGAAAACATTCCAATTGTACGTTTTTACTTGTAGTGAAATGTAAAATGAATGAAACGTGGGTATGTGTGCCGCTGCTGCGCGGAACACTTATTTCGGTTGTTTTGTGAGTGTATAACATATCTGTGAATATAATATCATTGTGCGTAGGGGTATTTTGAAATCATAAAATATCTAAATGACTGACTTGTTGGTCTAATGGTAACACGCTACTACTGAGCAAGAGGTTCTTTGGTTCGATTCCCAGGTCGCGCAGTGTTATAGGGTTTTTGGGCCAACCATAGTTGCTGGGCGTTTGAGTGCTTAGCAAAAGTATTTTTTTCATCAGCTAACTTATTTCTTTCAGATTGGTTTCCTGCAGCGTAAGAGGAGAGAGGAATTGCAAAGATTACGGAAAAGTGTTAAGCGCCAAACTATTGTAAGTTTACTTGAAATACACAACATTATTTTTTGTTTATGCTATACCCGAAAAGGGGTCATTGTACTCATCATTTTGAAAAACTTTTTCTATGGGACCAATCTTGAAATCGCGAAAAAAATCAGCTGTTCCATACATTTGTGTTCACTTAAATCGACAATTTCTGATGAAAAATGTCGGTTTAAAATAATAATTATTTCTTT
Organism: Lithophane semibrunnea; assembly: GCA_947363905.1. Taxonomy (NCBI): domain Eukaryota; kingdom Metazoa; phylum Arthropoda; class Insecta; order Lepidoptera; family Noctuidae; genus Lithophane; species Lithophane semibrunnea. The sequence goes on along the minus strand of OX376195.1, from coordinate 3,798,485 downwards.
CTTCAGCTGAGGCGTTCAACGATGCCGTCTCAGGGTTCATCAGCCGAAGACCGGAGGCAAATCCTGGAAGGCATGAAAGAAGAAGAGGAACATGATCACCAGCAAGCCTCACCACCAAGGCCATCCAAGGCCAAGCCTAATATAAAATTATAATTTGCAAGTGTGTAAATTCGATAAAAGTAAAAACAAAAAAACTTGAAAAAAAATCTTGAATGTATAATCTCGGATAATTTATATTTATTACTATACAACGTGCCGCTACAATGGCGTCATTAATTTAACACACGGGTAGGGCTAGTGGCCAGTAAACATAAAAATTATAATAGAATAAAATAATTCGTAAATTGAAAAAATTAAATTTTCAAACAAACTAAATAATAAAAACATAACCAAAATTGAGATTACTAAAAGATTCATTCATGAAGCTACCTACCAGCTGGCTTACGTTCTATCGGTAAGATCCTTTGTCGGCATAATTTCTAAGAAATTGCGCGGCTTTCCTTCTATTCGCCTACATATGATCCGTGACCCCGGCAAATTACCTCTTCGCTACAGTTCTTTAAGTACAGGTTGTTCCAGGATGGTAATTTAGAAAATTGTAAATAAATCAATAATAGGGAATATGCATGAATTTTTTTATATTTTTATACGATAGTTTACATCGTCAAATAATAGTTTAAAAAAAATCGACAGCAAAAAAGCAATTTAAAGTAGTTAAAAAAATATCCAACCGATCCGGGCTATTTAAACGCCCTCCATTTGGCGCGCTTGGTGTGGTGACGTCACAGAAAAGAAATTTTATTCAAAAATATTGATGGAGGCATAATTCTGAAGTAACATAGTCTATAAAAAAAATATTTGACCCATATTTGAATCACATGCATATTCCCTATTAATAATAACGTTGAATGAAATTCAAATATTTTCATAAAACGAATACGCGAAATCATATACGTGTGTTAAATTAATGTCACCATTGAAGCGGCACGTTGTATACATAGTTACTTTTGATGAAGAAACTGGCCGTTACTCGACTATCTACATAACCGTTATTTATTTTTAATTGATGTTTGAGTGACCAAAAGATCCTTAAAAAGTTTGCCTACAACAGAATTTGAACTTTGTTATCGATGCCATTGAGTTTATTGTTTCAAAACATGATGATTATCTCCGATTCTAAATTCAAATTCAGGTAACTTATGGGTAAAGTTTCGCAGTCAAAACATCTGTGACGTCACAACATGGCCTATGGTTCTACCATGACTTTGAGGGTCAATCCAATTTTTTTTTTAAACAGCTTAGATTGTAAAAATGCATACTTACTTAATATTTTAAGAACGTGAAAACTCTATAGTGTTTGTCTTGTTTCTCAGGAAAGTAAGTTACAATCATTGTACAGTAAATAATGGAAGATTAAGGAGTTGTCACCTTCTTGAAAAGTTTTTAAAATATTCATAGTTTTTTTTTATTTTGTTGTTGTAGTACAGTTAACCGCAGGTCAGTGGTACCACATTTACCTCGAGCTGGCATAGCATAGTACGAGTTTCAATAGAACAAGAGGGTCAGTTTATAATGGTTTCGTTACGACTGACATGCGGCCTACCGTACCAACACTATCTTCGTACGTAGAAAATTCAGATATTGTAATATCCTAGCGAAGGCCCAATATTCTATTAGATAACCTATTTATTTATCTGATTGTTTAAAATTTCTTGTTTATGTCAGCCTATACAGCGTGTAATAAAAACCTTGTTTTGATTAATTGGGCAATATTACTGTATGGAAATATGAAAGTTGTCTAGCAACAGTCTAAAATATTGATTAAGAAATGCAATAAATAATATGGTTTTTATACACCAAATATTTAGTTTTAGTTGTAAAAAAGGGATTTAGAAACTTTCCAAATGCCTTTTTTACACATAAAACCGGTTACAACTTAAATTCAGTGTTATAATTGCAATTCATAATCAACATTTTAGACAGCTGTCTAGCCATATTTCATATTTCCATACAGTAATATTGCCAAATTAATCAAAAGGTAGGTAAATATTTGACAGTTATTTGCGACGTTGCCAACTTTCAGAATAAACGCTCGTAATGATTTTTCGTTTTTTTTTTTTTTGTTTGAAATGTTCTAACTTAACTTTAATTACTCCCTCGATCCTTGTTATACCGTTGCATGTCACGCTGCCCATAAACACCAAGTTTTGTAAACAGCGAATTACCACACCAAAAATAAAAATTGTTTCCTAGTAATTATTTGCGCGCATAGTTACTTAGTTTGGCGTACTGAATTCGTAGATTACGGCTCCATGATGGGTCTTTTTACACCCTGTATAACGTCTTCTCTTAGGGTCAGTTCACACCGTGACGCGCACTTTTTTATGATCCAATAAAATATCGAATTTATTTACTACACAATGAGGTGCACGCGCTGCGCAGCACCGCGCATCTCAGCGTACTTCTTTAACACGTGTCAACACTCGCACTGAAATTATACCCTTTCGTGAAGAAAATAAGTTCGATAATTGTTAAAAAATGCGCGCAACGTCGCGGTCTGAGCTGACCCTGAGTCGGTCACGATAAAACCTCCAGCCAAACTAAACAAAAGAGTCCAAACAATAATAAACGGGATAATCGCGTCGGTAGAGGGCGCCACAATAGCCACAAGTTTAGGGTCCTTGGTCATGATTGATGGCCCAAGTTTCGGCCACAGTAAGGTTGGGCCACTGTATTGTCTTCTTGGTGACGCAAGGGATCTGGTAGGCTTCGGGATACTGTAGTCAATGTTGCGTTCTTGGAATATTCAACAATAGTACAAGGTGGACATACTGTTGAACTGTTTCTAGATAGGCATGGCTTAACGTGCTTACGGAGGGATCTCAAATGTAATTTGATGGTTACCCATCCACGAACCGACCGCGGGAAGAAAACTATTAAACTTCAATCGACCCCTGTGGCTATTATTATTTAGCCACTAGTCCCTCTTAATAATATAGATAGGTACCTACTTACCTAGATCTTTTGTAACATTCGCGCCAAAAATTGTTGACGAAGAAACTGCTTCAATTACAGAAGAACCCATCTGATTCTGATTGCAAGTTATACAATATCTTCTTCCCTTCTTTTCCGCAAGGTTGGCATTACCGACTCATAGGTAAGATTTTTACTCTGATGTTTCACAATTGTTGTTGATACTTACATATTTTTAAAGGAAATTGACTTCTGATAAAGGTCAGCTTCATCAGCTGTTTTCTTTTCAGTCAATTCTAGATACATGTCAGCCAAATATCTTTTCCATTTTCGACAAGCTCTATTGCCTTAATTTGTTATAAGATACTCAGATTATAATGATTATGATCGAACTGTAAACTTTTGATACAAAAAGTATGTATCGATATGCTACTATGAGAGAGAGTACACCTGCATCTGCGCACACACTTGTGGACTATAATATCTCCCGCACCGAAGGCTGGTCTCCGCTGAGATTGGTCGCCATGGCCGAAATTCGGCATAGAGGACTATTATTATAAAAAAAACGTACGTTTTTTTTCTGTTTATTGATACGTTAGCACTATAATTACTTTATTAGGAATAAACTATTCTTAACGGTATTGATAATCGAATTAAAAATATTTTTAATTATAACATTACTATAAAATATAATAAACTTATTCAAAAATATAACTAAACGCTATGTATTAATATAATTACGAGTAACGATTATGTAAGCAATAAATTTACTTACGTATCTTCGATATTGATATTATTGTAATCGATTCACAAGTGCAATTTCGTATCAATATTGTTTTATTTTGGTATTGGCAACATTTCTAGTTGAAATTTTAGCTACGGAATGTGTTGTTAAATTGAATAACTATTTAAAATGACTTTTCAACGGTGTGGTTCTACAGATTTTATTTATATTGAATAATTCTTACTGTTTTTTATTATGAATTATCATTATTATAGAAGTTCTGTCGGACGCTCCATACAATTCGACCCAATTCCTGGCACTGGCATTGTCCTTTAAACAAACGAATAAATCATTTTAGATTTAGTCCTTTTTTGCGAAGTTGATTGTAATTTGTTTTTTTTTGTGTATCCATAGAAATATTCATTGGAAAGAAATATTTTTTGTGATGGATAGAAATATTTTTTGGGTATCCATAAAAAAAAAATTTGGTACCTATATGCTGGCAGCACTTGATGTAAAACTTTACCTGGCATTTGTCATTTTCAAAAAAGTTTGACTTCTCCCGTGTGGTGTCACGATTAACGAAGTATTTCCGTACTTTTTAGAGTTTTGTGTTTGTATATTGCTGTGTTACTGCACTCCGATTTTTCTACCATTGACGACTACCTTAGCTGTTGACACTGAGGATAATATGCTAAAAGTTATTAATTCATTTAAGTAATAGTTTATTTCATGATAAGATCGTTAAAATCAGAAGTGGTCAACTTTAAAAAAAAACTATATCTTTTTTTGGTGTGCTTCTAATAGAAAACTTACTAAACTATCAAATTCTATATTTATTTTCCTTTTTTATGAAATATTATAGTTCATGTTTGTCGGTTCTGGCCGAGTCTTGTGGGAAGCTCTGGCATTCTCCTTTAAAAACTTAAGCTATTATACTAAGCACACAATTTAACTGCAAAATTGCAAGCGGTGTTAATAAATTGTCTTACTTTAGTACCTACCCCGTTAAGTTGAGAAACGTTCCCACTTACACCAAGTCGTGGTCACCAACTTTATGAAGGGCATCCTCCATCCACCTCTGAAAAGCCAATAAATACGTACCCCTACGGCTTGTTTTATTTATCGGTTTCTCTTAAAATAAATATTTAGACCATGTTTATTTATTGGACGGGATATATATAAGGTGTATCTTTTCATACACGAAATATTTTAAGGGGTCATTGTACTCATCATTATGAACAACTTTTACTATGGGACCAACCCTGAAATCGCGAAAGAAAAATCAGCTGTTCCCTACATTTTGACGAGCTATGCGAACATTAAGTAGGGAATAGCTGATTTTTTTTTCGCGATTTCAGGGTTGGTCCCATAGTAAAAGTTGTTGATAATGATGAGTACAATGACCCCTTAAAATATTTCGTGTATGAAAAGATACACATGTTTATTTTAATTATTAGATTACTGCATATACTATAAAATGTAAAATGCGACAATTCAATTGGCATAATGAAGTTAGATAAAATAAATCTAAAATTCTGGAAAGATACTTGAATACCAACAACAAAAGAAAGCTTACAAATAAAAACTAAACCGAATTTTAATAGAATTACTATTTTAATGAAAGCAGACAAAACAAAGAAAGATAAAAACCTCATTCAATAACAACAGATCCAATCCATTTTCCAATTTCAAGAGCAAAACGTTTGACAAGAGAATTCTCTTCGAGGAAAATGGCGACGTTTTCGAACGATTGTTTTGATTAAAAATATGTCAAAATGGCCACTAAACGGTTGGACCACTTAGCTAACAAGAAAGATGTGAAAAGTGTTCGTTCCTCCACACTCTTCTGAATTCCTCTTCACTCCCCCACGTTCCTCCATTTCGTTCGTTCGTGTCTCTTGTTTTTTGAGAAGTATTTTAGTATAGTACCTATTGATTATATAAACAGGTTAATGGGACTCAAATCATATAGTTAGTTGATTTAGGCGTAACTTTGCGGAAATCCATTATAAAATACAATAGACGTAGATGTATTTAGTAAACTATTTCGCTTAACTATTCTCCAGAGTCATAAAAAACCCTGTAACAAATCGACACGTGTTTAACCTCTCAACGATCACGCATCCTCAAGGATGACGATTGACCAGTCGCAAACCAGAACACGACGTATTGCCACACCGAGCGCCGGACGCAGTGTGAAAAGGTCTTCAGTAATTTGTCTTTATGTCTGTTCTTAACAATACTATTGAGTGAATGAGGCATTACCTATTTTGGAGTTTCATATAAAAGTTTTGCAAGAAAAGCTAAACAAAAATAATTACGTGGATACTACTCAAATCTTAATACACTATCTGTTTGGCACTTATTTCCCCAAAAAATCTTTAATAAGTAACTAGCTGCACCCTGCGGTTTCACTCGCTTAAGTTTGGATCCCGTAAGAATATCGGGATAAAAGTATCCTATATCCTTACCCAGACCATGGTCTACCTATGTACCAAATTTCATCCAAATCCATTCAGCCGTTTTAGTGTGTGAAAGCGTAAAAAACAAATAAACAAACGCCGCCGCCGGTAGTACACCTCCGCCGCGAAATCCTATCGACTCGCGTCATGTTCATCGACTCGCGTCATGTTCCGCTACTGAAATCCGATTCGAATAGTGGAACATGAAGTGAGTCAGTACTATTGAAATACTGCGGTTTCGCTGCTATGGTTTCACGGCGGAGGTGTGCTACCGGCGAAATATACTCACTTTCGCATTTATAATATTAGTTAGGATGTTAGTGTGGCGGTATCTACATCGCCACATGGGAACTACGCATCAAAGACCTGACGTCACACAAAAATCCTGCATCGCGCAATTAAAGTTTACCGTGCAATGGACATATACAAGAACCCGACATCAAACGTTGGGCAGTTGCCCGCCAGACACATCACCCGTCTGGTCGGAGGATCCTCTCATTTCTGTGGTGGATGAGTAAACTTTACACCCTGTTCCTCATACCCCTAAATTGGTAACACAAGCATTTGTCAGACTTAAGAAACGGATCCTTAATAGGTAGTAGGTAATACGGGCTGGTATCCGCAACTCCACGTCAAAGCGCGTATTTTGCGTACGGGAAACGGAAACGGATCCTTACACATATTTTTCTTACATGTACACTTGATCAAGATAACTACCAAAAAAACACTCGGATGATAATGAAAACCAAACCCCACTTCTCAAACACCTGGGTAATGTAACTCAGCCCTAACAACGTGTATCTAAGTACATAATATGATGTCCTTGCAACAAACACCAGGTGTCTGTAATAAGAATTTATGTTACGACCTGAACATTTTTACAATGAACTGGGTTTTATGGCAGCCTTGCCAATTTGCCCCACCAAGTTATTGCTAGTGTAGTAATGACACTATTACATTATGGGGGTAATGAATTAAGAAATGCAGTGGCTATAAAAATGTTTGGGAGTGACGTGTTAAAGAAAAGTTTCGGTTAAGGTTGGTACGAAAAGGAATTTCAAAAAGCCCCTACCTAAAGAAATTATAAACTAAGAATTTAATAATAGGTACCTATAACCTAACAGTGATCACGATGATGGAAAGTCAAAATTGTGTTAGATTGACATACCTGAATCCTACGTACTGTTAGGAGAGTGTGTGAGCGAGAGTATCTGTGTTTGAGAGAGAGAGAGATAGTGATTTCAGGTAAGTCTGTGCGCGCCTGGTGGCGCCTGGAGTGCTTAATTCTATACTGTAATATTTAAAATATTAAATCTATAATTCAAACGAAATGTTATTAATCTATCTATTTAAATAATTCTATACTTAATTTTACCTTACAACGACAAGAAGGTGTCATACGATTAGTTCCGATTTCAGCCGCGCGTAGACTTTCGGGCTTCTGACAACACGTAACAACTGTCAAAGATACTGACGATCTGGAAAGGCTTTTTTTTTGTTTACTGGATGGAAATCCTCATGGATGTCCGCCCTGGGGCGGACGGAGGGGTCTGTCAGACTTCTACTGACTAAAACCACCCCGTGCTCCCTCGCACACTTGCACCGGGGGCGACGGCGACGGGGACACTTAAGCAATCTTCAACGCAGCCCCCGACCGGCCCACCTCTGCGGGCTCCGTCTGGTCAAGTGAGGTCATATACTATAATCCCCCCGCGATGTCTAAGAGGGGAACGCGTGGAACATTACGCGCCACCACCTCGGGTGTGATACGATTGGGGGCGGCAGACGTCCCCGAATTCCCCGTCACTGGACCCATGAGAATGACAGCCTAGATTAACCTCTGGGTAATGTAAAGTTGGTCACTCATCTACGAACCGACAGCGGTAAGCGTATCTTAACCTGATCCATCGTGCCGCGCAGTTGCGGCTGTTGTTACTTAGCCACGAGACCCATTCATAACAATATATAGGTATAAATATCTATTATATTCTGTTCATTCTCATTCATACCTCACACTACAAGTCTACAACCCTCAAACTAAACACTTTATTTCAGATAAGAGCACGTGCAAAGAAAACAGACTGGCACAATAGGGTTGTACAATCGCAGAATGGTGCTGTCCTCAATTCCGAGTTTGCACAACAATTGAACTGTAGAATTTCATTACTGGAGCGCACGCTATGTTTGTCGGTCGTGTCAGCGCAGTCTTGAAGTTGAGTGACTTTTGTTTTAGCTTAAAGTGCATCTATTTGAGTTAGATTTATTCTCAACACGCTACCAATCTACAAAAATACAAATCTTTCCTGATTTGTATTTTTGTGTGTATGTTTGTAATGAATAAACTCAAAAACTCCTGCGCCGATTTCAAAAATTCTTTCACCATTAGAAAGCTACATTCACCCTGAGTAACATAATAGTAACATAATTTATAAAGATTACACGCGGGCGAAGCCGCTGGCGGCAGCTAGTGTTGTATAAATAAACGAAAATAATAGGTACGGTTGACTTCCGTACTTACTAAGATTATAAAAATCAGTTTTAATACAAGGTGGCGATTTAGTGACCTATATCGATATTTTTTTTCGATATATCGAAATCGATATTTATTGACATTTTTTTTTTAATATCGATTCTTTTTGGCACTTCTTGCAGTCACGAAGTCGCGGGCAACAAATAGTGTTTTAATATATTTTAGTCGTAAAACTAATATCCAGTACTCAGGATATTCGGAACGAGTTATTTACTTAGTTTATATACAGCCGTTAGATTTTTACAACATGGAGGCAGTTAATCAAACAGAATTTTGTTTACTAAATAAACAGGATACACTACGAGCAATTAAACTTTTTCTATCAAGAGTACATAAGTAAAATACTTTTATTGTGCGGAATGAGAGGAGCGGAAAAGGGCAGTCGTGGCCCAGTGGTAACGGCCGCAACTTACGAGTTATAGGTCGTAGGTTCGAACCGAGGCAGGCGCTTTACTTTGTGTAAATTATTTCATCACCACTGCTCTCAAATCGGTGAAGGAAAATATCGTTATAAAACCGGCATTTCCTAGAACCAAAAATTCGAAAACATGTGACACTACCAACCCGCACTGGTAGAATACGGCCACGGCACAACGTGGTAGAATACGCCCACTCCCTCTCACAGGGAGGAGGCCATTCTAGGCTGATTATGATGTGGAATGATCACGTACCTATTCTAATATATAAGATGACCGATACTTAAATACGTGACTTTACTCATTATAAACAATTTTACGAAACCTGAAATCGCGAAAAATAATTCAGCTGTTCCCTACATTATGTTCGCATAACTCGACAAAATGTAGGGAATAGCTGTTTTTTTTTTTCATTTTTAATTATCTATCACTAAATAGAATTACCAGTAACCCTATAATAAAGAGAAAAGATTTGTATTTTCGTTTGTAATGAATAAACTCAAAAACTACTACTTACACCGATTTTAAAAATTATCTCACCGTTAGCCTGCTATATTATCATTGAGTAACATAAGGTATAATTTAAAAAAATATAAATAAAAGAACTAGTGACTCACCCTGCTTTTCATTAGTTTTACGACTTGAAACAACTTCAATTTTTTTTTCCTTTCTGTAAATTGGTAAATAAAATAATTTAGTCTTGAAAGTTAATTATGAAAAACAAAATATTAAAAAAGAACTCAATAATAATAAGTCATAATTAAGAGTGCCCCCCTAAGAATTTCATCAGAACCAATAAATTAAAGCGTTATCGTGATTAAAATTGACAGAAATAATTTCATAAAGCACGTTTTAATTTTCATTAAAAACTCAAACATAACATCGTTAGGAAATTATTTGCCCGACGAAGAACGCAACACAACCAGTTTCATATTTTTTTTATCGACTTTTTCTGAATATCGTCGTCGTCGTTGACTATCGATATTATTTTATCGATAGTTGCTAGTGGTGGAAACCTAATCCCCTTTCCTGTGATTTATGACTTCAGACAGTGCATAAAAGATTTTCTGTGACAAAATTATTTGTAGCAGTCCAAGGTTACTTTCGAAATGTGCTTAGATGTATGAATTTGGTGCAAATGGAGTATGTACGAATATAGCAGATGGCTTCCTTTAACTTTTACCCCCTTTGAAAAAAGGTGTTAGTGTATGGGTGGTGTGTAGGTACCTATGTAAGTATCTAATCTAATCTAACTTCTAACTCTATATATTATATATATTATTATTATTATAAAATAAATATTTAAAATATATAAGTATGTAAATATATAAGAAACTAAATAAATAAACGAATAATAATATATATATAGTAAACGCGATAAAATTATAAACGCGAAAGTTTGTAAGTATGGATGGATGGATGGATGGATGGATGTTTTACTCTTTCACGTAAAAACTACTGAATGGATTTGGATAAAATTTGGCAAACAGATAGTTTATAACCGGGATTAACACATAGGATACTTTTCATCCCGATATTCCCACAGGATCGAGCCTTACGGAACTGAAACCGCGGGGCGCAGCTAGTTATTGAATATTTATCATAGGGTGATCTGGTACTCGTTTTTTTATAGAAAAAATAGCTTTAGCTCTTGGAAAATAAAATGTTGCTAAAATAAAGCGTATGAGGAAAGTTGGTCGTCACGTTACTAATATTAATACGATGTAAATTTTTATTCAACATTCGTTAGTAATTGAAAGCGAGATAACGATGTTTTGAATATGAAAGTGTTCAGTTAGAAAATAAATTGTTAAATAAAAATAAAAAAAATATTTTAGACTTATCAGTCTTTAGGGGTATGAGGAAGAACAGGCTGTAAAGTGCACTCATCCACCTTAGAAAAGGGAGGATCCTCCGACCAGACGGGTGTTGTGTCTGGCGGACAACTGCCCAACGATTGTCGTTGGGTTCTTGTATATAATGTCCATTGCACGGTAAACTCTAATTGCGCGATGCAGGATTTATGTGACGTCAGGATTTTTGTGCGACGTCAAGTCTTTCTTTATTAATACTCTTGAGTTCTGCGCCGCTATCAAACGCAAATTGTTACGAGTACAGTCACGAGCAAAAATATGTATACACTCAGCAAAATTCAATAACGATTTTCTCGTGGAATTAAAATTGTAACTTTGAGATGATAATTTTTTCATAATAATAGGGGTTCCAAAATACTATATTCGTAATATCATAAAGTTACAATCAATACAGTAGGAGAAAATCACTTTTAAAAGTTGCTAAGTGTATACATATTATTGCTCGTGACTGTACCTATAGCAGAACATGCTTAGTAACCTGTCGTGCAAACGAAAATAATCAGACCAATTTTTTTTTTTTTTTTTCTTTCCAAAAAAACATTATATGGGTATTTCACAAATCTTCTGCCAAACCAGGACAGTTTATCGGCAGTGTTCTCGTGGATATAGCTCTTAATTTAGTTATTATAATATGCTGATCTACAGCTCGTATGTACATGTATACTGGCGTTTATTCATCGGCTCTAATCGACTTGCCCGCCATGACAACTCAACTCAACTCAACTCAAAGCATTTATTTCAATTAAACCATTTACAGGCACTTTTGAATTGTCAAAGAATCGGTCAGTTAGTCAAAAAGTTGAAGCTAGTTGCCCATTCCAAATCGTAGATCTCTATGGAGAAGAACGGGCAAGAAACTCCAAGGACACTCTTTTAAAATTGGATATAGATATTACAAAATCCTGGGTACAGTATTCTTGGTGCTTCTATATGTGAGAACAATGTCAAATGAAAAATAATCAAAAACAATTCAAGATATAAGATTAAAAATAAGCCCTGGCAGATGAGAGATGACCAGTCTCAACTGACAGCGCCCGTTCACGAACATGACACGTGGATCAGCACCATCCAGCTCAACCATTTTGTAGGGAACCGAATGATCCAACACACGCGCCACCATCAGCGAGACATTTAAGTGAGTATGACATACTCTCATCAGCCATGCTCTTTCAAGTCAATATAAAACATGATACCATATTAAACGGCTTCATGGTACTCACATTTACAAAATTGAAAAAATGCTTCTAATTTATACAAAACTATAATTTGCAATGTACATGAAAGATTAAAATAATAGAATTTAAAGAAAAAAATAAACTTAAGTTTGTAAAGTCAGAAAAAAAAAAGGGGGAAGCAACTCTTCCAAATGTTAAAATTTTTAACTAGTGAGCCCTAGTGCCTGTGGAGCAGGACCAGCATTAAGCCAAGCATTTTTATCTACGATATAATCATCCAACTTATAATATGCCTGTCTACATAGTGTGCGTTTAATGCATGTTTTAAATTTCTTCTCATTTAGTTGAAGAATAATGAGTGGTATTTTATTATAACATTTTACACAGTACCCCATAAAAGAAGTATGTACTTTAGACAATCTGAAACGTGGTTGATCTAATTTGTTCCTATTTCTAGTGTTAAAGTTATGCCTGTCACTTATCTTACTAAAAAGATGTAGATTTTTCCGAACATACATAATGTTTTCATATATGTACTGACAAGGAACCGTCATGATGTTAATTTTTTTAAACAGTTCCCTTAGAGATTCGCGTTTGTGGAGGTTGTATATGGCTCGGACAGCCCTCTTTTGCAAAATAAAGATAGAATCAATATCTGCAGCCCGTCCCCACAGCAAAATACCGTAAGACATGATGCTATGAAAGTAACTAAAATAGACCAGTCTCGCGGTATCCACGTCTGTTAGTTGGCGGATTTTCCAAACAGCGTAAGCGGCTGAACTTAGTCGCCCTGCAAGTGATGTTATGTGAGGACCCCACTGTAGTTTTGAATCAAGCGTGATCCCCAGGAAAACTGTCTTTTCGACGAATTCTAGTATCTCCTCGTTCAGTACAACATGACATTCACTACTTCTTACATTCGGTAACGTGAATCTTATGCATTTAGTTTTCTTCTCATTTAATACCAAATTATTTTTAGTAAACCAATTATGGACCTTGAACATAGCGTTATTTACGTCGTCAAGCTCCCGTGCATGTCTATTTACTTTAAAAATCAGTGATGTGTCATCAGCAAATAACACCATTTGTGGTCGATTTTTCAGTAGTTGAGGTAAATCATTTATATATACTAAGAAGAGGAATGGACCCAATATCGAGCCCTGTGGTACACCCATTCTAACTTTTAAACCCAATGAGTTCACACCGTTTATTTGAACTTCCTGCATTCTATCATTCAAATATGATTTTACTAAGCTAAGCGCAAGTTTACCCAGTCCGTAATGCTCAAGTTTCAAGAGCAGCGTTTCGTGATTCACGCAATCAAAAGCCTTAGATAGGTCGCAAAAGATGCCTATTGCATCTTGTGCCTCTTCCCATGCCTTAAAGATGTGTTTCAACAAGGTGACACCGGCGTCAGTTGTGCAACGTCCTTTGGTGAAACCATACTGTTGATCGTGTAGGATGTTATTACGATTAAAATGATTGAGCATTTGATTTAACATTACTTTTTCAAACACCTTGCTGAAAACCGGCAAAACTGACAGCACTCGCAGCGAAAGCACACGCACCTAAGGCTCCGACCACCGCCGCAGTCTCCCACCCCCCGATGGGTGACAAGCTAACTAGATAAAACCTAAATCAACTAACTAGATAAAATTTAATTAGCAGTAACTGGCAGTATACCCATTCACGTAGTACGTGGGTAATGCTAATAGTCTTCGTAAAAGGGCACTATTATTTTAGTCTGTGGTTCAAAGACGCGAGGTACACACGATATACGAGTATTAGGGTACGGTTTTTGTGCAAAGTAATTAATGTTCTAACGTACTTTTAAGTATACTGTGTAAAGCATTAAGTTCTAACGAACCTGTGTTAAAGTGATAAGGACTGATTTACATTATCTACTCTACTTTGATAATTTATTTGGTCTTGGGTGCTTTCTTTGGAATTCAAAGATATGTGACATCTACCAACCCGCACTGGGCCCGCGTGGTCCACCACGCGGGCCCAGTGCGGGTTGGTAGATGAGAGGGCGAGAGGCTGTAATCCATTACGGCCTCTCGCCCTCTCCGACACCGTGACTCACAGACACTTACAGCTAGTCTAGTGAATGCGATGTAAAAACGCTTTGTAGTTGCGTGGAATATCTATAGGTCCCGTATGTAGCGGTACTTGGTAGTACCATATGATTGTGAGTCAAAGTCAAAGTCAAATAATTTATTTCAAGTAGGCACATTAAACCTCCAACTGTCATTAACGAGACACAATAGAATTTTTAATTGTTATCGGCCATTAGAAGGCCATCGACAGTTGAGCGGTATAAAGGCACTTTTGAACGTCAAAAACAAAGAATTAGAACTGATTCTAGTTGCCCCTTCCAAAAGGTAGTTTTCGTATGGAGAAGAATGGGCAAGAAACTCCACCGTTACTCTTTAAAAAAATGTTTTACAATATTTTGTATACATCAATTATATAATTACATGTGGTCGCTCCATGTAAAACACTGGTATTCAGCTGCATCTGGTTAGACTGGAAGCTGACCCCAAAATGGATGGGAAAAAGCTAGGGAGATGACATACGTAATTTAAAAATTGTTAAACCAGGTTCCAAAAATAAATCTCGTTTTATAATTAGGCCGAATGTAGTAAGTACATAAATATGAATTGAGCATTAGTACTTGCCCGGATTTAAACCCGCAACCTCGTATGAGAGGCGAGACTTTAACCACTGGGCCATTACGACATCTCACAAAGAATAAAAAGACACATTTTCAAAACACTATAAACCCTTGAAGATTTCTTTACCGACATGCACGTGTCACCGATAAAGGAGCGTGTCCACGTGTCACCAAGTCGCTCTAACTAAAGTAACCTTTTCACTTCATTAGCTTCTGTCAGATGCTCGTGGAAGCATAACAAACGTTCTATATCTTTTTATTTCAACTTTATTTTCTCGGATATTCATAATATTCTTGAACTAGCTGACGCCCGCAGCTACGCCCGCGTGGATGTCGGTTATTATATACTAAAACCTTCCTCGAGAACCACTCTATGCATTGGTGAAAACAGCATGAAAATCAGTGCAGTAGTTTTTGAGTTTATCGCGACCAGACATACAGAAGACGCGTCGGAGGACTTTGTTTTATAATACGTAGTCAAGTGTTACGAGAATACCGTTGTATCAAGTTCTTTTGTTATCTACACATAATAATAAAATAGTAACGAAGTAAAAACGTAAATAAACGGTAGGGGGAGTTCCCCTAGTGACGGACACTTAAGGTTTTTTGGCGATAAATAAAAAAATTACCTCAATGAAACTTACTTTAATTATGAATTAATTAAGTTAACAATATTTAAAATCAATAAAAATTAACAAAAAGGTAACTTCTGTTAAATTATTTTAAAAACTACAATCACTCTTATACAATTTCTAAATCTCATCAAGTGGCACCTAGTACCGGACACACTAATCCTGAAACCCCTAAAGCCGGACAACATTAAACAATATGGCAGCGATCGCATATATAGGTATCAGAACATACTGGAATATCAGCACAGGCTTCGTAAGCCCACCCTTGACAGTTGCAGCACTGAATTCAAACAATTTTTTTTCGACATAACCTGGTCTATGCAGTTTTTAAACTTTCCTGGACCCGTCCTCCTTTCCTTGTTTTTCTCTCTCATGCTTATTTTCGCTTCCAACTGCTATCCTCTGAAATAATGTATAACAATAATTATATAAAAGTATAAAATAGACTAGAAAACCCAACATAATTCACTGTCCGGTGTTAAGGGACAACTTTTTGGCGACAGTCGATTCTCAAAATTTAATGTTTATATTATAAAACTTCCTGAAAAACAAACAAAATATTTTAGGTATTTAATTACCATAAGCACTTAAACACAAAAACTTAGCGGTAACACTCACTTCGATTTTGTCTGATACAGTGTTTTCCCGCCAAAAGCAGCTGTCGACCACTCCCAGCTTGTCCTTGAGCGACACCGGCGATCTGCGTTCCGTGTTCGTGTATTGCTATGCTCCCCGCACCCCTTTCACTATAGCTTCGTTTCGAACGCATTTCGACCTGCTGAGATAGTAGTTGTGTCCGGCGCTAGGTGCCGTCCGGCGTTAGGGGAACTCCCCCTACATTAAATATTTTTGGAAAAAAGTATTTACTTCGAGGTGTGGGACAAGTCCTAAGCCGAAAATATAGTTTTTAGATTTTTTGTCCGTTTATCTGTTTGTCTGTATGTATACCGGATGATTTTTTTTACCGTCTCGACAAGCATAGGGCATAGTAGGTGAACGGAGTAGAAGCCAATGGCATAGTCAATACTTTTTTTTTTTTCTATACCCTTTGAACAAATTGATCTATCAAAAACTGCTACCCATTTGAAGTAAACTTTTCATACTAAAACAATAAAAACAGAAATTTATTCCGGATTGGCGCAAAACCGGCTGAACAGATTTGGATTTTGTTAATCCAGTTTATAAACTATCTGTGTACCTTACACAGATAGTTTATAAACTGGATTAACACATAGGGTACTTTTAATCCCAGTAGTACGTTCCCGTGGGATATTTTCAGATAGCGAAACCGAGGGCAAACCCTTGTATTAAAATATGTATTATGAATACTGAAACTACTAACTGTAATGTCAATATCAAGTTGTCAAAATCAATGAAATGTCTTAATTTAAAATGCAGAATGACGAGACAAAGGAAAGGTGAACGTTATTTTAGTAAAAAGCCTCATATATTTTAGTATGACCCTCAAAATGATAGGCAGGTCCTTAAAATTCAACTCAGCGAGCCAAATAATAATTCATTTTTACAATTATTGTTATAACCATCGCACAATAACTTAAACTAATCCCAATTTGAACGGTAACGTACCGCTATCGTCACCACCCAGGAGCTCGCAATTAACATCCAAATGTCCTTCGGAGAGTTTTCGAAGTCTCGTTCGCACGACACTTTCGCGGTAATAAAATCACTGGCTGTCTACAATGAAACTCTGGTACTTTAAAAAGTAACAAAGTTTAGAGCTCGACACCGGCTGCTAGAAGGACGTGTGATGCAACATAAAACCGTCACGTTTTAAAACCGGAACGGCCCAGTGGATACGGCTCTTTAAAGGGGAATTTTGAAGTTTTTGGACGCAATAAAATCGGACCGCTAATCTCTTTGAGCCGTGATGTGGGGCTACGCGTAGGCGCTACGTGCTTCATGCTACGAGCTAGCTACGTGGGTGCTACGCAGTGGTTTTGGTATGACCTTCAAGTCAAGCGTAGTGTTAATAATTCATGAGATATATTAAATATAAATCTGTTAGCGGTCTTAGTTTTTATATGGATTGGTTTCATATGAAAAAGGCTAGGATTGCGAAGCAGTAACCATAGAGTAAAAAAATATCAAGCAATCGTAAGCCCCGTCACGTAAAAAGAATGCTGTCCATGTACCTGCGCACTGACTGATTTATCGATCCTAGCATATTCCAAAGTACTAAGTAGCTAGTAAAGTACCTATTATGATTCTAGAATAAAAAAAGTACACTTATATTGTAAAACAACAGCCCTAGTACTGTAGGACGTGACTGTAGCCGTGTGCAGACACAGCCCTTGCACTGTCGCTCAGCGTTCTTTTTACGTGACGACAACTATACACCTTATGTTTTGTCAGTTGGCTGAAAAGGCAAATAGTACATACGCCAACAAAAGCTTACATACCCTCCATTTTCCCACTAAAATACAGAAATCATCCTCCTAAATCTTCTCAACAAAAAGTCGAATTTAAACACTACGCACACCAAAAAAAGGTATTTTCTAAAACGCCACTGTATAATAATTTGCGAACAAATGCCGCGGACGGCTGGTCAGCAAGAAACAATTGAAATGTTAAGGGTAGGGTCACACTATCTGTCGACCACGCTTCGCCGGGTTCACACGACGGGAAATTAGGGCTCGGAGCCATTAGCTGGTTGATGATGGTGTTAATGAGAATGTCCATTGAAAGTGGACAGGGGAAGGGGATGGGTTGAATGGATGGTTAAATAGTGGTTGGGGTAGAGCAATTTTGGTTTAGGTATGACGTACAGTCACGAGCAAAAAAATATGTATACACTCAGCAAAATTCCATAACGATTTTCTCGTGAAATAACGATTGCAAGTTTCAGATACCTATTTCATAATAATATGGGTTCCAAAATACTATGTTCGTTACAACATACAAGATAAATTAAATTAAAAAATTAAAAAACCCCCGACAAAAACAAAGCATCTAATAAACATATTTTTTTTATAACTTAGAACACTCTCGATCAAGTCACCTTTCAAACAGAACCAAAAAAATCTAAATCGGTTCAGCCGTTTAGCAGCTACGGTGGCGCAGACAGCCACAGATACACATGTTAAACTTATAACACCCCTCTTTTTCAGTCAAGGGTTAAAAATTACAAACAATACAGTAGGAGAAAATTACTTTTAAAAAGTTGCTCAGTGGATACATATATTGGTGCTCGTGACTGTACTTGTGGTTATGCAGTTAGTTTTTCTACAATGCGGTTTTTGGTAAAATATTTTGAACGTGTAAAATGGTGCGAGCCTATTGACATCAACCGGGAACAATTCCAAAATTCAAGACTCCGGGCCAGTTGCAGCCTGGATTTTAATTTATGTTTGACAAAAGAAAGACAAAGAAAGAAAGGAAATAGGTAAGTACATTTATTTAGCACAGACTAAAACATACTAACTTAAATTATAATCAGCCTTGTTGTAACCAAATGAGAATAATCACCATCTTTAGCCACCGAATGGATAATTACAAAATAGCTTTAACCTATTTGTACCCTACACCTCATTATTATTCTATTCGACGCCCTTCTCAGATAAACTCTCTATAAATTAGAGTACGAATCCAATTCCTCGACTCTTTCGATTGTATCGATCCATTTGATTTATTACTCGTTGAGGTAGTCACGTCCCTATAAGGGTCCGGCAGTCCCTGAAAACACAAGCGGGCCTCTTCCTGAAACCATTAATCTGATCATAGTTTGAGAAAATAAAGTTGTGCGAAATGGCTTGTTTGGACGCATTTTGTATGTTTATTATTCGATTGAAATCATTGTTTGCAGGTTTCTTTGTGACGAATAAGTTTCTAATTGTCCAAAATTATTTGATTTTTTATGGAAAAATTCTTCTCTGTGGCTTCAGGAAAGCTAACAACAAGATCGATTTGTAAAACAAATCTTTTTCCCCGCTTTCATCATCGTGACCTACTTGTATTCCAACTCCGGTTTGTCGCTTGAGAAGTAGGTTTCTAATATTTTTTAATATAAAAATTACCTATCCAACAGAAATCAATCTGCCTAGCCTTTTCCCAACTATATTGGGGTCGGCTTTCAGTCTAACCACTTGAATACCAGTATTTTACATGGAGCGACTGTCTATCTGACCCCACAACCCAGTAACTGGGTAATACGATACCCCTTGGTAAGACTGGTTGTCAGACGTTCGGGCTTCTGACGACTCTCTCGTAATGACTGTCAAAGATCCACGAATGACAACCGGGGCTAACGTGCTTTCCGAGGCACGGAAGAGTCTCGGTATGTAAAGATGGTCATCCATACACGGACCAACCCCGACAAGCGTGGCTTAACCTGAAGAATCGACCCGTGCGGCTGTTATTACTTAGCCACGAGCTCCTGAAATAAGACTAATCTATTCAGGTAAGTACATAAGCAGTTCAAGTATTTTACTGAAAATCCATTAAATCGTCCTCACATACACAGGGACACAGGGTGTGTTTACGTTAGCAAATCGATGGTATGACACAAAGGTATCCCAATGCACAACGCTAAGATTCAACAACACAACAATGGCGCACAGTCAACAAAGAAAGTGTTTAATACAGATGAACAGTTTTAGAAGAGATTTAGGACTGATATCTAGCAATCTGACCTAACTGTAAGAAATTATTGAAGAGTACAAATGAAATGAATACTTGTGTTATGATTCGTTTGCCAAAATCACAATGATCTTTTAGTTTACCGACTTAAAAAAAGGAGTCGTCGAAATTTTTTTTTTCATGTATTTTCCCCGAATGCTCGAAACGGCTGGACTGATTTGAGAAATTATTTTTTTCTTTGGGTACCTACACTTCCTAAGTGGTCCCATACAATGATATTAAATTAACAGATATGTTATAAGCGCGCAATCGTGAAGACTCGAAAACATTCCAATTGTAACGTTTTTACTTGTAGTGAAATTTAAAAATGAATGAAACGTGGGTATGTGTGCCGCTGCTGCGCGGAACACTTTTTTCGGTTGTTTTATGAGTGTATAACATATCTGTTAATTTAATATCATTGGTCCCATATAAATGTTACTTTGTTTGGGTAGTTTTTGAGTTAGTTGGGTCGGATTTCCGAGACAAAAAAAAGAAAAAAAAACAGAAGCAAAGACACCGACTACCAAAATTGAAAGTTATTTTTCACTATGCATTGTTTTTTTTTTTGAAGTAAATTTTTTTTGTTACAAAAAGTTTGGTGTTTACTGCTGTCATAGGTAAAAATATCTGTGACAGGTCCTTTTTTGTTGGTCTGAGGTGACAGGTCTGTAGAGTGGCTCGGCAATGTTGTTAGTTGACTGTACCACGCCAGTAAGGTAGTAACACACAATAGATCACACTGTCATGTCGACAGCTTGGCACACGCGGCGTCGGCCACTTTGCATTGTGCGACATTTCAAGTACCCTCCTTCTGGTTACATAGATTGAGCTAGACATTGTCGAGGGACTTCGTATTACTGAAGGCCAATTCTCGTACATCAAAAACGTTCACATTCAAGTCGCCATCTGTCAAACTTGTCAAAAATTTTGGTAAATTGATTGTATTTCTGACAGATTGCGAATGCGAATGCGAATGCGAACGTTCTTATAAATTACGGGAATTACCTACGCCTTTTTTTTTTAGTGTGGGAAATCGTCAAATGAATTCTCCCGCTCTCGGTGGAGCGGAAGGGCGTGTCAGACTTTTACTGACTAAAACCCGTGTTCCTTCAGTTGCAGTGCCAAGGTCCCGGTATCCCTTTCGGACTTTCCCACAACGGGAATTACCCTATTATATTATTTAATTAAGAAAAGGAAGAAACATTGTTTATACTGCACAAATAAAACGCACATTACAAAAAAAAAAAACATAAAATACACTCATACAAAGTAGCCAAAAAAGCCTCATATTCAAGCAATATACGTTTGTCAATTCTGTAGTACTACTACAACAACAATTTGAACAGTTTGACATACCCGCAATAAGGACTAGAGTAATGCGGTAAATAATACAGGATTTCATACGACTTATTAGGTTTTCGCCTAATATACCTATCGTCCACTTATTTAAGAAAGCAAAATAGCAATAATTTATAACGTATAGCTATACGTTGTGTACCTCGTATCTTTATAATTATCTTCATTATAAACTAATTGACAAGGTCAAGTTTTCAACTCAAAAAACATAAGCAAAATATATACTAAATAATTCCTTAATTCACATAAAGTAATCAGACGAAATTCAGAGCCGTCTATTTTGAATAAATCTCCAACCAAATTAAACTTTAATAGGACTGAATGAAATTAGGTATACTTCAAAATATTCGCCCCAAATGCGAATTGTTTATTGTATCAATTACGAATTACAACTACGGGTCTAATCAATCTAGAACATTCGTCTCTTAGGAAAAGGAAAAGGCCTCTAATGAATTAATACTGTCATGGCAGTCATGAGAGTATTATTACCGGTCTAATCTATAAACTTTATTATCTGCCTAGCGTTTTCCATCTATGTTGGGGTCGGCTTCCAGTTCAACCGGATGCAACTGAATACCAGTATTTTACATAGAGCGACTGCCTATCTGACCTCCACAACCTAATTACTGGGTACAACGATACCCCTTGGTAAGACTGGATCTGTCAGATTTTCGGGCTTCTGACGACCCGTATAAACAACTGTCAAAGATCTACAAATGACATCGATTCGAGTTAACCTACACTTTGTACACCTATTTTTCTTTCCTTCATACATTAAAATCATATTAGAGTTAACGCGAAAAAGAGGTACTTTTTCGCACGAACTCCATCATGATTATACCCCAGACACACTCCTGTTTGATGCCTTTTCGGAAACTCAAAGTACCGTTCTTTTGAACTGACAGCACATGTACAATCGCGCAGTAAAGTGCGCAATTTGAGCTCAAAAGCCATAGCACTCATAGCTCTCTATCGGCGTCGAACAGTGGGGGGTTTAACGCAATTTACCGGTTTAATCCGGATCACGTACCGCCCTCCGGCGCATTGTTCACCACTGTACCGAAGAAATATAGATATTTCACCCTAGGTATGCGAATTATTACGTTTTTGGAATAGTGCCGCCTTTGAGGGTCTTGTAGCTAAATGATTGCAGTCGCACGGGTCGTTTGAAGCTTAATCTACGCTTCTACGCTTGCCACGGTCAGTTTGTGGATGGGTAACCATGCATTAGGAACATACCAAGACTCCTCTATGCCTCGGAAAGCACGTTAAGCTGTTGATCCCGCCTGTCATGCGTAGATCTTTGACAGTCGTTACGGGCCGCCAGAAGTCCAAAAGTCTGACACCCAGTCTTACCAAGGGGTATCGTGTTATCCAGTAACTGGATTGTGGAGGTCAGGCAGTCGCTCCATGTAAAATACTGAAATTCAGCTGCATTCGGTTAGACTGGAAGCTGACCAACATCGTTGGGAAAGGCTAGGTAGATATTTTAATACTGTCGCCTTTGTGTGTGAGTAATTGAGTTAGCTCATTTTTTTCCTTTTAATTAAATTGGTGACGATGAAATTAAATATGGCGGAACAGTAATTAAATGTATCTTTGTACTTTTCTGGATTAGGGGCGTTAATTATTTGTGTAGGATGGAAACATTTTTACTTTTTACGCGTGTATTTCATATGGAAATATGTACTTAATTGGGTTAGGCTTTCAATGAAGATAACATGTTATAACTAGGACGGTAATCAAACATAACCAGTGATTGGAAATAGGTGAGCTAAAATGCCTAAAGTTCGAAAAAGAGCAGACAAAGTGGAGACGCCTTACGACAAAATATTTTTTCGGACTAACGTTCCGGGGTACAACCAAAATTAATAAAGTAAAACAACTATTGAATTCATTTCCTGTACATCTGTTTTAAAAAAAAGTATTCACGATTCTTTATTGTTTTCAAAAAATTGTTGAATAAAATTGTTTGAATTTAGAAAATTCATCAAGAATTTTTATAATTTAATGTTTATAATTTCTCAAAAGTCATGTAAAATCATAAACTTACCAAGCATAAGTCCCGAAAAAATATTTTTGTCGTGGGGCCACCACTTTTTTTGTCTCTGTTTTTTGAACTTTAGGTAGATTACCTCACCCTTTTCCGTTCACTGAACATAACAAGCCTCAAACGAAATTATTAATAACTACAAATTAAAATAATGAAGTACATTGAAAAATAGAAAACATTAGAAGATCTCAGAAATTTTGAATTTTTCCCAATTTCCGTTTAGTATCTTGTTCGTTCTATGAGCTCACGTTATTGTAAACGCCATGGATTTGTTTATTTATAAAAATAACTATCGTGTGCAAACCGAACTCAGTTGATCCGAAATCGTCAACGTATTTCGAGTATCCACGTCGGGGTGGATTTTTTGAAGTGGTTAAATGGAATAGTATCCCAAAAACATCTCTTCATTTTAATCTCCCTAATTCATATTTCACCCTCGACATTTACAGCGATTAAAATACAGCCACAAATCCCGAGCCACCAATAAAATAGTTTGAATAACCATAAAGTGCTGTAACTCAGTTCAAAACACCGCCGTAAAATCAGGCCAAACTCGCCTACTTAATATTCAAACAAAGTCAGATGTTTTTGAAAGTTTTCATAGAAAATTCGTAATGGCCGTAGAAATTAGTTAGCGGGCACTGTCAATTGATGAAACAGTAGAAGAACTTTGAATGATACTGGAATCATCGCGCGCTAATTACAGATTAACTAATCTAGACTTAAGCTACGCTTGCCCAGATGTATATATTCAGCTGCATACGGTTAGACTGGAAGTCGACCCCAATCTTTCACCCATCATTGGGAAAAGACTTGGCAGATGATGACTTGCTAATCTTTCTTTAAACTACATGTATTCTATTCTATTCTGAAAACAGTACAGTCAGGCGCTTTTAGGAATTTTCTTTCTCTAGTAAACACGATATGCTATCTACAAAAGTCTCGTCTCGCCAGTCTCGTGTCCTGTGTTGAATTCCCCAGTCGGGCACTGTGTTATTATTTTTCTACGAGAAATTTCTCAGTAGCAGCCCGGAGTCTGGATTTGGTCCCGGTTGATGGCAATAGGCTTGCCCCTATTAACATGACTGGTGAAATGTGGGTGTACTATAGGTACCTACACCTCTGTCTAAAGGCTCGTTCATACTGGCGCGATATCGCGGGCGAGACAGGCAGTGCTAACCTTGTCGCGCCCGCGATATCGCGCCTTAAACCTTAAACCTTCGGGAGAAAGAAGTGTGGTGTTATGTCTAAAATGCAACATTTTATAACCTGGAAACGGCCAGTTCCCTACTTCTCAACTTACCACTGTACCCGCTTGTTTTAAAACACTACCTCTCACTCCAAACAAGTGAAAAAAAACTGTAATATAGGCTAGTTATGCTACTGTTCTCCCCACTGTATTTCGGCCCACTTACAATCTCTCTATCGAGTTCCTGCCGCAGGATGTAATCGGTTTAACCCCCTCGCCACAAAATAGATACATACAGAAGGTCGGCTTCTTACAACGAACGGAAAATAGTCGCACGCGCACAAAGACGACACACGTACGTCAGTTTTAGCAAAACCAGTTTAAGCTGGTCTCCTAACAACACATAACATCCCACATCACATAGTACACCCACATTTCGTTGACGATCGACTTACGAAAATCTTGGTCCATCTCGATCAATTGACAGTCGCTTGTGCGCTCGCCACGATCCTTCTTCGATCCAGCCCGCGCCGCTGAAACTGTAGCTTTAAATTCGTCCCAAACTAATCTCAATCCGATCCAGCGAGAAAGCTCTTGCCACCCAGCCCCCCCCCAGTCACGTCCTAAGTCGAGGTCCGTACCCCACAGGGGGTGCCCTTAGTGTGAAGTCACTTAGTTTTGAAGTTGTATGCCCTGCCTGGAGGCCTTAATTCATGAAGGCACCCACAGGAAAGTTCGGCTAAGCAGCCGGCAACCTCCTAGGTTGACCTGCGCGATGCCAACAAAAAAAGGAAATGAAATCGCGTGTGCGCTTGCATTCGCTGTAAAAGAAATAAAGGAAGAAAAAAGTAGCTTTACGTAGCGTAGCGTAGCTTTGAAGCATGTCTATGTGTGCGTCGTTTTCGCTCGTTGTAAGGAGCCAATCTTCTGTTCATTTCTACATTGTGCTCTCGTTGCGGACGGCACAAGCAAGTGACAAAACTTGAGTCATTTGCTTCATTGCAGGCAAAATTTTGCAGGTTAAATTATGTTGTTAATGTATTTTTGTCTGGCGACGTTGTTGTCTTAACTTTTGACAGGTCTGTCTGAAGTTTGGCTTTAGTACTCCTTTGAATAGAAGGTCTTAGGTCACGTCAATTTTATAAGCTTAATAAGTCGGCTGTCTTACTTAAGTCAACACTGTAGAATCGAGAAATAAGCACTAGAAAATAAATTATGTAAGTAAAGAACGTGAATGCATCGAATTAAATCTGTTTCACGTTTTCCTCTCGCCAAGGCTAACTTTGTAAAAATCAAAACACAACTTACACTTGATTTACGCTACCTATAAGTACTCGATGGTAATGACGACACGTTGAGTACACCTACATGAAACTAGGGTACATAATGAATCATGTAAATCTACCAGCTAAAGCAAAAAACCGGCCAAGTGCGAGTCGGACTCGCGCACGAAGGGTTCCGTATCATTATCTACAAAAACGGCAAATAAATCACGTTTGTTGTATGGGAGCCCCCTTAAATATTTATTTTATTCTGTTTTTTAGTATTTGTTGTTATAGCGGCAACAGAAATACATCATCTGTGAAAATTTCAATTGTCTAACTATCACGGTTCATGAGATACAGCCAGATGACAGACGGACGGACAGCGGAGTCTTAGTAATAGCGTCCCGTTTTACCCCTTTAGGTACAAAATACAGTCTAAGTATCCATCAATACGAAAGTAAAAAACACATAAGTATAAATATCAAAACGAATGACCCATTACAAGAATAGCTACACCTATTGTATTTCGCTAGCAATAAATCCGGTAATATATCAACGTATTTAACAAACAATTTATCCAATTTTATAGCGAATAAATTTTTAACGAACAATAATGCAGCCATTTGCTGCAATATTTTGTCTTGCGTGTCACAACTCTTTGGGAGCAGCGGGCACTGGGTTAAACAGTACGCGAGTATGTATAAGCCGACACGAGTCGGAAATTAACTTACACACGTGTATCATACAACGATTTACGATGCATTATGCGAGGAAATAATAAAAATATATTGAAAATTAATAATTATATTGATCAAAATCAAAATCTAGAGTAGGTAATTAATAACGCGTTTAATGAAGTATTTGACGCGAGCAGTTTTTAAGTAGTGATTTGACAACAGATTTTTTGGAAGTTATTCCAGGCTATTTGATATAGAAGACTCTCTTTCGAACTCTAACTCTAAATTTTTTCTTCTACTTTACATAGTTCATACTACTTTCTGTATTAGTAAACTCAATCTGCCTAGCTTTTTCCCAACTAAGTATGTTGGGGTCGGCTTCCCGTCTAACCGGATGCAGCTGAATAACAGTATTTTACATGGAGCGAATGCCTATCTGACCTCCACAACCCAGTAACTGAGTAATACGATACCCCTTGGTAAGACTGGTTGTCAGACTTATAGGCTTCTGAGCCGTAACGACTGCCAAAGATCCACGAAAGACAGCCGGGACCAACGGCTTAGCGTGCTGTCCGAGTCACGGATAAGTCTCGGTATATAAAGATGGTCACCCATCCACGGACCAACCCCGGCAAGCGAAGCTTAATCTAATGAATCAACCCATGCGGCTGTTATTACTTAGCCACGAGCTTATACGATAGAGCTTCTGTGTTAGTAATGCATCACATTCACAACTGCCAAATCGCCTAACTGACCATGCAAAAACGCTTAACATAATTTGCCGCGGCGCGATTTCCCTCACAGTGTACGTTCCCCCTAAACGGGTATCATTAGTGAAGCCCAGGTTGGAATGCACCTCTCGCCCGCCGAGAACTTACTTTGGCCGGTCGCCAAACAACTACGTACTATCAGTTTTACTAGTTTATCTCGTTACGAACTCGCTGTGCACTCTATATTTTTGTTACGGTGGAATTGGTACCTTATTTGCTTGCAGTTTCTACTGTTTCTACCGTTTGCATAAAACTACACTGCGATGCAATTAAGTCGTACACGGTAAACAACACGTGGAGAGTGTCGAACTATCTAATTGCACCCAGAATTTACCACTAAAAACGAACAATTAACTAGAGAAGACTATTTTCTGAGTCAGAAAGTGCGAGGTCCCGGTTCGGGGACCTCGCACTTTGTCCGAAACAATGTTTGTGGAACATGTCTTTTTCTTCCATATTCGTCTATTAGGGCCGGTTGTTTCAAGTGTTTGTTTAACGTATCATACGTACGTCAAATTTAACGTTCGTTAAATACAAACCGCTGTGTCAAAGTTATTCCATTATTTCGTGAAATAACGCTTGTTTTTGTTTGACGATAGTTAGCGCCATTTTTGACGTTTACCTGTGCGTAAAGTGGAAGGGAAACAACCCGCCCTTAGTCGTCATCTCGTTAGTCACCCCCTTTGTAGCCATATCAACTTTCACACGGTCCATCCATCGCTTCTTTGGCCATCCACATTCATACTAAAAATGTATGTATCGGTGTAAATGTAGTATACTCCCACAAAGAGGCGCGACAAGGGTAGCGCTGCCTGGCGCGCCCGCGATTTCGCACCAGTTTGCACGAGGCTTAACACACTGTAAACAGTGGTGGACAGCCCTTACTCCCCTATTCTGAGGCACTATGGGGAGAGAATCGTCAGGTAGCATACTCCTTGCTGTATCGTTGTCATCCTGCCGCAGTCACCAGCTTTTTTGTCCATGTTTTATGTACTACTAACACTAGTGTTATGGTATTTTACTAACAAATTGGACCATATTGTTGTCCGAACTGAATAAATAAATAAAATTAAAAAATAACACACAATTTTTTGATAGCGCAATTCATCTACTCAGTTTAGTAAATAAATTAAATGGCCACCACCAACTCGAAACCAACTTTCAATTTCAATTTCAATTCTTTATTGCATTCCACAATGTATTTTCTTAGGTGGTAAACAGTTGCGTATGAACAATCGTGGACACTGTCGGGCACAGCAAAATAAGTATATGTATGTTTGTTTATTGTTTATTTTTAATAAAAACGGTAACACCAATTACATTAATTAACATAGAAATTTAAACAGTAGTAAACAGAAATATCTCAAATACTAACTTATAATAGAGGACAACCTAGCATACTTACTCTCGCAAAACATCAGACATACACTTATAATTCTGCTCCATTCATCCGCAAACAGATCACACTCAGGATTGATGGTCAGGAGGGCGTATAGGTAGAGAGGACCTATTGTTCATCTTATAATCTAACATTATAATATTAAACTTTCTCCCATAGTAAGAACCAAAGAGATCACGAATTCTCGCCAGTTAATTGTGGTGGACAAAGTTGGCGAGCCAACATCCAGTGCAGGCTTACCTTCGAACTTGTGACCCGCTTGCCAAGACAACTTCAACACGCGATCGAGTTTCAGGCAATATACTAAAAGATTTGGCATTTTTTAAGGTTGGTAACAAACTGGCAGATTTTTATTTGAGAGTAGGTATTTTGATACATTCTTGGTTTTTTTTACCTGGTATCGAGTTAAGAGTTGACAATTAACTTCCGAATTCACGACAAATTAGTTTAGGTAGGTAATTGTTTTTATTTTCCTTTAAATTAAATATTCTCCAAATAGATAAAAAGGTACACACCGTATCACTATTTATACACTATAAACATTTTTTTTTTAAACAAAATATAACATCACGTCTAACTGTTATTTGGGTAAAGCAGTAAACCACATATTTTGGCCAGTTATGTTCCATGTACGTCAAATAGGGGGCGAGCCTATTGCCATCAACCGAGCACAAAACCAGCCTCGGCGGTTAATGAGTTAATTTCCCACAAAAACTTAGGCACTTGTTCAGCGCGTGTTCAATACCAGTTTTATATCAAACTCCTTATAGAAATGTCACGTTTAAAAGGTGTTTAAGCTAAACTACTGATAAACATGATTTTGTGTTAATAAGGCTAAGGTTTGTAATTAATGACATTTCAAATAAAACAGGAATTCGAAAGTAACTCTGACTGTCAGTCTGTACCTATGTTACCTTTTCACGCCTAAACCACTGAACGGATTTCGACAAAATTTGCCAAGGATATAGATGTCATCCTAGGGAAGGCCATAGGCAACGTTTATTTTCAAAAATAATCTTAAACGGGGTAATATAGGGAATGAAAGTTTGTATAGAAAACCCAGCATTTCTTAAGTATCCCGGTAGTACGTTTTCGTGAGACGATATCCGACACCTACGCGGGCCAAGCCGCGGCTAAAAGCTAGTTTCAAATAAAACAGGATACCAATCCAAATAGAAAGTTCGAATCGTCAATATTTATGCAAGTAACTTGATAACTGTAGAGTGTAGACTTAGTCCAAATGTAAAATAACGCCAACAACAACAACGCAACGCAACAACTTTATAAGTTTGTGTTTATGTCAAGGAAGTACTAACTTTAAAAACTAGTTGGTTTACAAGTAAAACCAGTAACTAGCATTTGATAAAGTTCATTCGAAAGAGTTTGCAGTTCAGTATTGGCTGCTACTTAGACTTACTCATATTTGCAGTAAAACTTGTTTTTTTTTTTAAATATTATTGATACGATCGCTACTAACCTCCTTGCCTTCACCGTTTTGACAGTAGTGGTGATGAAATGCTTGTTTGCAGCAAGATAAAATCACAAAAAAAAACACTAAAAAGTGAAAAATAATTTTAATTTCGGAAGCCGGTGGCAAAAAAAGAAAATTGAAAACCAATGACACCGAATTCCGAAAATAATAGTTATTATGCAACTGTTATATAATAAAGGGTATTAAAACACGAATGTGTCACATAGTATCACATGAGTGTTTTAATACCTAATTATATACAGTTGCATACAAGATTTTATCTACACCCATGATATGAATCTTCTATAAAAGTTTCTTTGCAATACCAATATCGAACAAAAATGGCGCGGTACGACGTGAATTCGACTTTTTCGAATTCAAATGTGTTTTGTTTTTAAATTACGGTGCTTTGTTAGTGAAACGCTTGTGAATGACAATGTTCTTTTTTTGAAATGAGTTGCATAATGAAATTCAGTACAACATTATAACACCCGTTTGGATGATATTATGGTTACTATGACACTGGATGTTTTAATGTTGGCTATAAGCTGACTATTTCAGATACTTTTATAGAGGATTTATAGCATGGGTGTAGATAAAGTTATTTTTCACTTTTTAGTGTTTTTTTTTTCGGAATAATTGGCGGAGTAATCGCGTAAAAAAACAAAGGAAAAAAAATACAGACGAATTGAGAACCTCCTCCTATTTGAAGTCGGTTCATAACTTCGTTTATTGAATATGACGAGTAACTTGGTATCTAAAAAAATAGAACAGAATTATTTTATCTTAGAAAGAACAATTTCAGCATAAGGCGACAGGTGGAAGCGAATTCTAATATAAAACCAGAATATTTCAGGAATATCAGATGTAACATGCTCGCTTTGGTTAGGAACATATTGAGCTATTTACGATTGTCAAAGATCCACGAATGACAGCCGGAACCAACTGGTGGATTGGTGTCGGGAAGTTGTATATATGCTAGTCGCTCGGAAAAATCTGCTTGCGCGTTGCAGGATTTTGCGTGACGTCAGTGAGATGCGTAGTTCGCATGTTGCGATGTAGATGCCGCCACAAGCGCTAAATGCATTTAGTTATTTATCGTGCAAGTGGGCCTTAGACTGGTATAAATAAAGTTTTAATTTAAATTCAGTGGAACGATGATGAATGATCCTGATAACCTTTTACAGAAATAGATACGCAACACATAACAGTGATATTTTCAACCTAGTCACAAAATATTTATAGTATAACTAGCTTCCGCCCACGGCTTCGCCCGCGTGGTATGTCGATAAAAAGTAACCTATGTCCTTCCCCGGGATGCCATCTATCTCCTTGCCAAATTTTATCTAAATCCGTTCAGTGGTTTAGGCGTGAAAAGCTAACATACAGACAGACAGACAGAGTTACTTTCGAATTTATAATATTAGTATGGATTAATTAACTATGTATAATTATAACAAAAACATCAATCAACCCGGGCGACCCTCCGTCCGACAATAGGCGAATAAACAAGCAATTTACGCCCAAAACCGGCACGTCTTAATCACAGCAAAGGCCGCAATAGCCCATGCAAGGAATTCAATTAGGTGACACGTTGGACCAGGGCCGTTAATGGAATCGACCCTTGTAACGGCCAGGGCTGCCCTGTGTGTTTTTAACTACGGGTGATTCAGAAGGTATAATTTAACAGGCGACGGGCTGCATAAAATAGATATGGAATGCAAAGACATGGCGTTTAAGAGCAGCAAAAAAGTTTTTTATTTTTATAACCAAGTTTTATTTAACTAGCTGATGCCCGCGATTTCGCCCGCGTTTTTGTCGGTTATTATATACTAAAACCTTCCTCGAGAACCACTCTATCTATTGGTGAAAACAGTATGAAAATCGGTGCAGTAGTTTTTAAGTTTATCGCGAACAGGTCGACAGACAGACCCGGCGGAGGACTTTGTTTTAGGTATAATATGTAAGGATTAAGATATTTATTTAGCCTTGTATTTTGTTATTATTGTCATTTTATTTAATTTTAACAAAATTCTGTTAATTTACGTATTTTATATTTGTACGCAACTAACGGCAAAACCGGTGAGACTGAAAGCCTACCCCAACAAAGTTGGGAAAAGGCTAGACAGATCAATTTTGTAAGGTACTGTATGTACTTGACTGTACTCTTAAGTGAGTGTCGAACTGTATCCATACGGTCACATAAGCCGATGTGCAAGGAGCCTTAAACTTGATCACACGCTCCTTTGAATCCTTGTCAGGCTAATCCTCTAGATTCCTGTGACGTAAGTCTGTCTGTGACGTTGACTTCGAGTAGGAGTTCGCATAGTCTAGATGTTACAAGTACATTTTTTTTGTATAATATGATTATGGTGACATTCCTACCCATCCATACTAATATTATAAATTCTAAAGTAACTGTTTGTCTGTCTGAATGTTACCTTTAACGCCTAAACCACTGAACGAATTTCGACACTTTGGCAAGGAGATAGATAACAGCAGGAAGGACATAGGCTACTTTTTATCGACATACCACGCAGGTGAAGTCGCAGTTGGAAGCTAGTATTATATATTGTTGCCTCGTCGCAAGTGCTACAGCTGCGCATGAGGTCCTATGGGTTCGATTTCCAAGGCAGGCAGTTTTCATTAGGTTTTTCCATCTGGAATTTCTCAGTAGCAGCCAGTAGTCTGGATTTGTGCCCGGTTGATGGCAATAGGCTCGCCCCCTGTTACATGGGACACGCAGGTAACTAAAATGTGGGTGTATAGGTACACCTCTGCCTAACTCTTCGGGGAATACAGGTGTGATGTTATGTTAGGTGTAATTCTGTAAGGATAGTGTTTGTAAGTTCAAAATAATAAATAAATAAAATATCTGTTGTAAATGGACAACTCTCCAACACCTTGCACCCTGTGTTTCCAACAACTAAACCAAAGTAGCACTGACGTCATTTGTCTTAAAAAAAGTAAATACTCTAATTTAAAATGCCCGGGTTGTAGGAACACAATAGAGTGGCACATTTATTTTAATTTAAAATACTAGTTACCTGGCGACCTAGTTGCAAGGTTCTAATCCTTTTTTAAATATTAATATGTACTTTGTGCTTATTTTATAGCCCGTGGCAAAATTCAGCCACTCGGATCGATCGAAGGTTATAGCTAAGCTTGCCGCGGCCAGTTTCAGAATGGGTGACCGACTATACATATATTGAAACTGTGCCTCGGAAAGTTCGATAAGCCGTTGGTCCCGGCTGTCATTCGTAGATCTTTGATCACCGTTAGGCCGCATATACACGCTAAGAAAAGTCGCCGAGCCCATGCAAGAATTCGTGTCGTTTCTACACACGAACTCGTGTACAATGCTTCGGCGCTGACCAAGACAAAAATCTTGTCTGCGCTAGATCCGACGCGCGAAGTTCTGGTTTGCGGAAAGGCGGTGGGGTAGGGCGTGGGGGTTTTCGTGCCTAGATCCGACAAAATTCTTGTCGTGTACATGATGAATTGGTCCTATCTGCAGCAGACACGGTGAAATTTCTTAGCGAGTACAAGCGGCCCTACGGGTCGTCAGAAACCCAACCCAATAGTCTGACAACCAGTCTTACCAAGAGGTATCGTGTTACCCAAAAACTGGGTTGTCGAATCATGAAATTAGAGTATTTTTAGGAAAGTAAAATAGGAAATATTTGAGGTTTGATTAAATACATGCCCTACTAAAATAATAGTTACTATTACTTTACGCCAAACCGAAAACAATATTGTTTTAAACACAGAACCGCAGATAAAGCCACAAACAGACTAAACTCTAACATCAAACAAAACAAGTTACATACCTACTGAATTATATGCAGTAAATAATAAATAACGATATCAATGTACAGCGTGCATTTGGGTCGAGTAGGTATAGAAGATTTTTATGGGACAGGACAGCAGATTTTTTTTTCGCGATCAAATTGTTGGTCCCTTGGAGAAAATTATTCAGTTTGTTAGTCTATACCACACCCTTAAGGTGGATGCGCAAGGGTAGCCCAAAAAACGTAAGAAAATTGGAAATTCGAATTTAAATTTTCTTAAATTTTTTGCAATTTGCTGGTCAGTTTCTGTTTGTATCTGGGCTGCCGAAAGGCGCATTCACGGTAAATATGATCACACATTGTATGTGCTATATACATATAAGCCACTCCGATTTAAACAGGTCTTCCAATCAGTAAAAACGCAAATCACACTTAGTTTAGAGTCCCTTGGTGTGTTGATAAATGTTTTGACAATCTGCCTCTTCGTCAACTCAATCAGTCTGTCTAGCCTTTTCCCAACTACATTGGGGTCAGCTTTCAGTCTAACGGGATGCAGCTGAATACTAGTAGTATTTTACATGTAGCAACTGCCTATCTGACCTCCAAAACCAGTTTCTGGGTAACACGCGATACCTCTTGGTAAGACTGGTTGCCAGACTATTGAGCTTCTACCAGTAACGATTGTCAAAGATCTACGAATGACAGCCGGGATAAACGGCTTAACGTGCGTAAGTAATGGAGGGTCACACATCCACCTACCCACCGCGGCAAGGGTAACTTACCGTTAGATCGACCCGTGCGGCTGTTATTATTTATCTATGAGCCTCTTCAACCAATCAAATCAACTCTATGGCTGTCCACTGCTGGACATAGGGCTCTCCCAGGCTGCGCCACAACACCCTATCCTCCACCTTCCGCATCCAGTCTCCCCCAGCAAACGTTTTAGGTCGACAGTCCATCACGAGCCTCTTCGTCAATGAATAACTTAAAATAATAATAATATTCCTCTTGGCCTCCACTATCTATTGTTTTAAACATTAAAGTCTCAGCATTGATATCGCTGACAGTAAGTGACAAATTACAGCTGGGGCCGTAAATTACACGCATGTCACTTCAGGGTGACAAAGTTTACGGTAATGATCTCCGAGATACGGAACCACACTGTTTTGTTTTGTTGTGTAATTGTGGCTAATTCGCGTAATAGTTATTTATGTCACTCTTGTAACGTGTTTTCTCATCAGTTGGATGATTATTTTACTGGCATAAGCATACATTAATCCATTTGCATGAAAGCCCAATAACACTGTGGTTCTATATACTGCCATTTTTTTCTGGGTGGGAGATCATCAAATGACTTCTCCCGCCCTGGACGGAGCGGAAGGGCGTGTCAGACTTTTACTGACTAAAACCCACCCGTGCTCCTTCAGTTGCCTGTTGCCAAGGGCCCCGGTATCCCTTTCGGACTTTCCCGCTTTTCTTTCTAGATACTGCCTAGAGTCTCCGTAATATCAAATGTCTTGTTCGTGTGTTAGCCAGCAGGACAGATAAAGTCCTAGTGGATAATAATCGAATAAAAAAACAAGCTTGCTTCTAGTAAGAAATGCATGGGTGCCGCTAAAATCACAGCAACATGAGACATTCAACATTGGGGCCAAAAACGGCCACATTAGCAATTCCTCTAAAAGCAATTCATTTCCTGAATAGCAATTTATTAGCAATTCCTCTAATTTGACACAAAAGCAATTCAATATGTGGACCATTTTACGAATCTCCATAGAAAACTGTCAAACAGATGAATTATTTCGTAATATTAATCGCACGCAGATCATATTATGAATTGTCAGTTTGTGTCATTTTGCGATGATTCATAATATTTTCCTATTATGATTCTGCCAAAGTGACTGTTTTAAGCCCCCTGGAGTATTTAATCGCAGTTACCTACAAAACACAGAAGCTTCAATTTAATTAAGCGAGTCCCTCACCACTTCTGTCACTTAGATAAATAAAAAGTAGGTACCAACTTGAACGGCAAAGAAACTCCGTCATCTTTCCCAACATCCCTCCAGCATATTTACAATACACAGCTACCGCGAATGACTCTCATTATTTCGGAAATCTAATCTCTTTGCCTCTAATCTGCCTAAGGCTGCCTTTCCACCAGAGATATGCTAAGCTGCGTATGATAAGTATATTCCAAAAATGAAAACAAACGATCAGAAAACATACCTATGGATCCAAATTTGTGGCGTCACTTACAAATTGTCTTTTGATTTGATTATAACCTGAAATTCTAATTTTAAACAACCTTAAAAAAATTTTTGTTCACTAATTTACATTAATTTTCGCCGATAATTTTCAATTACAATTTAATGATGTTATTTAAACCAATAACTGTTCGTAAAAGCGGTGAGATATGAATTTGAAACCTTCTAAATACAGATGAATGTGTTACTAATTAGTTTTAGTGACCTGAACGAGGGTTGTTTACACTTTCATCAGACATTTTTTGATCACACTATAGCGATGGATGAGTATGGTATTAATTAACCAATAGGAGCATTTGATTTTCATAGAGTGGACGTGGCTTATCTCTGGTGTAAAAGAGTTCAACAAAGTTTTTTTTTTATATAGATACGCAACTTCATAGCACATCTTCTTCATATCACTTAGCTATGGTGGAAATATACACAAGTTTCGTAACTTAGCTTCACCGCTTAGTTACCACATCTCTGTGGAAAGGCAGCCTTAGGGGGTCGGGTGGTAAGCAAGTTTGCACGATAAGGGGATGCTCTAAAAGCTACTCAAATTGCGATTAACAAATTTGCAGGCGCACCCCTATCTCAGGGGCTGGCATTACCGAACGATTAGTGACAACACTGGCGTTTACGTCATCTGTTTAAAGCGTGAGAACCGTGAACGTGTCAGCGTTGTGTACTATGACGTTAAATTTTAACACCCGGTTTCTGATCTGAGAAAAGTAGCAAATCTCAACTGATTATTCTCAAATACATAAGTATGCGCTTTTAAAATCGAATTTCGTTTCTGAATTAAGATTTTTTTAACTCTAATCAAGACTGGAACGTGTGTGCATTGATCAGGAATACTCAAGTAAAAGATCAGTTGATTATGGTTTAACGAAATTCGATTTTAAAAGTGCATACTTATGTATTTGAGAATAATCAGTTGAGATTTGCTACTTTTCTCAAATCAGAAACCGGGTGTTAGTCTGTGATCTTTTTAAAGGCTCCCATTAGGCAGGTAAATATAGATGATCATGGCAATTTCGAGTTGTATCATTTCGAATTATAGGGTCGCCGGGTTCGGAAGTTTTATTGCGCTTTGGAAAAGACAGTTTTTTTTAGCAGCAGCTCTTCTTCATCGTTTGTTACCGGTTCATGGCAAAAGACTCTTTTTTTTTCTTTACTTTTTATGTTGAAGTACAAAGTTGGTAGATAAAATTGTATTCTTAAGCGATGACACATTTCGCCATATGTTGTCATGCAATTATTAAAAGTAAAGCAACTGCAATTATCTAGTACCTAAAGTTGAAAATATTTACAAAACATGAAATTATTTAACCCTTCGGGTGATACTAGCTGCGCCCCGCGGTTTCACCGATCCCGTGGGAATATCGGGATAAAAAGTATCCTATGCCCTATTCCAGGTCATGGTCTACACTTTCGCATTAATAATATTAAATAGGATGTTTAATATTTTGTTTCATTAATTAATACGCAATTATATAGAACGTAAAACAACAACTTACTGACTTAAAATACTTAATAATATTAAATTATGTACAAGTATATAAAGAAAGGGGGCGGAAATGATCAAAGGGCATAAAAAAATTCGTCTGCATCGCGGTCAACAGGAAAAGTGCCGAAAAGGCTGGCAGCATTGCCAAGTTGTATACCAATTAGGATGTTAAGTACAACAAATCGGAAACATTACCAAATCATACACAAGTTCACACAACTCACACTTATTACGACCAAAAACTCCCTAAATAGGAGGTTTACACAACAAAAAGGCTTCACACACCCAAAAGTAAATTCGTTGTCACACATAAAAATGCGTAAAATATCGTAAAGGTCCTGTCATATACAAAACCAGACATCGCACAATATTGGGCTAAGGGTGCTTCTAGACGAGATGTGCGTCGTGTGTCGTACGCAGGGATAAGTTATGTTCTCGTCTGGACTAGTACTCGAATAAATGGTTATAGGGATGCAAGAAGTGCCAAAAAATATCGATATATGTCGTATCGATATTTAAAAAAAATATCAATATCGATTTCGATATATCGAAGAAAAAATATCGACATATCGGCGAAATTTTAAATAATAAAAATATCAGAAAAATATTTGTGAAGTTCAATTGTATTTTCTTTTATTCATGTATATACCAAACGAGGAAAAAGTTTACTTTTTACGGCTCTGAATTCCAGTGGTCTTAGTCAGTGGCGACAACGGTGTTGTTATTGGAAATATATCGTATTTGATACAATTGCGATACGTACTTGATATTTTATATCGATACATCGAAATAATAAATATCGCCTAAAAATATCGATATATCGATACATCGATATTTTTTCTGCAAGCCTAGATGGATATAACATTATATCCTGTCTGCTGTTTATAGGGCTGGCCTGTTGTAATAGTGTTTATTTTCTTGTTTATAAAGTTTTTTTTTTGATAATAATGAGCGTCGTTTGGTAACTGAATACCGATCACAAACAATAGTTTGTTAATTCGTAAACGCGCAGCAATAACTGCTATGCAAATTATACAGTTGGAGTAATGTCCCAACTATGCTAGCGTTGGAATCAACTTCACGTGATGTCACTGTACGTGGTTATGAGCAGTAATATAAAGTGACATATGTCAAGCTTTTATGAACATCAAATCAAATCATTTATTTGCGTACTAACGTAACCTTACGCCTATACCTTCAAAGGGATAGGCACAAGTGCTAATGGTAATGTACACCCATATTTCGGCAGTTATGTTTAAATCCCATG
Organism: Lithophane semibrunnea; assembly: GCA_947363905.1. Lineage (NCBI taxonomy): Eukaryota > Metazoa > Arthropoda > Insecta > Lepidoptera > Noctuidae > Lithophane > Lithophane semibrunnea. The sequence continues at coordinate 3,759,387 of OX376195.1, read as the reverse complement.
TTTTAATAGGAGGCAGTTCATTGTCGTCAACTGGCCCCTAATCCAACCTCCGGGCTGCTACTGAGAAATTCTAGATGGAAAAACCCAGTACCTAACCCTTTACCCGGGTAACCCGGTTATTTATATTACACCTGGTATCACTAACTGAATTTTGGTTTTTTTTTTTAGTTATTTATACGTTATTTTATTCGCTCCTGACGATGAGAAAGCAATAGGATATTGTGTACAATAGCGCTTACAATTGCCATTTAAAAGCTTCCACAAATTAAAAACTATGTAAGTAGATACCTAAATTTTTTTTTTTTTTTTATATTAGTAGGAAAAAAAATCTTCTCTCCTTTAAACAAAACAAAATAAATCATAAGATGGGGCGATCGTGGCAGTTTATTAACAAATTGTGCTAAAAAACAATAAAAAAAGAAAATGTACGTAATGTGTACACTACTTTATTATTTAACCAAAACGGTTGACAAGTATCATCAACGAAAGTCTCACTGCAAAGAGTCTAAACATCTAATTTCCAAGTTACCAAACCAGTTTGAAGAATGATATTGTCTCGAAAACCCAAACGCTAGCAATAAATAAACCGTGAAGATAAAATGTTTGCAGTAAAAATACAAACGATACAGGTTATGTAGTACCAAATTGTGGGGAAACTTGGGAATTAATCTCACTCTCTCATCTCCGCTTGTTGACAGCCGGCTTAATCTATTTCTCTGTAGATAAGCCGGATCTTAAATGTAATTTATCTTTCTAGTAAAATTACCAGAAAGGTCCAATACTTACCTAGTAAATATTTTCTTTGACGGAAAAAAAAAACATCAAGTCGAAATTATGAATAACTGTAAAGCTTCCGTTTAAGTTTTCCAGGAAAGCGGTTCCGTCATGAAAATCTGTCATTTTCACAAGTATTTTGACATCTTCTTTTCGTGTGGTTGAGTATTTTGACATTAACACTTTCGACTCTACCGTGTGTTGCGACTAGGGATTATTATTCGAATACTTACTCGAATATTCAGATTACTCGCCTGTTTTAATATCCGAATATTTCGAATACTAATATATCTTGTACTTTTTTATTCATGGAATGAATGCACTAGACGAATGCACAATGAACATCCATCCAAAATCTTTATGTGAATTTATTATTGTCTACTCCTCCAACGAGGGTGCAATCGGAAACAGTATTTTCGTCTCATCATCATCATCATTTCAGCCAAAAGACGTCCACAGCTGGACCTAGGCCTCCTCAAAGCACCACCACTTTAACCGGTTCTGTGCTTCTCACATCCAGCGGATTCCCGCGGCCTTTACCAGGTCTTCCAGTACGCGGTCGCCACTCCAGAACCTTCCGGCCCCATCGGCTATCTGTTCTGCGACTTAAGTTTGGCAATACTTCGGGCTATGTCGGTTACCTTGGTTCTACGGATCTCTTCATTTCTAATTCGATTACGCAGCATAGCCCTCTCCTTTGAGTGACTTTCAGCTTTCTAATGAGGCCTATTGTGAACGACCACGTTTCAGTGCCATAGGTCATCACTGGCAACACACACTGGTTAAAAACTTTTGTTTTGAGACAGACACGTGATATAAAAGATCACCTTCCTAGATCACCTAGATCGCCTTCTCAATAATTGCATTCGATTCGTTTTCAATCTTCGTAAGTATGACCATGTATCCGCGCATCGATTGCTTTTGAAATGGTTACCCATTCGTCAGCGCAGAGAGTTGAGGGCTTTGTCTATGTTGTTTTCTATACTCGACAAACCCACTTCTCCCTCTTACCTGACTTCCCATGTTCAATACTTATGCTCTGCCCATAGTAAAAATCTTCGTTCTACCAACAATCGTCTTCTACGATGTCCTTCTCACCGCTCTGGTTTCATTCACTCTTCTTTCTTCGTCCAGGCGGTCTTTCTTTGGAATGGGCTCCCCCTGGAAATCAGGACGGCCACCAGTCACTTATCGTTTAAAGTCAAGGCACGTGAACATATTCATAAGATGTTGGCAGAATCATCCCGGCGCTAATTCGCTGGAATCGTTTTCTCCTCTACCTGTCGTTATTTCGCCTGACTAAGTTTTTTTAGTTTATATTTATGTATGTATATGTGTATGTATTAATTAGTATTCATTTTTACTCAGGTTACATGTATTGTCTTATGTTGCACCTGCAATGTCTGTCTCTGCACCACCCTAAGGTTGACTGGTAGAAAATGCCTCAGGCATTAAGTCCGCCTTTGTACAGTAGTTTTTTACTTGTGCATAAAGTTTAATAAATAAATAAAATAAATGAATAAAAAAGACCCTAGAAAGTTGGTAAAAAGTCAAGAAACAAATTTTGAAACCTGTTCCAAAATACTTAAGTCTGAAATCGCCAAACCGTCTTGAGCGTGGTGGTCAAAACTCGTGCTGTCTCTGTATGAGAAACAGCCTTTGCGCTGCAGAAGGAACATATAATTATTATCAATCTGCCTAGCCTTTTCCCAACTATATAGTATATTGGGGTCGGCTTCCAGGATGCAGCTGAATACCTATATTTTACATGGAGCGTTTGCCTATCTGACCTCCACAACCCATTGACTCGGTAATACGATACCCCGTGGTAGGACAAGTTGTCAGACTTTCGGGCTTCTGACGACCCGTAACGGCTGTCACAGATCCACGAATGAGAGTCGGGACCAACTGCTTAACGGGCTTTCAGAGGCACGGAGGAGTCTCGGTATGTTATGTATTAGGCGCGGTCCGAGGGGGGGGGGGGGGTCATGACCCCCCCCAAAATCATTCAAGCTGTCGAGACTGAACGATTTACGTGCTTTACTAACTAAAAACTACAGGTACTTAGACACAGTGACCCCGATGGGTTTATACAAAAAAGTTTTTAGTTTACCTACTTATCAAGTATTTAATCATTTGACAAAAAATATTACTCGGCACCAATGGTGACCCCCCCAAAATGGTGACCCCCCCAAAATGGTGACCCCCCCAAAATGGTGACCCCCCCAAAATGGTGACCCCCCCAAAATGTTGGGCAGCGACCCCGTCTGGGACCAACCCTGGCAAGCGTAGCTCAACCTGATGGATCAACCCGTGCGGCTGTTATTACTTAGCCACGAGCTCAGTAGGACATTAATAGGCTGATAATATTACTTATCCTATTCCAAAATCTGTTTTAAAAGAATACTAAATATTACGAATTCAGCCCAACGGTCTTGAATATCCCTGCATTTATTATTCCAAACCCCAAAAAGTTATAAAAACAAATTGACCCCAAAAAAATCAAAATTATTATTTTTATTCAGCCACAAAGCTTTCTCAGCTGAATTCTAAAACTCTTACTTTGTATAAACATCTTGAACCTTATCTTGTTACTAGGCCCTAGAGAGCCATTGTTACTCCACAGTTTAGTTCAAAACTCAAGTCAAATATCTTGACCGTGACTTTTTAAGGAAAGTTTTCTCTCTAAAAATATACTGAATATCATTTTGAATATGTTTTTTGGTCCTTTTACGGAGCATGACGTGGCTTACGAAGTGAAAATGTCTTCACTTTGAGAAACTTTTGGTACCTAACCTATACATTAAGTTAGTGAAAATGAACACAGTTTTTCATATATAATGATTCATTAATTAAGTATCTACCTAAGTTTCAGTAAAATAGATGATTTCTAAGGCTGTGACTGACGCCTAAAACAACAGCTGTCACCTGTGATCTCTCTCCGGTCGTATCGGATTTCCGTTCCATCGGACTATGAAATGAAAGTGAGGGAAGAGAGCGTGTACCTGTGTCTGCGCACAAAGTGCACAACAATGTCTCCCGCGTCGATTGTTAGTCTCCGCTGAGATCGACCACCATAGCCGAAATTCAGTCTACAGGACTATAGAACCAGTTGCGGGAAAGTCCGAAAGGCATACCGGGACCCTTGGCAAGTCAGTAAAAGTCTGACACGCCCTTCCGCTCCGCCCAGAGCGGGAGAAGTCATTTGATGATTTCCCACCCTCAAAAAAAAGGACTATAAAACCACAGGACAAAAAAGGAGGATTATTAAAAGGATTATTTGGAAAGGAGCTTCAGAATCCTCGGTCGAAGACTCCTTCTACACTAAAGCGCCTTTGACGCGCCCCGAGGAAAATAGCATTCCTAACCCGTATCATGTTCAACCATAAATAGCTCATTATCACACCAATTCTCCAAAAAAAAAACAAGGAAAACAGGAACACTCAACAGAAAGAACCATCCGTCAGTTAGCACCGCGGACACATGATTACTTTCTGAAACGGATAGTTTGCGCGCTCCTGACAGATCTGGTCGCGTGGCCGCCGGCCGGTCGCGCTGGACGAGGGTCGGACACCAGCAGCTGTGTGCGGTGATCTGGACGCTATTATTGACATGTGTAGTGATGTTTTGTCTGATAATAAGGTTTTTGTGGCGGTCTTGTTTCTCTATTTTGGGAATGGTACCTAGCCCTACCTACTATAACAGTTAACAATTAAAAAAGGCTTATATATACCTAGGTACACGAAGCCCTTTTTTTTTTTGAGGGTGGGAAATCATCAAATGACTTCTCTGGGCGGAGCGAGGGTGCGTGTACAACTTTTACTGACTAAGACCCACCCGTATTCCTTCAGTTGCCTGCTGCCGAGGGCCCCGGTATCCCTTTCGGACTTTCCCACAAAGGTATACGAAGCCTGTCAACTAATACAGTACGGTAGAAAAGAATTAGTAGCTACGCTTTATGCTAACTCCGCAATAGGATAACGCATAGACAAAATGGCTACCATTTTGATCAGCGTACCTATTTAAAATTAGGTCAACCGAAACGAGTGATTCGTCAACTCGTCCTACATGCCTACGTCCCATTTAGGACGACTTGAAGAAAATCAAAATAAATAATATTTTCATTCTGCAACTCGTCTCACGTTTCTTTTTGTGTGGAACTTTAAACTTTATCAACGTTTGGTACAGTCAGTAAGACAAGATAATAACAATACTTTTTAAAGAATTTTTAGTTTTACTTTCGTTTGTATGCCAGTCTATGGCGAAAAAACCCTAAAAAGTCCAATAATATTTTACTAGCAATACTTCCAGTTCATTTCTGTTTTCCTGATAGTTATAGGCATAGGGATAGTTATAGGTAAGATATAGGACAGTTTTAAGACTTATATCGATATAGTGAATAATAACGAATACTTTATATTCCTCTGCTGTTTTTTTTTTTAAATTTAGTTTGATCGTTTAGGCGCCTTTTTCCTTTTTTTTTTCCTTTTTTTGTTTATTCCCCGTGGTCCCTTCGTGCAGTATAATGCTGCCAAATTACAATAGGTACTAATGATTTTACTATCTTGAATTCATGCGAGCCTAGTGCTTTTTGTTAGGTTTTGATTGAAGTTTTAAGAAAACAAAATTTATTAAATAATTACAATTTAGTGCTGACAGTACTAACTTACTAACAATCGGGGGCAACAAGTTAGTACCTATTGTAATTTGGCAGCATTATACTTCACGAAGGGACCACAGGAAAAAAATATTCCCGTGGTCCCTTCCAGGGACTACGGGAGGGACCACGGAGAATAAACGGCCTTTTTCTGTTCATTTCTGTCACCCTGGTACGTTTCAAAACAACAAATAATTTAATTTCAAAACCTGGATTTTTACCATTATTTAGCTAAGTAGTAAGTCGTAAGTCTGAGTAGTAATTATTTACCTAGTTCCAGTTCATTTCTGCTTTCCTGGTAGTTTTAATTAATAAAAAATTAGGACAGTTGAATTTTAAAACGTCATATCATATATTCGTCATATCATATAGTCGAAATAATATATTACGACATGCTCTTCTCTATGTTTCAAAGTTGGTGCGCTTCGAGGAATACCTCGAAAATAAATATTTTCTAACCAATTCTTTTTTTTTTATTATTCCCACAATAACACTTTTGCTGCTGATTGTACCTTTCTCATTTTGATAGTAACGTGGGACGAGTTGCAGAATAAAAATATTATTTATTTTGATTTTCTTCAAGTCGTCCTAAATGGGCCGTAGGCATGTAGGACGAGTTGACGAATCACTCACCGAAACAAATAATTTATTGTTTCACTCACTCAGTCTTCAAAACAAGAGCTATAAGCTTCGACATTAAAATTAAACGCGTGAAAATTCAAAATGAAAAGGTGCAAACTGTGTAATCTAGTGCGGTACAAGGCTAAATTATGCCATTTATCGCAAACCGCAACGCAAAAATATCGTTACGTTGCCGACCGCACTGAACAGTCGCGTGTTCATCCAATTGTGTAGGTACCTACACCGGGAGCAAAGCTCAGTAACAGTCAACAACATACGTCTGGAGGGAACAATGACAAATTTTAAATTGGACGTGTTGAGCGAGACGGGTAATAATCTTATATTTGGGGAAATATCAAAACAACGAAATATTGTACCTTTGGGACATGCGGGAACGTGACAAAACCTCTTTGATGTCGGATTCGGCCCCAATTGTTACACAGTGTTGAGTAAAACTGCTGAAAAGCGTGGTTTATGTTTGCATGTTGCAAAATCAATGATGATTGTATTCCATGTAACATCACAGATGAATACAGAATGTTCACTCCGCAAAATCATTTAAATAAAAAGCGACTTTTGCTACGACACAATAAAGTGCAATTCAGGTCGCACAGAGCTAATTACCTAGAAGTTGCCTCTCTTTCTATCGCGCAACTCTTATATCTTCTGACTACGTTACGCACACTGAATTCGACAAGGCGAGCCCACCGCGACGTACTTTTAGCTTCATACCTAAAATGCGGAGCAAAGCATCTGTATTCTGTATTCATCTGTGGTAACATGCAAATTATGGGTAAGCAACCATTATCATATTAAGCTATCGTAATAATTTTCATCAGAAACCTACCACATCATAAATTATTTATTTGCTTTCCATCATTTTCTTAAGTTTTCCACATCATTATCTAGTTAAATTGTTGTTGTTTGTCATTGATTCCGGAATATAAAATTAATTTACTTAGATTGAATACAAGCCTTAGCCGCAACCAGGCCTTGATGGACTCTCGTAATAAATGTGTGCCTTGGTTTCGCCTCGGCCTACATTTCAACTTTCATCCATCACGCTCCTTTTGCAGGCCGCGGCAGTACCTACTACTACTACTACGATACTATTTCCATTGATCTCGAAGATTTTCGATTTTAGAAGGTTGTCAAAATAATGTTTTTAAATTATGAACATTAATATTTATCCAAAATATATACATTGGGTAACTTAAAGATTTTCGATTTTAGAAGGTTGTCAAATAGTATATTATGCAATTAGTGAATAAAGGACGGATTTAAAGCGAGGGCCATAGATGGATCACGAGCAAGTGAAGGATTCTAACGACTGAATCACGACCGTAGGGAGTGATTCATGATGATTGAATCACGAGCATAGCGAGTGATTCAAGTGTTAGAATCCTGAACGACGCGAGTAATTCATGGCCCTCGATATAAATCCGTTTTATTCAAGAGTTGCATACTATACTTTATACCATGACTACGAGAAAAAGAACTTCGAGTATGTTGTTATGTAAATGTTATGCCTTGGTTTTATAGTACCTACACCGTAGCATAGAATACATACTACATAATGTCGATGACTTCTTTTTCTTCGACAACTCATTAAAATAAGTTAGGAAAACAGACTGAAAATGTGCCAGAAGCTTGATTTTCATTTTTCCATTTACAAAACTAATCGTAGGCTTTGATGTAAAGCAGCTGTAATTTGTTAGGTAGCAAGTTTTCTACTATATCGGCCGCCCTCTCTTTCATAAACTCAGGTGTTAACACATCTTCATCACTTGAAAACATTTTCAATCGATTTATTATTAAGTAACCCTAAACTTTTTGTTCGTAGAACTTACAATATTTAAAATAGCGCCCATTTAATAATGACAGCAAAGAACACAAAACAGTTTTAATTCTAATGCTAAACTCCTGTTCGAAAATCAAATCAAATAGGAGTTTGTATATCATTGGGATGGAGTTCGAACAAATTGGTGTTCTAAATTCAAACACCAAAACAGTGATTAAAAGTGATTTTTATTCACTGTTTTCAGTGAATAAAATAAGCTTTTTAGAGGGGGCATGGTATAAATAATGTTTTTAAATTATGAACATTAATATTTAATGATCCAAAATATATACATTGGGTAACTTATTAACTAAAAAACAATTACATATATAACAAAATTAAAAAGAAAAAATAAAGGGGAGGGGCTCATTGAGCATCAAAGAATCCGTCCGCATCGCTGTCAATGGGAAAGGTGCCCAAAAGGCTGGCAGCATTTAGTTTATTTAGTAAAATGTTTGAATTCCTGAGCATATTTGGGAAAACGAAATTTTCATTAAAGGCTGATATGTTTTTCGTACTCCATATTAAATTACTCAAAATTGAGACTATCACAAACTGTTGTGGTAGCCTAGATTTAGTAGTCTAAATCTAGTAAACCTAACTTAACTTGACAATCATTAAAGGACCCATTAAATCTGAACCGACGCTTATGTCTATCTTAATGCTTATTCCAGGTATTAGCAACTAAAACGGCTATAATAAACAGCTTATCCCCGAGTTCTCTTATCACTGTGTTCCCTGATCACAATAATGCTCTAGATAATAAGATTCCGCGGAAGTTAGTGTAATGTAACGACTCTCAGAGCGCTTAATGTTCGTTTTGATAAAAACCGGATTTAAAAGAGATATTCAAATGTTACCTGGAGCGATAGGCGCTTCCGTTCAAATATTGTACATACTGCTGAAAAGGATATCATTCTAATTATGCTTATAAGTTTTTAAACCAGATTTGACTTGGGCAGGTAAGATAACAGTAGGTACAGGCTCCTTTTTAACCGACTTCAAAAAAAGGTGGAGGTTCTGAATTCGTCTGTATTTTTAAGTATAATATAATAATCGATATTTTCTTCAATTGCAGACCTGAAATGAAAAAAAATATTTCAAAATTAAATTATTTTTTCATTTTGTAGAGAAAGGCGCGGTGGTCCACACCGAGCGTGGTTTTGGTTTGTAACTGATCAATCGTCATCCTGAGGATGCCTCGTTGAAACACGTGTCGATTTTTGACAGGGTTTATTTATGACTCTTGAAGAATAGTTAAGCGGAATAGGTTACTAAATATATCTATGTCTATTGTATTTTATTCTTATGCCTTGGAGAAAAAACCATGGAAGAAAAACATAAGCTTACCACAGATTCAAACCATGTGTCCGCCATTACTTTAGGGAAATTGTGTGAATGAAAGGCCGCAACCTGCCCTTTGTTCAAATACACAACGTTTGCTAATATCAACGAGAATTTATTCGCAAAAATATTCAATTTTAACATAAAAGAGGAATCCTCTTGTTCAGATAGGGAATCCTTGCGTAGGATTTTAAATGTATTGTCTTGAAGTAGCAATGTATCAAAATTTGTGCAATATTTAGATGAATACGTTAATTGAATGAAGATTTTGGATGGAATTGTGTTTATTGGGCTTTGTTGAGAATTGTTTTATAATACGATTATGAATGAATTGTTCTGAAGAGTAATTTTTGGCGAACTATGTTCACTGGAGACCATTAAGCATATTATTTCAATTTAACTAATTTAATTTACACATTACATTTTTTTTTGTAAACATTTCGGTTGTCATCATTCGGTAAATATTTTTACCCGATTGCAAGGAAGGGTTATGTTCTTATCCCATATTATGATTAGTAACTGAAACTACCTGATTTATTTGCTTGTAATGTACCTAAAAATTAATTACCTCTTTTATCGAGCAGTGCCCTGTTTATCAAAACTTACAAGCCTTGTATTACCAAATGTCCTTATTTAGTTCACAACTACTTATATTTTGGCACTTTTATTCGTGATTTTGTTTATCAAAAATATATTTGTAAGTTACAACTTGTAGAAAATCATAAGAAATCCTGAGAGAGTCCGGCGACTCTCTATTCCGTCTTACAAGTTTACAAGACGTGTCGTGCTTAGTACCGCAATAAATGTTTAATTTTCTTTATTTAAATGTGGTCAAAAGAGAGAGATGACCTGATACATGTGTCCCAGCAGTGGGAACATTAAGGCTGATTATGATATGGAGATGAGCTATGAATTTAACGAAAATTAACATTCTAGGTAACTTGTGAACGTGTAGACTTGTAACTTTTGATAAACTGGGCCCAGAAAAGAAAAACCAGTACTATAATTGCGTAACACAGTGTCAATCTGAATGATTTTGAAGGATATTGCTAATTCATTGCTTCAAAAGTTCGTAAAATTTGTCTGCTCAACAACTTAAATAACGCAATGAATATTGTTGAACTGTCAAAATGAAAGCCATTGTGTGTTGTGCAATTACCCCGCTGAACTTATCAAAAGATGGTGAATCGGGTCATACCTACCCCAAAAATATTCGATCAACACCTTTTTTCTTTCGAATCAGCTGTATCTACCCAACCATTCACAGTGAGAACATTCGTTCATTCATTTACACGTCAGTTAATGACACATTCATCGCGAAGCGAGCGCCAAGAGATGTTATCAAATCAGCGCGGAACACTCTAGAATAATAAATTATCGTCGGCAGCCTGTTACACGAATTAACGTTGAATAAAATTATTTTAAATCTGTTATGTCATGTGTCTGATGCCATGTTTAGGTTGGCTTTTCGTCCAGGGTTGCGGGAAAGTCCGAAAGGGATACCGGGACCCTTGGCAACAGGCAACTGAAGGAACACGGGTGGGTTTCAGTCGGTAAAAGTCTGACACGCTCTCCCGCTCCGCCCAGCCATTTGATGAATTCAAACCCGCAAAAAAAAAAAGACCTGGTTGTCAAACACAACTAAAAGACCTTTTAGAAATGACCTTTTAGAGACGCTATACCTACTTGGGGATACTCTTCGTATATGGAAATCAAAGATGCGTAAAGAATGGTCACCCAGCCATAGCACGCAGGGCTGCACGACTGCCAGATGTCCTGCACCTTAGGCACTTAACCACTAGCCCCTTATTCTAGGCAGTGGCTTATGTTGGGCAGAGACACATCCATCGGTTCTAGTTTTATAAGCGCACGGACATTAATAACACATTAAATGAAAGGATTCTTTTAAATGACGAGAGACAATACTTAAATCAGTCTGGAAGTACCCTGCCATTCGAAAAAGACCAGCTTTTCCCTACATTTATGTTCGTATAGCTCGTCAAAATGTACATAGGAACAGCTGATTTTCTTTTCGTGATTTGAGGGTTGGTCCAATAGTGAAAGTTGTACATAATGTTGAGTAAAATTACCTCTTAAGAGGATGCCCATGAATTCAATTTCACTTTGTATACAGTATGAAAGGGTAAACACCGTTGTCACTCAAACCATGGGTAGTTGACTTAAATATAAAAATAAATGACCCAGTAACAACAAAAAAAAACCTTATTTTCATTGAAAGATTTTAAAAAGTAAATATCCGTCACTGTCCCGATACTCATGGATACGCGCTCGAGAGAGCTGCGAAATAGCTGACTGAAGGGTCATGTAACGTTCCGCGCGCCCCGCCCGCCCCTGCCATCCGCCGCCCGCCGTGTTGAGATGCAAGTTCATTGCCCTTGCGTATAGGGTGAAATATTCTTGTGGAAAAAAGTAGATTTTCCTTTAAAAAAAAAAGGTTATTTGTTTCCATTGATTTTACGTTCTATTAATTAAACCAAACCACTGGTTTCAAGTATAACGGTGTTTACACTAACACCCTGTATAATATATATATAGGTATACATATTTCTATGAAATTTGGCACACAGGTGTTGGACCATGACCTGGATCAGGACTTTTTCTTACTTATCCCGGTAGTACGTTCCCGTGGAATAATTTCTGACCAACACGCAGGTGAATTCGCGGGCAAAAGCGCGACAATATTTTTGGGCATGAGCCCTTTTTTTTTTGCCGAAACAAGAAACGAAGAAAATTCACAATAAGGCATTATTTTTCTTTAACTTTCATCCTGGGAGCACTTGAATCTAAGTGCCGACGAAACTTGAATATTTTTGTTACAGTAAAAAATATTGAAAAACTGCGAGATGAAATTTTTTAATTAAAGAAGGAATGATTTAAGGGTCCGTGTTAAGGGGTCCTTTCTCTTAAGTGCCTGTTTTTGGTCTGCGTCGGGACAAAATCTTGAATTTGCAGAGACCTTGAGTTATTGGATTTTGTAAAATGAATAGTTTTTTGTTTGCGTTTCGGCTCGACAGGGATTAAAAAACGATTTCTATGAAACATAAAAACAACATTTAATTAAATAAAAACTTTTACCAAACAAAAACAACTGACTTCCAAAAAAACACAAAAAACTGAAAAATAAGTTTAATTTCGGTTGTTTCTTTTTAAGTTTTTACACTTTTTGGTTGTGGTACCTACCCCAAACAAATAGGAATACTATCACCTGCTATATAAATAACAGGGACGGAATAACATAAAACATAGTCCATGATATAGTGGTGGTGGGAAAAATACGTATTGTTGAAGCTAACTCCAAAACTGCGCAAGCAAAGTTAATAAAATTTATATATACCTCTGATGCACGACCTACGAATCATCATAATTGGCGGAGTAATCGTGTAACAAACACATTAAAAAAAAAAAAAAAAAATGCGTGGCTGTTTTTGGGGACTGCCAGTATAAGGGAAAACTAAGCAAAAATGCGTAACTTCAACGTAATCCAAACGGTAGACGGTAGATGGCGCTAAAAACATTTCTTCAAGCGTGACGGTGCCGATGACGCGAGTTCCATGATTTTTGTTCACAGTTTTCACTTTAAAAAAAAGCATAGAGTCGGATTAAGAAGCTCCTCCTTTTAGAAGTCGATTAAAAACCTTGTGGTGTGGTGTACCTTGTGGTAACAGCCGCACGAGTCGATCGAAGGCTTAGCTACGCATGCTACGGACGGATCGTGGATGGGACCATCCATTAGGTACATATCGTGATCCTTCTGTGCCTCGCAAAGCACGTTAAGCCGTTGATCCCGGCTGTTATTCGTCGATATTTGGCAGTCGTTACGGGTATTAAAAGCCTAAAAGTCTGACAATCAGTCTTACTAAGGGGTATCGTGTTACCCAGTAACTGGGTTGTAGAAGTCAGATATGCAGTCACTCTATGTAATATTATACTGGTATTCAGCTGCATCCAGTTAGACTGGAAGCCGATCTCAATATACGTAGTTGGGTAAAGGCTAGGGTAATTGATTGAGCTGGTATTTTGATCGCCTGTCATTTAATCATTTGCCTTTTACCCAAATCATAATTAAATGAAATAGCCATCATCTTAACTCATTTTACAAAAAACATAAACCACTTTTTCGGAGCCACATAACACAAACTGTAAGTTTTATTTTTTCTCCTTGTCACCATTGTGATCCAAGCCTGCCCAAGTAAGTGACTTTCTGTACATTATTAAGAATTAGTAGTTACCCACACTCTTACAAAATGTACCTACTTACACTACACAATTCTTTGAAACAATGTCACCGTACTTTAGGGTTGTTCTGAAGGGAAAAACAAACAATAGAAAATGCCATAGAACAAAACAATTTAGAGAAGCGACATGTACTTTCCTTTGTGGGTCGCACAGAAATAATTACCTACCTACTGACTCATGCCCACCACTACTATGACCCAGGCCACAGCAGGGCTGTCAATATTGTCGATGATCAAGCGTACCCTGTGCCGATGCAATCCTCAGAGAGTTGAACGTTTCTTACGCCACAAACTGTAGGCATTTTATAGGCCGCCACACCGAATTTTGCCTCTGAGAATTTCGAATTTCGCCACTGAGACCTCTGAGACATAGCACAGTCAGGAGCACGGAGCACACTTTCTTCTCTCACTCTCATAGTCCGATTGGACGGCAATCCGACATGACCGCAGAGAGATCAGTCGCAGGACCAACGGCTTAACGTGCTTTCCAAGGCACGGAGGTATCATACCGCTAACTTCAAAACTCCATTTATTCTGGAAAACACAATAACAATTTGCTAGACCTGGACATTGAACCAACCACGCAGTCGCACTTGCGACCACGAGATCAACGGGTCCGTCAGTGTAGGTAGGCATTTTGAACGTTTTCGTAATGAAAGTGTCGCTTCTACATTTTCTTGTTTTATGACAGTAGGTACCTAAACAAACACTGGAATGAACAGTATGTGTTTGTTCTCAACGACTCTGCATTTATAATGGGTATAAATTTTACACCGTATATGAAGGTAAGGAAGGTTAAGTGAGCTTCAAATAATTATGAATTAGGAAACTAAGGAGGCCTAAAATAATTATAAATTAGGAAGGTATACGATATGCTTCTGCCCACGTGAAATTATCACCCGCCCGTGCTTTTACTTCGTTTCTTTCTGACTTTTTTTTATTTTGCTTGGCTCCGATGTATCGTAGCGTAATGTTAACAACTTTCTTCAAGAATTTGGCTATGAAATTAAAAAAAAAAAATCTAATCCAATGATATTATATTCATATAATATCATTGTTCTAATCCGACTGGTAGTTCCGGAGATTAGCGCGTTCAAACAAAAAACATACTCCTCAGCTTAATTTTAGACCTGGGTTAGGCTTTATGATACTTTTAATCCTGATATTCCCACGGGATCGAGACTTAATCGAGTGAAACCGCGTGGCGTAGCTAGTAAAATATAATTACTAGACACTTTATATTGTTTAAGAACATTTTAGCTAGCTGTAAGTTTACCGAATACAATAAAATAGAATAAATAAATAGGTACATACATTTCTAAGTTCAATATCTGAAGCACGTGTAATCATGTACCTTTCCACGTATTTCCAGGACCTTTGATCTACTAAATTGAAAGAATATTATTTACATTGAAACACATTTCTGTACCAATAAAAATGTATTCACTTTGAACATTTTATACCGTTCTCAAGTGTTTTTGGAAAAAAGACAGAATATGTGTAAACAAGCCACTGGAAAATACGTAATAATATCCTTTGCACCATTTGCTTATATTTTAGACAAAAATACCATCTTCTTTATAGATATTTGGGTAGTCCCCAGAATATTACGACCACAGTCCTTTAACGTATAGTACCTCATAATATCAAGTCCTTATAATAAAACCTAGACTTGATACCCTCTCAAAACCTAAGTCCTTCATTTTCTTATAAGAAAGCCGTCCCTACTTCATCACCATTTCATATATCGATGGTCATTCTGTAGTTAAGTCACCATTTTACTTAGACCCCCAAATATTCCCCACTCTGATTGAATTATGAAGATTGGAAGGGTCAGTGTGAGCTGGTTGGTATTAGGTGTAGGCTTAGAGCTAACTTCGGACAGTCATATGACATAATATCGGGCTCTTTTGTGAGAAAATCGCGGCCATTTCTCAAGGGGATGGCCGCGTAGGGTGCAGTGCACGGTTTTACGACAACATTTGTTGACCGATGTGATTCTCATTGTGAAATGGAGATTGTGGATGAGAACAAAATGTAGTTACCTTATAGCTCTTTTACCTGACTACGGCGAAGCAAAAAGGAGGGTTATGATTTTGACCGGTATGTTCATCAAAACATCAAAAAGTCAACTAATAAAATAAAAGTAAAATTTTTAAAAACAAGCTTTTTATGATGAGTCCAAACACGATGGTGCTTTTTGTTTGATTGAGGAGTTCCTATGCCTAACTTCCGGCTCCATCATCAGACCAGCTCCATGGTATCATATTTTCAAAATGTCTCGGTAGTTGTCTCTATGCCAAGTTTCAGCTCAATTGGATGCCAGGAAGTGCTTGAAAAATGTATGACAAAAGGAGAAACACATACGAACAGAGCATGCTAATATAAAGCTTGTAATAAAAAGATATAAACAAGACATCACAGACAACCAAATTCAAAAATCCGGAGTCACACGTAATCTGTTCGATTTATGTCCTAACATGTGTGACTCCTGATTTTTAAATTGTCTGTCTGTGATGTCTTGTTTATATCTTTTTAGTTGACTTTTTGTCGTAGTTGGGTTTTAGTTTTATAACTTTTATTTTTTAAGAATTTGTTTTGTGTCTGTAATTGTAGTTCCTTGCTTATTTCTGGAGCAAAGCCACTCATTGCTAATAGACGTTTGCAAACTCCACAAGCAGAGTAAAGCTTGATGTTTGGTCCAAAGGGGAAATCTAACGTCCACTTTTTCCGGATTAGTAACGGTCATGAGCCGACCTCTTATTTTTATTGAAATTCCGTCCTACTGCTACTAAGCCGACCCCCGTTTGTCTTTTTAAAAAAAAACAATAATTCTACTGGTACCACTTTAATTCACCACAGTACAAAAAAACACAGGCACACAAGTTCTTGGGTACTTATATTTTGGCAATGTCCCTCTTAATTGCTCCCTTAATTTAGGCACACTAGATTACGCGACGACTTCCAGAATCTAACTAACTGAATTATACATATTATTTCTATGCACTGGGTAAAAATGCAACATCAGTACTTTATTAAAGAAAAAATACAGTGTTTAGAAGTAAAAGCTGACTTAGGCTTTATTGCCTTGTAATTACGGTTATAACACTACGTTGGTTCAGCTCAGGGTCAACGTGTTACCAATGACGCGCGGCCTACTGTACACAAAGCTGAGCAATCGGCTCCTGCACTAAGCGGCGAGAGTTCATTCTCATTTTAATTTAGTCCAAGAAACTGTCCCGGGCCAGGGTACTACCGCAGGTACTCTACTTACTTGTGAAAGTAAGAGAAATCCTTGGACAAGAGAAAGGCAAAAGTTTAATTTAAAAAATCCAACAAAGTAAAGAAATTAAAAAACGAACACTACCGTAACGTAATCAACTGCACAATGTTCAATTTCCGAACTTTGCCGAGTCAACACGAGCGCAAACATGCATTTTACGGAATTAAACGAGTAGCAGAGTAGCATAGACGGTGCCAATGGGCCATTTACTTCAATGTATTTCGAAGGAGACTTTCAAAAACTGGTTTCGTATCTAAATTGAATATTTGAAACACCAGTGCTTATTGCCCATTGCTCTGTATATTGCCAAATCAGCCTATAATGTTCCCACTGCTGCGACACAGGCCTCCTCTCTTCGAGAGGGAGTGAGCTGCGGGCCCAGTGCGGGTTGGTAGATGTCACATGTCTTCGAATTATTGGCTCGCGACAATATAAGAAGTCCGTTTTGACGTTTCGTTCTCGTACATGTAATAAAACGTTATGCCTTGAGAATTCGTTTTAAGCAATGTAGATAAGTCGTCGATTACAAGCTCTTTAAGTATGGTCTCGAGAATCAGTATAAAAGAAACCAATTTTATTTACGCTACACAAAGCATTTTTATAGCTGTCAAAACGGACTTCTTAGATTGTCGCGAGTTCTAGGACATGCCGGTTTCCTCACGATGTTTTCTTTCACCGTTTTGAGAGCAGTGGTGATGAAATTATTTACACAAAGTAAAGCGCCTGTCTGGGTTCGAATCAACGACCTACAACTCGTAAGTCGAGGCCGTTGCCGCTGAGCTATCACTGCTCACTGCTCTGTATACTGCTGAATGACAACTATAGCACCGAATAAGTATGGAGTAGTTTTGTAATAATTAATATTATCTCGTAATTTTTTATCAATATTTTTCTTTCAACATACATAATATATCATATCATCACGCCTGTATTCCTCAAGGGTTAGGCAGAGGTGCTCTTACAAAACCAACGAGTTACGAGTCCATACGTCCAACGAGTTACGTCTCAGCTCAAGTTCACTCCTTATCTCGCTAGCGACACTGCTCACGGACTGAGTGAGAGACTGAGCGGCGGGGAGGAGGCTCCAAGGCGCCAATAGTTTAGGTAATTTCATTTTACTGCGAAAATAATAGTAATAACAAAAAAAAGCATACTTATAGTGTCTGCTTTATAGTTAGTTCAGATAATAAGCAAAGTTGTATGATCTAATTTTAAATATTTTTTTAATACCAGCGCGCAGCAGTTTATTGTTCGGTTTGGAGGTAGAGGTAACTTTGGATATATTTTTCTATAGAGAAAATTTTATGGAATCCTGTTTTCATCAAACATGGTATTTAACATTAATCCTCAACTTTATCGTCATTTTATTTCAAAATTAATGCTGCAGTATTTTCGATCTAACAGAGGATCATGCTAAGCAATGTGAGGTATTATATGTAGACTCGAAATTAATAAAAATCATGAGCAGTTTTCTCCCTGGAACACGTAATATTATTGTACCTTTCGTCTAAAAACTATAAAGGACAATCAAAAGACTAAATTCTTTTCAAGTAGCCGTGTGCCGCGTTATCGCGTCTTTTATGTCTACATGTGATATTGTTACAAAAGATGCCGCCAGCCAATATCAAAGGTTACCGGGTCATAATGACCTTTTTATGTCTAAAGTATTTTTTTGCTGAAAATATTTGAACATTTTATATTGGCTGATATTTTTCACTTGTTATTTTGTTTGCACTTCAAAATATATGAACTTATCAATATATTTTAGAATAAATAAGTTATCATAACAACTCATAACTTTGCACCCTGTTCCCCGAAGGTTTGGGCAGAGGTGTACCTACAGTGTACACCCACATTTCGACAGTTATGTTTAAGTACCATGTAATAGGGGGCGATGCCATCAAACAGGTACAAATCCAAAACTCCGGGATGGTAAACTGAGAAATTCCAGTTAGAAACCCAATAACACTTTAATAAAAAAAAAAAAAAAAAAATCATTTAATTCAGACAAAAAAGTCCATAGGCACAGCAAGGTAGTTAGTAACAAGAATTTTGCTTATAACTAATGTTAGTAACAAAAAGGTAATGCAATCTAGACTCACCGTCTACCCCTGCACAATAGGCTCATCGGCCTCGCAACACATGGAGTTCGGTAAACCTACTAAGCAGAACAGTATCGGTTCTCTCGCCAATCATCCTCAGGACGCTATTCGCCCGACCCTAGAATCGAACCAAAGACATCATGCTCAGTAGTACCTAGAATAAATAAATGTTTAATAATGTCTTAAATTCTAATTCTATTTCTATGTTATTCGAGTGGGACATTTTAATCAAAAGGGCAAGATCCAAGGGGTGAGCGGGGCCCACACCTCTAATTCTAATAAAAGTTTAAACCACCAGATACCAGTAGTGTCGCGGCGACACGTTCCCTGCTTCTGCTGCCTGCAGTCGGCTACGAAATTGTATTTTTAGCCTGAAAAAGATCAATGTAGGTACCCACTCATCATTATAAACAACTTTTTTAAAAGCACACACCCCAAAACAAAAGCCCCGAAGAAAAATAATTAGCAGTTCCATTCATTTATGTGAACACAAATGTATGGTACAGCAGATCTTGTTTTCACTTGCTTGACAGTTGACTATACATCTACTATACAGCATTTAATCCATTTAAAGCCTGCAATAAATCACTTAAGCACGAACACAATTTACCTAATACATCGTTCGCGAGTTCTAATTTATTGATCTCATCGTGTATTCGTCTCGTAAACACTTTAAAATTATTTATGTGGTGTATATCAAAGATTTAAATCGCTAGATTTGCCCTCACCGTACTTAGTCACGCGAAAAAGTGTCCATACTGAGAAGGGTCACATATAACATGATTATACAGCGTTTCCATGACGTTCAAGTCAAGTCACTGCGTCATTGTGTGTCAGAGGTGTCAATGTGACTATCTTCTGACGCGAAATATCTAACGATATAAATCTTTGGTGTATAACACAATTTAGTATTCATATTATGACTGCTAATATAATTTGTGTTTTATGTGACAGACTCTGCAATCCATCAGCATTCTGAGGCCTTATATTTTGTTAAAATTTATTACTAATGTTGAAGCATACGTTATGTTCAAGCTATGGAATTTTAAATTGAAAATGAGAGGGATTTTATGCAGTAAGCATAGATGTGCAAACTGTTACCATGAATTTAGCACATGATTCGATACCCACCAGCGTTGAAATTTTCGACGATGATTTTAAAAAAAACTGTTCGATACATTTTGACCGGGACCTTGTATTTATTATAATTATACTCCTTGCGCGGTAAACTCTGGTTGCGCGATGCAGGATTTTGCTTGACGACTGTATGATGTAATTGTTATTAAATAATTATGATCCTTTCTAAAGTCAAGTCATGCAAAAAGACGGGGCTTGTGGCTAAGTAATAACAGCTGCACGGGACAATTGATCAGGTTAAGCTACGCTTACTGCGGTTGAGTCGTGGATGGGTTACCGTCTTTGCCTACCAACACCCCTCGGTGGCTCGGAAAGCACGTTAAGCCGTTGGTCTTGGCAGTCATTCGTGGACTTTTGACAGTCGTTAGACTGACAACCAGTCTACCAACCTGGTCTGCCCCCGCGTGGTGGATTACGGCCCACTCCCCCTTAGACAGAGGAAGCGTGTGTCCCAGCAGTGGGAACATTATAGGCTGATTATGTTTATAATTGCAGTCATCAGCTGTGTGGATCTAAAGAGGCTGCAAATGATACTCAGAAAAAACGAAATTAAGTATAATACTTACTAACTTATGCACACAGATTCTCAAGACAGATGTATTTTTTTAAATTCAGCTGGGGCACTGGAACTTAATTAGAGAGTTGATTTATTAACTGAACGAGGCAAGGATTGCTAACGATAGTTTGGTTTGTTTTACTGCGTTTCTTTTGCACTATTTATGCAGACTTAATGCCTCAGGCATTTTAAGGCAGTTGAGCTTTTTCATGACTTCATCATCAGCCTAGCCTTTTCCTAACTATGTTGGGTTCGACTTCCAGTCTTACCGGTTGCATCTTACATGAAGCGACTGCCTATCTGACCTCCACAATCCAGTTACTGAGTACCCCTACCCCTTAGTAAGACTGGTTGTCAGTCTTTCGGGTTTCTGACTATTAACTACTTAATAAATAACATACTAATTAACATAACATTTAACTTAGTAACTTAGGTGCTTGGCGTCGTTCTTAGACGTACGCCTATAAGTACTCACTTTGAAAAAATAAACAACTTCTTTGCCAAAGTCCTAGAACTACGTGTCCTAGTACATAAGTACCGAATGGAAATCATTTAATTCAAAAACTCAAACTCAAAGCATTTATTTCAATTAAACCATTTACAGTCACTTTTGAATTGTCAAGGAGTCGGTCAGTCAGAAATATGAAGCTAGTTGCCCATTCCAAAGCGTAGTAGGTACCTATGGAGAAGAACGGGCAAGAAACTCCACGGACACTCTTATAAAATCAAAATATTGTTACAAAATATTGGTTACATCATTTATGTTGAAATTATACATGTGAGAACAATCTAGAAAGCACGTTAAAAGCGTCCGCAATTATAACAAACAAATCAAAAATTAAAATAAGCCATGGCAGCTAAGAGATGACGTCATGTAAGTGATGACGTCATGATAACGTCATGAAAGTAGGGGCCTACGTGATGTGCGTACCGTACAATGGTACACGCGCTTTAGATGTCTAGTTTAGGTAAACAGACTTGAAGAGAAGTAGAGAGAGGCTTTAGAGGGGCTTGTGGCTAAGTAATAACAGCCGCACGGGTCGATCGATCTAGTTAAGCTACGCTTGCCGCGGTTGGTCTGTGGATAGGTGACTATCTTTACATACCAAGACCCCTCGTGCCTCGGAAAGCACGTGACTGCGTTGGTCGTGGATCTTTGACAGTCGTTACGGGAGTCGTCTGAAGCCCGAAAGTCTGACAACCAGTCTTACAAAGGAGTATCGTATTACCCAGTTACTGGGTTGTGGATGATTTTCATTTTGATGATTTGATTTTGATTGATTTTTGAGGTATTCACATGTATATAGTATTTTTTAAATTGTATTTTACCTAACCTAATTACGTACGTGTGTCACTTTTTAGTTCGTAAATTGCTGTATAACGACTTGTGATTTTAATCTGAAATGTTGTGCATGAAAACTTAAATAAATAAAATAAATCAATCAATCAAATACTTATTTAATCCAATAAACACAAACATCTCTCCTAACTAATCAATCAACAACTTGACAAACGTAATCGAAAATCAAAAGAAAAATAATCCTTGAAAAAATAGAGCTTAGTTTTGGCCTCGGCTTAGTTCAATATTCGGCAGTCCCCCAATAGCTGCTGAGGTATTGATCAAACTTATCCGGTGATAATCTTCGGCCCAGCCGAAACACGACCTTTTATTCTTTATCTAGGGTTCCGTGGTTACTAATGCCTTTAACTTGCGTAGAATATTTAATTAAGTAAGTACCTTTCTTGTTTTTTTTTTTTTATAAATGTTGCTACTTTAATTTTTTTTGTTAAATAATTTTTTTTTATTTTTATTTGTGGTTTGTAGAATATAAACTACATAGCTTGAATTAGAAAGAGATGGTTGTGGATTAAACTAAACAACTTGAATATTTCTATGATAAAAAAACATTATGTTGACTCACGCTTGACGTTAATAGCCAAGGAGTTTTTATACCTCATTTAATTAAGATTTTTAGAGTTTAAAATATTAACTAGTATTTCTATCTCTTCAATAAATCTTAAATTGACAAGGACAGCATGAGACTAGCGATTTAAAATTGACTTGCGTTTATATTAAGCCGCTAGTCACTTACATATACCGTACTAGCTTCTGCACATAAATATTCTTCTTCAAAATGGCTAACTGATTGTTAGAAGCAGTCGTATTCAGTTACCCACGTCCGCTGACTCGTATAAGTTATTCAGGGCACGACTGTAACTTGGAGGCACGAGGATATTAGGACTTACATACTTTATATTCGTAATTGCTTACAAATTCTTGGACAAGGTTCTTGGGATAGTAAGACGGCGAATTATATTTTATCTATGAAAAAAAAAATGTATCGTCAAATACATGAAAATTGACAGATGTCAGTTTGACATTAAGTTTTTTTTTTCTATATCGCGATCCATTTTGCTGATATTAACTTAAAATGGGGTTCTATAAATAACTGTTCTAACACTTCTAACGAAAATAAAAAGAGCCAAATAATTGTGTTACCTACTCCTATAATCTTTTAGTTTGAACTCAACAACACGGAACCCAAGCTTTTTCTTTCTGTAAAAATTGGTGAGGCGGGTTTTCTTTCAGTTCGCTCCCTTCGGGTGATGGATAGGGGCTTTGTCTTTACAAATTGAGATCTCGTTGAGCCCGGCTTTGCTCACAGAAAACACGTATAAATATCGCTGCTTTAGGGAAATACATAATACAGGCGTTTTATTAAAATTATGATTGACGCCCTTTTGGATTACGTGGTTATTTCTATTTGGCCGTGTTACACGTATTTTATTTACTGAAAGATTTGTCTGTGAAGTTTAGAATTTATTTACTTGAAGTTACGTTTTCAACATCTTTAGGCCGGAATAACCTACAAGGTACTTGGTCTAAACCTCCTTCCTTGGGTATTAAACATTTATTTAAAAAAATACCCTATAAATATTCAATTCAGCCAATTGAATTTTAGTTACAATTTTTTTTTTAAGGATTGAGTGGTTTGTTTTCTCTTGATACCGGGAATCAACACGCGTACCTACTTATAGGAGACGCTCGTGCGTATTAAATCCGTCAACCATGATAAACGAGCTTGTGGTTTCACTCGAAATAACAGACTACTGTTATTGTTCTACTAACCGAAAAGTTTTGTTTTTCCGATCTGGCTGTTACGAAAATCCTGGACGTAAATAAAATATTCGGCTTCAAAAATCACAATGAACAATTTCAAAATATGAACGCATTAAAATTTCAACGAAAGCAATAAAAAAAATTAGTAAAAAATATAATATTCAAAAATGGAACAAAAGTAACATGGCATTCTTTCTCCCAACGAGTCGAGTTGTGTTCGTCCACATTTTAAAGTTATTCATATAAGTGCACTCGCCGCACCACATTTGCACAGGATGAAAAGCGTATTATCTTTGCCCGGACTAGAAAAATAAAATAATGTAAGTTGTAATGGAGTGACATTTTGGCAAACGACGACCGACGACGAGATTGCTGTTTTATGGCAGCCGCTGTATGTTGTCACATTTTGCACGGAAGATTGCAGATAAGTGTCAATTTGCTAAGTAGTAGTAATTGTTTATACCTATTAGGAGTTGAGATATTCGGAGTACGACTCTAGTAGTAAGACTGTAGGTCTTATTAAATAAACTTAGAAACTCACGCACTGACTTATTAGTAGGTACCTACTACTTGTTACAATGTTAGGACTATTGTAATATCGTATACTTTTACAATCTTTGTAAATATGTGAGCACCGTGTATCTGGTAATTTATTTATTTATCATTGCTCCATTTATAATTCTTTTTACCTTTTGTGGTAGAGTAATCTTATTGTAGGTGCATCGTCTTCACATTTAATTATATTCATGTATACAAAATATTGTAAAACATTTTTAAAAGAGTAACGGTGGAGTTTCTTGCCCATTCTTCTACATAAGAAAACTACCTTTTGGAAGGGGCAACTAGAATCAGTTCTATTTCTTTGTTTGTTTTAACGTTCAAAAGTGCCTTATATGTGCCTATTTGAAATAAATTATTTGATTTTGACTTTGACTTGTTCAAAGAGTGTCTAATGTCAGTTTTATGTCAAACTCCATAAATAAAATAAATGTGTTTTTATGGTGTGCTCAACTGATACACACGGTTTTGTGGTAAAAAGGCTAGTGTTTTTATTAGGTACGCATTGTTTTATAGAAATGCGAAACGCTGCGATTGAATGTAGAATAGTAGTAGAATGTAGAATAGTAGTAGAATGTAGAATAGTAGTAAAATGTAGAGTCGTATTACGTAGTGAATAGTTGAACATAGCGCAAAAAAAACATTCATAAATATTAGTAAAATCGACATAGCCATTTTTGAACTCGCGCCTAAAAATGTCAAACAAACGGGAGTTCTATCTGGACTAGATTTAAAAGTCAACAAAAGTCCGTTTGTTTTTTTCGGCCTAACCATTGTCAAAATACAGATTCACAGCGGTTGGCCATGCGTTTATTTCACAGCTGGCCGTTTTGAATTTTGCACTACATTCGGCTCCAACCTTCTCGGTACGTAAAACTTTTTGATACGTAAAACCTCCTATCTAGAGTATGTCCGTGACACCCGACGCGATAAAACCTTTTGATTTTATTTTTTTCCTATGCACATGCGTCGTTACGTGAGACATATGAAATCGGCAATCGGTTGTTTATATGAGTTTGTTCCAGGAAAATATTTTTTAGTTGCTACGGAAGCTTTTCAAACTTTTATTTTGTTCTTTTTTTAATATAATATAATATATACTTTATTTCGGACTACATCCATATAATGTTAGTAAAACCATGTTAGTAAACTTTTAAAAACTAAAACTGACGTGGCCCAACACACATTGGCACGTGCCTCCGCACCCAGTGTCTTACAAAGGGACTGTCTACTTTGTCCAATAATGTGTTTAGGATGCTGTTGGAGCTTCCGCGCAACCTGCCCATTATTGACGCTGTTCTTTTCCTCATAATTGCATGAAAATCGTCAACACGGGCTTCCGCGAACATCTGCGAAGCGCTGCAGAAGCGCGGAAGCCCCATCAACATCCTAAACCCATTATTATATTGAACGCGCAGGACGTTGTTGGCCCTCTGAGTATATTTCACCCACAAGCTGCACGTGTAGAAGGTTTGGCAGTATGCCTTGAAGAGTGAGACTTTTACACCCTTACTACAACGCGCAAACCTGCGGGCTACCATATTACATCGAACTGCCAACGCCCTCCGCTCCCTCTCTATATCAGCATCGTCAGATAAGTCCTCCGTGACTACGTGCCCTAGGTATTTAAATTTTGTGACTCTTTGTAGTGGTTTTTTTAATTGTATTTTATTTTTTAATGGATTTTTCTTTATTGCTGACTGAAAATGGATGAAAAGTAACTAAGTACAGAGTGATTGATGATTTAGGTCGCGTTTAAATTAAAAAAATTGTAATAAATAAAATTAAATACAACACTTATTATCACGCCTGTATTTACCGAAGGGTTAGGCAGATGTAAAATACACCCACATTTCACCAGTTATGTTTAAGTCCCATGTAATAGGAGCAAGAAAGGGTAGGGTTAAAGTAGGTAGGGTAGGTAGAACGGGTAGGTTGAAACACAAACGAAATATTATTCTTCGTATTTCGCATTTTAAGAATAACATAACATAACATAATCAGCCTATAATGTTCCCACTGCTGGGACACAGGCCTCCTCTCTATGAGAGGGAGTGGGCCGTAATCCACCACGCGGGCCCAGTGCGGGTTGGTAGATGTCACATGTCTTCGAATTTTTGGTTCTAAGACATGCCGGTTTCCTCACGATGTTTTCCTTCACCGTTTTGAGAGCAGTGGTGATGAAATTATTTACACAAAGTAAAGCGCCTGTCGGGGTTCGAACCTACGACCTACAACTCGTAAGTCGCGGCCGTTACCACTGGGCCACCACTGCTCTAAGAATAAGAATTTTGAGAATTAGTCCTTAAAAGACTCAGTTGCAATTTTTTAAATCGGGCATTCAGCGCCTAAACCGATAAAACATTGTAATGACCTATTTATCAATGACAATTAGGCAATTCTCGATCTCTCGTGTCGGAATGAGCGATACGACATTAGCTCATGTGATACTAAATAATACTGATTAACTTTACAGCACTGATAGCAATTACCAACTGGCATTACAACAGCAAAGAAATCTCCCTGATTTATCCCGATTGAACTTTCACAAAATCGTCGTAAAACTCTCGAAGTGGAACCAATAATGCCGGAAGCTGGCAGGCTTCCCGAACACTCCATAAGAAACCCATCGGGTTATAAATTTACAGGAAAAATATAACAGACAGAGATGTACAGTCACGGACTTTAATTGATGAGCCACCTTCAAACTTTTCAATTTTGCAGGTTCATACATTCACGAGATTACACGATTAAACACGAACTCAAATCGCAAGCTAGTAAACAAGATGACAAATAAATTACTTTTAATCGGAAATATCCATAGAGGTTCACTAATAAGTTCTCAATGATAAAAATAAATACAATGTTGCATTAAGTTTATCCAATCTATTTGATACCGACCTCCTTTGAATCATAGCTCATTAACTCGATAATTATGAAAACATAACTGAAGACAGTGACAGTTGAAATATCAAGATGACAAATAAATTACTTTTAATCGGAAATAGTCACATCCATAGAGGTTGACTAATAAGTTCTTAATGATAAAAACATATATAATGTTGCATCAAGTTTATCCAATCTATTTGATACTGACCTCCTTTGAATCATTTCATCAGCTCATTAACTCAATAATTCTGAAAACTTAACTGAAGACAGTGACAGTTGAAATATCGATGTCAGAGAATTTCTCCGTAGGTACGCTAACGTTACTATGCAACAGTAACCTAGCAACAATTGTTTATCGTTGCTAGGTTACTTTTGCTAGACCTGCAATTGGTTGACTTTGAGTAGTCACTGCTGTCAAGTTTGTAGTTCTGCTCTCAGGTTAGCCAACCGGTAAAGATATGAAATATAATTTTCTTCTTTTATTACGAAGACATATGACTTTGCGTGTCGGGAACCGAATAAACCCGATTTGCATTACACGGCTAAAATGCGAACAGTGCCAGGTGGCTCATCAATTAAAGTCCGTGACTGTAAATTCATGTGAAATAAAATAAAATTACATCAAGTGGAATTTGCTCACTCATTTGCAAACTATCTGACCTCAATCTGCCTAACCTTTTCCCAACTATGTTGGGGTCGGCTTCCGGTCTTACAGGATGAAGCTGAATACCACTATTTAACATCGAGCGTATGCCTATCTAACATCTAGAACCCAGTAACTGGGTAATACGATACCCCTTAGTAAGACTGGTTGTCAGACTTTCGACGACTCCCGTAACGACTTTCAAAGATCCACGAATGACAACCTGGACCAACTGCTTAACGTGCTTTCCGAAGCCCGGAGTAAAGATGGTCACCCATCCACGGACCAACCCCGGCAAGCGTAGCTTAACCAGATGTATCGACCCGTGCGGCTGTTATCACTTAGCCACGAGCTATATCTGATCCCAAATACTACATTTTTGCTTTGACTGTATAATATTACAAACACATTTTTTTTATAGTTACAATCACCGAACAAAATAAGCTAAAACAAAATATTTTGCCCGACCAAACTGGTTCATGTGACAAGCTGTTTCATATACATGTAAACTTTTTTCATTAGGTACTGAGTATGAAAACACCCTTTTCCTCTGTATTGTCAAAAGTTCATGTGCTTAAAAAGTTTATATAAAATAAAACAAAGATCTGTTGGTTTATAAAAAAACTAGGTGTGTTTCTGGGATTATTTAAGTATTTTAAGTGATACTTGAGTTTGTCCCATAATATGTAGGTGTAGTGATTTTATAGCGCTCTGTGGTAGTGACTTGAACGAAAAAAAATGAGTCACAATGACAGTTTGATTGACAGTGACAGTGACACTGACAAGCGCACAAGCATTTAGTTTTTAAAAGTCATCGTTCGTGGGTGTAATAATTTACAAACAACTAAGTAGCTACCTGCTTAATTAAAAAATCACCCACTCAGGTACAATCAGCCCCAAAAAGGTGTATACATGGACAAAGACCCAGTTCATTGTCAGCAACCTTTGTTCCATAACATTGTATCCACCGTTCATAGGGTTTTGGGACAAAATGTTCCTTTTGTTTTGGTAAAATAACTTGTATACTATGTTTTGTACCTGTACGGTGGTTACAATGTTATGGAACTGTTGTTGTAGACAATATCTATCTATAAGTAACGAGCGGCCCGCCCCTGCTTCGCACGGTTATTTGGACTTGACAAAACAAAGAGATTTCTTAGCTATAAGTAACTTTAATAGTAACGTAATTAACACATAAACCTTCCGGAATCAATTCTCTAAACGATA
This sequence comes from Lithophane semibrunnea, assembly GCA_947363905.1. Classification (NCBI taxonomy): domain Eukaryota; kingdom Metazoa; phylum Arthropoda; class Insecta; order Lepidoptera; family Noctuidae; genus Lithophane; species Lithophane semibrunnea. The sequence continues at coordinate 3,730,379 of OX376195.1, read as the reverse complement.
TTAAAATCCTCATCAAAATCTATTGAGTGGTTACAACGTGGACATACAGACAAACACGAAAAGCGACTTTAATTTATGAAATGTATAGATGAGACCTTTAGACTTAAGTTTGCAATGTATAAGTTTGGAATGTATGAGCCTAATAATAAAATAAATCAGGATGTTCACAAATGTAGTCGCTCTGCAATAGGCCGTTATTAACTCTTATTGTGCTAATTATATCAGACGGTTTCATTAATTTATTAAAGAGGTAGGAACAATTATTAAGAGTCTTCAGATCATTCAAATGGTTTAGGTATTCCTCTCTTGGTGTATTTTTTTTTTTATATGAATCGTCTGATGAAATGCTTTCATCTGATTTAGTAGCCAGGATTATCCATCAGCAACTTGCTCTGAAATACAGCCTAGTGGAATCGGAAGTGCCGTACTACAGGTACGTGCCCGACCCAGTTCTCGAAAATGGAAATATCACATTGTACTGGGATCGATCCATCATCACTGACAGGACTATTGTTGCCAATAAGCCTGATATAGTGGTGGTGGATCGAACAGAGCGGCGCGCAATGATCATTGACATAACGGTCCCGCATGACGGGAACCTCGTGAAGGCCGAGAAAGATAAACAAATCAAGTATCTTGACTTGGCTCACGAGGTTGTCGACATGTGGGATGTGGACTCTGCGATCATTGTGCCGATAGTCGTATCAGCCAATGGCTTAATTGCCAAGAGCCTCGACCAACACCTAAGGAGGCTCTCGTTGGGCAGCTGGATTAAGGGCTTGATTCAGAAAGCTGTACTCCTGGACACGGCTCGCATTGTTAGGAGGTTCCTCTCTCTGGAGCCCTGACCGCCGGTAGCTTGGACCCTGTTCCCGATACCGGTGGGCTACTATTTTTTATATTTTTAAATGTTTTATATATTTTTTTTATTCTAATATTTAAAAATATAATTTATATGTGTGAAAAGTGAAATAAAGGAAATAAATCAAAAGTCATTTATTCGAACTATGCTGAGAATCAGCACTTTTCTAACGGTAAAATTACCTACTTAAGACAGTCTTCCAAAACGGCCACCCTTCACACCATTAATAAAATGATTCTTTGTCCGTGTATACGTCTTTTTGGGGCTGACTGTACATACTTACATAAGTTAATAAGTAGGTATCCTCGTTACTTATATCATACTTACTCAATTCCTAGAACCGAGGTTATTTAGTTCAAACAAGGCAAGTTACAGAGTTGCTAATACCCCTAAACTTGACGAGGCAAAACTTTACTCTTGTATATCGAGTAAAATTTTGTTTAAAACCTTCTTGGTAACTCCGATGTGCTTAAAATTAAGTTCCGTACAAATTATGTTTTGAGTTATGTTGAAGGAGTTTGAATTGGGATCGGAAGGGGACTTTATGTGAGTGTAATTTGATCAGCATATTCGACGCTTGTTATCATATTTGGATAGGAAGTAAGGATTGGGTGCAAGAGTAAGCGATGTTGGATCGTGTTGTCCGCGACCTGCGTCTACGACTGCGGCGAAAAATTTTTAGAAGTTATTTAGAGCGTGGCATGAGTCTCCATGGTGCGACTTGCGGAGAGGAGAGCGGCACAGAGACCCTAGGCAAAGTGACATTCTATCAGCGATAACGATGATGGAAAAGGAAAAAATGTATAGGACTGCTTATGTGTAGGATAGCTTAAGTCAATCCTGTTGAAATTGTTGTAGAAATACGAAACGCTTTTGAAGCGATTGTCACTTGTCTAGGCCCTCAGAAACAATAGAGTGCCGCCCCGCGCCGCAAGATGAACCGGCAGGACGCACCGCCCAATATCATGGCCCTGGCCTTTATGCTGCTTTCTACAAGGCCTTAGATAGAGCACTCCCTATAGATCGGAAAACAAATCGGTAGGAAGCGACCATTGTACCATGCCAAATAAAAACAAAACGTCTATTTCTGAACACAAATTCCAATTTCCCAAAAAAATACTATAGACATACTTAGATATATTTAGTAAACTATTCCGCTTAACTATTCTTCAAGAGACATAAAATTTTGATTGATTGATTGATTTGCGACTGCAATCGTCATCCTGAGGATGCCTCGTTTAGAGGTGAAACACTTGTCGATTTATTACAGGGTTTTTATGAGTCACGCCTATTTCCCGCAAAGTCACGCCTATTTCAAGTTTCTCGTGAAAAGAAAATCAAATAACAATTACTTTAATCCACGTCTGCAGTAAACGCTTCATATAAATATTATTTTAAACAATTTATATTATTGTATGAGCTAACACAAGCCAACACGATGAAAAAAAGCTACGATATTTACATGTTGTTTTCATTAAAACGTTCTAGTTAGTCACGTCGGCAACGAGACGCGTAAAAACGTGATAAAATTGAAATACCTACCATAACACTACAAACCCTTAAAACGAACACGTAAGGAATCTTGAACCTTACGCCTTTACAATAAGAGCTGTGAAATTAATATATGAGCGAAAGTTTAAGTTGGTAAAGTACAAAAGTAAAGCCATCCAAACAGGGACTTCTGCCTTCGACAAGCAGTTTGTATAACAAGAGAAACGTAGATTTACGAGGATTCTAACTTTTCTATTAAAAAAAAACGACAACAGTCGGGATGAAATACGTCTTGTGGGTAACATTACAACGATTAGAAACGTTCATACAAATGTATTGTATGTTCCGATAGTTCATAATTTACAACATACCACATAACATCGCGGCTGTAATCCCCGAAGGGTTAGGCAGAGATGTACCTATAGTAGGTACACCCGCTTCTCGCCAGTTACCTTTAAGTCACATGTAATAGAGGGCGAACCTATCGCCATCAACCTGGCACTCTAGTCTCCGGGCTGTTACTAAGAAAATCATGATGGAAAAACCCAATATCACTTTGCCCGACCTGGAAATTGAACCCAGGAACTCATGCTCAGGAATAGCGGTTGCAAATGAGCCTGTCATATTACAACCGAAATAGCTCCGTTAGGGTCAGCGTATGCTGAGACGCAGGTGACGCAGGTCCACGCAACGTAAGGCAGAGCAGATTTTGTAACGGATGAACGTACTGACAGCTGCGTATACTGCGGTGCAGGCACGTGCGACGCAGACATGTGCCTGTCCTGCTCTGCGTCTGGTTTTAGAGCCGGCATAGATTTCCGCGCGTCGCATGCTGTGCTGCGATACCTGCGTCTCAAAAACAAGTGACGACCAGTGTCAGTACGTACAAAATCTGCTCTGCCCTGCGCTGTATGGACCTGCGTCACCTGCGTCTCAGCGTACACTGATTCATAATTTTGTTGCATGCAATCGTATATTGTTTGTACTAGCTATGATGCAAACGTGTCTGTGTAGCGTCGCAGCATGCGCTCGCAGCCTATGTCTGCCTCGCTTGCCCTCCCCTGCAAAATCTGTACAGTGCTGTGCTGCGTCACCTGCGTCTCGGCATACGTTTACCCTCAGGGTCAGCGCAGGCAGATGTTTTTGCATGTCATTTCATGCTAAGTTAAAAAAGAAACAGCACTGCAGCTCATTTCAAAATTTCATGTAACAATATTCTTATAGTGTTTTGTTTATTTAGGGCATCATCTAGATTTTTCTCATTCTCAGGTCGGGCAAAATGTTATTGGGTTTTTCCACCTGAGAAATTCCTTCAGTAGCATCTGGATTTTGCGCGGTTAATGGCAATAGTCAATAGACGCGCCCCCTATTACATGGGACTTAAACATAACTGGCGAAATGCGGGTGTATTAGGGGTACACCCCTGTCTAACCCTTCGGGGAATCAAGGCTGTTATATTTACATCTAGCTTTTTGAAAGGCCGTACGCGTAGGAACTGTCTGAACAGATGGTACGCATACACCAATCATTGTTCAGCTCAATACTACCTCTCAGCTCAACGATATCAATCAATCTCTTCAAAACAGCAAGCCACTTGCTTTGTCCCTGCGTCACATAGGTATTGATCCGTTGTATCTTGATTGAGTGGGAAAGCAGTCATATTTCATTCTATCCCTTAGGGTATACCCTGAGGGGTAAACGGTTAAATATCCGTTATGCAACCTTCCTGTGTTCCATATTGTTGCTAGATTAACTAAAAGGATTTTTTTCTTCATGATTCGGATATTTTGTAAATAGAAATACGTTTTCCTTTGCAGTGACTCAGTAAAGAGTAGGACTGGGGCCCTACCACCACCGCTTACAGCAGTATTATTTTAATATTACTTCAGTGTAGGAAAGAGATGAAGCTCTACAGGACGTATAGCTCCATCTCTTTCCCCATACCACCATTTCTGAACAGTGAATATAACATAACATCATGCCTCTAATCCCCGAAGGGTTAGACAGAGGTGTACCAGTAAACATTTTGCCAGTTATGATGATGTTCCTGGTGTTTTTGCGATGGTGGGAGGTGTTGGGTGCTTCTATAAGGGTCAGTCAGATCAATTAGATTCGCTTTGCTTTATGTAAACCTGCCCTAGACAAAATGACATTCTATCAGCGATAACGATGATGGAAAAGGCAAAAATGTATAGGACTGACATAAGGTATTGAAAAGCTTATGTCAATCCTGTTGAAAGTCGTTGCAGAAAAACGAAACGCTTTCGAAGCGATTGTCACTTGTCTAGGGCCTCAGAACTATTTAGGCAAATGCAATAACCTTACGTTGTTTTTAACCGTGTTTATAAGCAGTTGGATATTGAAGTGTGATCCCAACTTTAACCCGTAAAATATCGTACTTACGAGTATCATCGCCCTGTGTACGTGGCATATTTGAACTGTATTATACCAACAATTTCAGTAATGAGACCGCCATTTTGCATTTCATCTTCCGCAAACTCAAGAACCTAATTAAAAACCTTTAATTCAGGCAAACATTCAATATTTATTCGTCCAAGAGTCAACTTACGAACCAAACATGAAATAAAATCAAATATATTCAAGAGCTTCTTAATCAAGAGCCTTGTAAGAGGACCTTTGATCAATGCCCCTTAATTTATGAAGTCCCCGTACACATTAATTTGGTCCGTAGCAACTTGCTGGGTCCGATAAATGAGACTGAATCAAAATTTCTCTCACGAATGTTCTGGGCGGAGTTACGACTTCCAAGACCTGATTAAGAAGGCTTGTATGCTTTGAGAACTTGAGAAATTGAGATGAGGTTGGGATTTAAAATGTAGGTAGACGTAATTTTAATATGTTTGATAGTTAATTGATTCAGGCGTGACTTTGCGGAAATCCATTATAAAATACAATAGACGTAGATATATTTAGTAACCTATTCCGCTTGACTATTCTTCAAGAGTCATAAAAACCCTGTAAGAAATCGACACGTGTTTCACCTCTCAACGAGGCATCTTCAGGATGACAATTGACCAATTGCAAACCAGAACGCGACGTGTTACCACACCGAGCGCTGGACGCAAAGCGACTTTGCGTGCAGCGCTCTATCGTGCATCTGCGTCTATTGTATTTTTTTTAAATATTTTTAGTAAGGTTACAGAATATTCAGAAAACATAAGTTAAATGTCATTGTGCGTTAGACTACTTGAGTCAGATTAGGCTTAGCTTTTAGTTCCTACAGGTAAACTGCGGGGTAATTTGCGTAACACACTTGCAATGGCAATGCCTTTAATTTTGACAGTTAAAAAACATTAATTTCGTTACTGACGTTGCGCGTTGTTGAGAAGAATTTTTTTTCAAACATATGAAGCAATGGCATTCGCCATTTCCTTCAAAATCATTCGGTTTTGATTTAAAATGTTACATAATTAGGTTACTGATCATCCTAATGTTAGGATGATCAGTTACCTAATTATGTAACATAAGATAATGTTATCTTACAGTGTGGAACCAGCATAGTCAACAGTAATAATAAATTTAAGTATAAGTATAATTTATTTCATAAAAAAGTGGTACAGTCTGTTACAAAGTAGAATGACAACATAGGAATAGTTTACATCTGAGATGAGTAGGTAACAATACAATTTACGATCTGATGTCCTAGCTAGGTTACTTAGTAGCCTGTATTAAGGATAATCAGACTTCATTTCCCGAAAATAGGACAAGGGTTTTTCTTAGACTGTAACATAAGTATTATTATCACATAAAATAATTTTTAACAAATAAAAGTACAGTACAAGAATGTGTGAGTGCGAGCGCGTGAGAGTGTGTCTGTGTGTGGGTGTGAGAGTGTGTATATCTTTCTTATGAGTTACTTCACTGTTGTAAGAAAGGATTCGGTATCATCGTAATTTTTGGTAGAAAGAAATTCAGTAATCCGCTGTTTGCATGTTAGCTTACAACAAGTTTGCAGTGGCATTATTGCGTTCAATCTATTATATAGAAATGGACCTTGATAAAAAAAGAATCTTTTTGTGAAACTAAAGTATGGATAAGGTACAGTACATATCCTATTTCTTCTATAAAAATATATATAGTAGGTTCTTCAAATAGCATAACTACCTACAGTACACTGTCGTCTTTGTTCTTCCAAAAGATTTAATGCTACTAGCTGGTTTCACCCGCTTAGGTCTCGATCCCGTGGGAATATCGGGATAAAAGATATCCTTTCCGTCTCCAGGTCATGGACTACCCATGCATCTAAAATCTCCGTTCAGCCATTTTGGCGTGAAACCGTAACAAACAAACAAACTCACTTTCGCATTTATAACATTACTAGCTGTTGCCCGTGACTTCGTCTGCGATCCAGGATGAAAAGTAGCGTATGTCCTTCTGCAGGTCATGGACTACCCATGTGCCAAATATCATTCGAATCTGTTCAGCCGTTTTAGCGTGTAACATAACAAACAAACAAAACCACTTTCGCATTTATAATATACTAGCTGCGCCCCGCGGTTTCACCCGCGTAAGTCTCGATCCCGTGGGAATATCGGGATAAAAAGTATCCTATGTGTTAATCCAGGTTATAAGCTATCTTTTTGCCAAATTTCATCCAAATCCATTCAGCCGTTTTTGCCTGATTGAGTAACAAACATCCAAACACACAAACTTTCACATTTATAGTATTAGTAGGAGTAGCTTCCGCCCGCGGCTTCGCCCGCGTGGTATGTCGATAAAAAGTAGCCTATGGCCTTCCCCGGGATGCCATCTATCTCCTTGCCAAATTTTATCGAAATCCGTTCAGTGGTTTAGGCGTGAAAAGGTAACATACAGACAGATAGACAGACAGACCGACAGACAGACAGAGTTACTTTCGCATTTATAATATTAGTAAGGATTATTCAAATTCAAAACGTCTGAAAAAGTTAGAACTTTGACCTTCAATATATCCCTAGACTAGAGCCTAGACAAGTGACAATCGCTTCGAAAGCGTTTCGTATTTCTACAACGACTTTCAACAGGATTGACGTGCGCTTTTGGATAGCTTATGTCAGTCCTATACATTTTTGCATTTTCCATCATCGTTATCGCTGATAGAATGTCACTTTGACTAGGGCCTCAGAACAAAAAAAATATCACAATGACGGGAATAACAAGTGGCTTTCGGCTTCGTTAAGTGTCTTTTTACACCCATTAAAGATTATTATTATGACAGACCGACAAGTTGCTCGACTTCTTCAAAAGGACGAAGACTGTCTTCATAAAATAATAAAATATAAGTAAAAATCTTTTTAAAAACAAGCTTTTGAACTGAATGAACGAAAATGTACTAAATAACACTTACATAAACATAGAACTTTAATATTTTCTTAAAACCTTGAGGCTTATCATCAAGTTTAGTGTAAGAAAGACATTTACGCCTAACAGTATTAGATACTAGAAACACATATGGCCACCTTCCGGCTCCATCATCAGACCTTGAACACCACCCAGTGTCAAAGCACTTGTTAATACGTAACCAATGAGTTCAAACACGATGGTGCTATCTTGTTTGATTGAGGAGTTCCTATGGCCAACTTCCAGCTCCATCATCATACCAACTCCATGATATGAAATTATCAAAATGTCTTGGTAGTTGTATAAGTATGACAAGATTCAGCTTAATCGGATTCCAGGAAGTGCTTGAAAAATGGAGTACAATATTAGTAACCGGAAAGACATACGAACAGAGCAAGCTAATATAAAGCTTGTAAAAATCATTACACGCCGACGAAGCCACAAGAACAGCTAGTATCCCATAACTCGGTAAAGTTAATAAAGTAATCTAACGCACTTACTAAATCGAATTAGGTGCCTCACTTCCTAACTTGAAACAAAATTAATAAAAACCGGCCAAGTGCGTGTCGGACTACGCACAATGATGGGTTCCGTAGTTGGCCTGAATTTTATCCCGAGAACAAACTTAACATTGTAGTTGAAAAACTTGTTCTTCCTTAAGGAATGTATGCAAGTGCAAATGTAAATTGGTCGATTATTACTCGTTAATTTGTAGAGCTTAAGTACTTGACTACGGAACCTTAAAAAGGATAACTTCGCAGAACAAATTACATTTTTATACTGACTACGTAATACGAACGACCATAAATCTTAATCTGGTTTAATTAAAACCTTACGTTTATTAAAGTAAATTATGTTTTTTAGTTAAAATGTCGGATGTTCTGCGTTGAAAAAGTTTACATGAATGACCAGATAAAGATACAGACCTACTATATATATTTTTTATTCATTATATTTATAAACCTTAGACCAAATAAAGTATCCGCATTCAACTGCATCCGGTTAGACTGGAAGCCGACCCCAACATAGTTAGGAAAAGGCTAGGCAGATTAATTAAACCCTCTCAGACCAAATAAACGCTGCGAACAATACTGTATCGTCATTGAAAAATGACACAATCAGTAGTGTTTAAGAATGCCTGTTCAATAATCACTATAGGTATTTAATACACCATAAAATTAAAACTATACAAAACGTCACATTATTTTTTTTGTCTTTTTTGTCTCCCGACAGCAAAATGAATAATTGATGATGATTTTAAGATTCAAGATGTTTAATTGATAAAAGTTATGATACCTCTGCCATAACCACGCTCTTCGAATGGTTTGACAGATGAGGAAGATTTGACATCCGCTCTACACCTGACGGGGTCCGTTAGGACCGATGCCTGCCGGGGTTGCGGAATAGTCCGAAAGGGATACCGTGACCCTGGCAACAGGCAACTGAAGGAACGCGGGTGGGTTTTAGTCAGTAAGAGTCTGACACGCCCTTCCGCTCCGCCCAGAGCGGGAGAAGTCGTTTGATGATTTCCCAACAAAAAAAAAAAAAAAAAAAGGGGTGTTGGACAGGCAAGAGGTTGAATTAAGAAGTAGGTACCCTTAAATTAAAATAAAAAAAACCCCCGACAAAAACAAAGCATCTACTAAACGATTTGTTTTATAGTTAAGAACACTCTCGAACCAAAAAAATCAAAATCGGTTCATCCGTTTGGCAGCTACGATGGCGCAGACAGACACACGTTAAGCTTTTTTTAAAAATTTAAAAAAAAGTTAAAAATCGAAAAAAAAAGGTTAAAAATCGAAAAAAAAAGGATAAAATCGAAAAAAAAAAGGTTAAAAATCGAAAAAAAGGTTAAAAATCGAAGAAAAAAAGGGTAAAAATCTGCGAAAATTCGCGGGTATTCTGGTATGAGTACAATTAATTAAATAACATGATTGAACTGCAGCATGACTATGAGATAGTTGACGGTCAAAGTGAGTACAACTGGCAACATGTACATCCCAGCAGGAATCTTAGTCGAAAGCTTAATCTCTAGTGGATTCTTCTTGAGCAGACGTAAAAAGTCCTTTAACAGTTTTGCGTCAGCTTCGCTTGAATCTGAAGCAAAATGACACTGGTTTTTACAACAGTAAATCTTAGGAAATCTACAACAGAAATAGTCTTACCAATAATCATTTTATTGTAAATTCGCACCAACACCCGGTGGAACTTCACTCCTTGGTTTTTCGTCATTTGTCCGGCAACTAATGGCATTATCGTCACTGCGATGTAACTAAATAGAACAAAAGCAATCCTAGCAGCGTCACGGGTGGACCCCACCTATAATTATGAAAGAAAGGAAGATTTTTTTTTATTAGGGACACGCACATGAAATGCAAACAGTAAAAAGGAGCATTTACGAAAAAAAATTAACAACTTATCAAAAAAACAAAAATTAATTATTTTTTTACGAAAAAGGTTCCTATGGTATGTCAGCATAATGCTGGGATATTAAAAATAAATATCGCAGCGCTGGCTGGTATACTGATAGGGCCCGCCGTGATGCCACGGACAACCATAAAAATAAAACATAAAAAAAAAACAATAAAAAAAAGACTATAGTTTTCTCCTACAAATACATCAACTCATCCTTCCAACTGCTACGTAGTATGTGCACGGAGTGGATTGTCACGTTTTTTGCTAGCCCAAGAACCGCTAAGCTGACGAACGCATCCGTGCCCATAGCGTGTGTAAAAAATGCAGTCGGGATCATCCACCGCGGAACGATCCCGCCTACATTTCAAACGTGAAGTGCGTACGCTTAGCCGTGGGCTGCTGTGGAGGGGCGCTTTTATACGTTCAAACAATGACTTTACCGTAATACAAAAACTACTTGCTACTTACTTACATTAAAAACATACGTGTAAAATATTTGGTACGTCACCAAAATATACTGTGATATTGCCATGATCAGCGAATAGAAATACTGAAAAATAAAATTATTAACTCATTACTAATGAATAAATATTCAATATTAGTACTTTATAAATTGCTGAAATGAAAATGTTGAGGTGGATGTTTGCCGTTACCAGGCTTTATAAAATCTGTAACGAGTACGTGTGAGTAAGCCTGGGCGTGCGCGATATCGCCGACAAGATGCAAAAGAGTAGGCTGCGATGGGTATGGTCACGTGAAAAGGAGACCGCCAGAATATGTAGGGAACTTGGCGCTACAGCTTACCATTCCCAGTCCAAGACCCAGAGGTAGATCCAAAACAAGATGAAAGGCTGTAGTGCTAAAGGGCATGAAGGAGTGTCAGGTGTCCGAAGACGATGTCGAGGATAGAGCGAAGTGGATGAGAAAGACAAGGGGGCCTAAACCGGCCACATTAACAATTCCTCTAAAAGCAGTTGTTTCTTGAATCCCAGCTGGCATTAGCAATTCCTTTAATTTGACATAAAAGCAATTCATAATTTGTGGACCATTTTACGATGATTCATAATATTTTTATAGTATGATTTTGCTAAAGTGACCGTTTTAAGCCCCCGGAAAGGCTGACCCCCCCACAATGTGGGATACATAGCTAGGAAGAGAGAGAGAGAGTAATTTATAAATATAAATACCTGGCGTCCAAAGCAAAGCGTTACTTTTTCACAACAATTCACTAAATCCCGATATAGTTCGACCCATTCTTGAATCTGCTCCCTCGTGATAATACATTGCTCATCCGACCTAATATCACGGCTCCCTACTCTCTCCTGAACAGATGATATCAACAAACTCAGGCATTTGGTTAAATGAACAACAATGATAATGACAAAAAACAACATGACGTGCTGAAATACTCCAGTCATTCTTATAATTGCTTGTGATACCACTATCGGAATCAAAATTATCAATGGATCTGACGGTGAGAATGTTATCAAAACTTCCGTAGACCTGAAGGCAGAAAACAAAAAAGAAATTAAAATAAAAGAAATTCCGGAATAGAATATTTTTTTCAAAGAATTTGTAATTTTTTTATCATCTTTAAAACATTCTGAGACACGAATGACACTTCTCAAATATGATTGGAAGGTGCGGCTGTAACAGATGCCGGTCAAGATGGATGACATACAGTTAATATACGAGAAAACACTAAACCAAAGAAAAATTAATTTCATTTGATTATAATTATCTCTTCTTAACACCAAATTAACTTCATATATTACGAGTATAGTGTGCAACATTGTTTGAACAAATATTTGGAGCTTAATAGAATATTTCTTCATCTTTTTCTGGCTGCAATAATTTCTGTATATGCCTAAGAAATTTTCCATGATCAATAGATTGTTCAGCCATTTTAATGGAGTCATTTCGTTTATAGTGGTGTGTGACTTGCGACAACGACAGGTATAGTAAATGATAGTCCAAGTAGATGGAAGCAAAACATTTTGTTATTTTAATTTAATGGTAAGTACTCACAAGATTGATTAACTGTCAATAATTTTGACGATAAAACATATTATTCTTAAAAGTAATATTAGTATTTCAGTCAAACATTTGCTTAATAATACCGATATTATTGAGCCATTTCATCATATTAAGTAAATTACAGGACACAGTTACTACGTTTGGATGTCTTAACTTTTACCGTTCGTAGGTACTTTTATTATCAGCACCATGCAACCAACTACGATAGTTGAGTTGTAGTTCAATCAATAGTACAACTTTTGCCATAGAGGACCACAATTTCTTACTATTTCGATAGCATTACTTCTAACCCATTATCTTTTTTCAATTCTGCTTCCATATAGGGTAGATAATAAAAGACAAAGTGATAAAAATTTTAATTTTGAACGTACACCGTCAAACAGACGAGTGATCACCATACTACGTTTGTATGGAAGAATGACCGACTAGCGTAACCTTAAACTAATCGAATAAAAATCTTTTCAAAACCAACTAATAAGTTCATTTGATTTCAATCTCCTGGCAAAACTGTGTCGAGTTTCACCAATTTCCAATATTTAGACGAAAGGGACATAGGCCCCTTGTAATTGAGTTTGTCAGGCACTTAATGTAATTTGAGTAATGACTGTTACTTCAAGTGCCTTGGCAGTTATTACATGATTATTTTTACAATGTAATCTTGGAGAGTTCTGGTTATTAAGCACCATTTCGTGGTTTTTAAATCATATAATTGATTTATAGATAACTTTTTACTTGGTTCTTAAGCTAGAAAATATTTTTAATAATAATATCATAATTATGTATTATTTTCGATGCAGCCCGGGTGTTGTTGCTTCGCCACGCTACGCTCTCTGCCAACCGTGTCTACAGTCTACGTGTTACGAAGCATAGCTGCGAGCCGTAGCAGTAGGTATTCATTATGTCAACTGAAGCAATTCCCGTAATTTTTAAAAACGTTCGCATTCTAATCTCATTTGCAATCTGTCAAAAATACAATCAATTTACCAACATTTTTGACATGTTGACAGATTGCGACTTGAATGTGAACATTTTTTATGTACGACAGTTGGCCTTCTGATGGTTATCCAATAAGTGCGGTACACCGCCAAACAAGACTAAATATAATCGTTTATACCCTAATTTGTATATAAAACTTTCCCCCCATTTAATTATTGCTTCATACATTACTCAGTAAAAATTCAATAAAAAAATAAATTTCAAATATTAATACAAAACCTTCTCTGCCCCCAAACAAACTTTGTTTGAAACCGTAAAAATTCTCTTTAACATTTTCCACGAGTAATAAAAACATAAATAACTCTTATAAATAAATATCAAGGGAAAAATTCAAGTTCAATGAAGCTTAAAAACATGGCTTTCGTTTCATAGCGCGATTTATTCCAGTTTTCCTCCTTTTGAGAGATCTTTTAAAGTATAAAGAACGGTGAAGTAATTCAAATTAAAACATTATGGAGGACGACATTGGTGGCCAGTGTTGGCGGCCAACATTGGCGGAATTTTGACGGATACACATAAATTTTCCGGAATAAATTCTTTAGACATCGGCTAAAGAATTGGCTGGCTTTAATTTATTATATGTACTTATAGATAGCGGGTGCTCCTGCTTCGTACGGTTTTCTGGACTTGACAAAACATCGAGATTGCTTAGTTATAATGTAACTTTAATATAAACATCTTGTACACATAAATCTTCCGGAATCCGCACAGACCCCACGTGACTAACGGTGTGATTATTTTGGCGCGACTAGCTAAAGGTTAATCGTTGCAAAAAAGTTTTATGTTCGCGACGTCTGTTCGTCTGTTCACAGAACTAGTTTATAATATATCCCCACGGTTTCACCCGCATATGTCTCGATCCCGAGTGAATATTGAGATAAAAAGTATCCTAATATGGCCTAATCCAGGTCATAACAGCTGTTTTGCGGTATAGTCCGAAAGGGATACCGGGACCCTGGCAACAGGCAACTGAAGGAACACGGGTGGGTTTTAGTCAGTAAGAGTCTGACACGCCCTTCCGCTCCGCCCAGAGCGGGAGAAGTCATTTGATGATTTAACACCCAAAAAAAAAAAAAAGGGAACAGCTGTTTTTTAGAGTTCGGTACCCAAAGTGTATAACGGGACCCTATTACTAAGACTCCGCTGTCCGTCCGTCTGTCTGTCTGTCCGTATGTCACCAGGCTGTATCCCATGATCCGTGATAGTTAGACAGTTGTTTTCACAGATGATGTATTTCTATTGCCGCTATAACAACAAATACTAAAAAACAAAATAAAATAAATATTTAAGGGGGCTCTCATACAACAAACGTGATGTTTTTGCCGTTTTTATAGATAATGGTACGGAAACCTTCGTGCCAGAGTCCGACTCGCACTTGGCCGGTTTTAATTTATTGCGCGCTGTAAATATTAGTATAATAAAGCTGAAGATTCGTTATTTTTATTTGAAGGCGCTAATCTCTGGAACGTGTTTGAATCGGAGTTTGAAAAATTATTTCTGCATTTGATAACCCATTTCTTGAAGAAGGTATAGGATATATATAAGGATATATACCTAATATGAAGCCTCAGGAGCGTGATGTTCTGCCAGGGTTGCGGGAAAGTCCGAAATGGATACCGGGACCTTGGCAACAGGCAACTGAAGGAACATGGGTGGGTTTTAGTCAGTAAAAGTCTGACACGCCCTTCGCTCCACCCAGAGCAGGAGAAGTCATTTGATGATATCACACCAGCAAAAAAAAAAAGGAGAGTGATGTTAACAGGCAGATGAAATCGCGACGCACAACTAGTTTATAATATTAGTATGCATATAGATATTTGCGTAGTTAATCAATTCGCCACGTGCCACAAAATAGGGTGGCCCAATAAACGTGACGAGTCCGCCAACACTGGTTTTATGAATTCGATTACATTGGATAACTTAATCCGTGTTCGGAACTAGTGGTTCGTTACTGATTGCTACAGATTCCACGTGATTGGCTAGATGAGAGAATTTTTGAGATTGATTGCTAGGTCAAACGTAGTGGGATTTTTTGGAGAGAAATGGTGGCTGGTTTGATGTCTTTTTAAATCGATTTTTTTTTATGTTTGGATTTTATTAGTTCTGTGGAGAGAACTTCATTGGTATAACAAGTATAGTATGCAACATAGCCTGGACAAATATTTGGAGAATGAAAGAAAGAAAGAAAGAAAAATATTTTATTTTGGATACGCACTGGAAATAAAAAAATAAAAACTAACAAAATCATGGAAACTATAATAATAAATAAAAAAACATAAGACTTGACAAAAAAGCGAAAAAACAAAGTTAAAAATAAAAAGAAGACCTGTGCGAGGTCAAATAGGCTCCTATCTCAGCATAATGCCACCATATTTGAGAAAAAACAAATACCGCAGCGCTGGTTATCTTTCATAACATAACATTACGCCTGTATTCCCCGAAAGGTTAGACAGAGGTCACAGCGATGCACCTATCGTACACCCACATTTCGCTAGTTATGTTTACGTCCCATAAAACAGGGGGCAAGCCTATTGTCATCAACCGGGCACAGATCCAGACTCCGGGCTGCTACTGAAAATTTCTAGATGGAAAAACCGAATAACACTTTGCCCGACGTGGGAATCGACCTCATGCTCAGCAGTAGCGTTTGCGACCACTAGACCAACGAGGTTTATAAGAATATCATCTGCCTAGCCTTTTTCCCAACTATATTGGGGTCGGCTTCCAGTCTAACCGGATGCAGCTGAATACCAGTATTTTACATGAAGCGACTGCCTATCTGACCTCCACAATCCAGTAACTGGGTAATACGATACCCCTTCCTTGGTAAGACTGGTTCTCAGACTTTCCAGCTTCTGACGACCCGTAACAACTGTCAAAGATCCACAAATGACAGCCAGGACCAACGGCTTAACGTGCTTTCGGAGGCACGGAGGAGTCTCGGTATGTAAAGATGGTCACCCATCCACGGACCAACCCCGGCAAGCGTAGCTTAACCTGATGGATCAACCCGTGCGGCTGTTATTAATTAGCCACGAGCTCCTAAGCAAGCTTATAAGAATAATATTTATTAATTTACTTCTAAAATCATTCCTGTGTCTAAGAGATGCTGCACAAAGTTGTTCATCCGCTCTATTGGAGATATTTTTGTTGGCAATGTTGTATGTCTCGGCGAAGACGATACAGTTATTTAATGGACGGAAGCAAAAGATTTTGTTATTTCAATTTACAAAGAAGTTTTACTGAAGTAATTTAACTGATATAAATATACTATTATATTATGATATAAATATTATTAAGCCTTTATTGCTGAAGAACTAAATACAAGTATAATCTAATAGTAATAAAAAAAGTTAAATCTAACACATCGAGTTTCCCGGTTTAGTGATCAGCGTGTCCTGTGACATATAGGCCTCTTCCAGCTGTTTCCACTCATTTCTGTCTCTAGCTTTTCTAGACCAGGTAACGCCTCCAATTTTTCTTATATCGTCTATCCATCTTTTTGCCTATATGATATAAATATACTATGATATAAATATACTACCCAACTTAAGAACTTAGTTTAAGAATTCTGTCTTCTAACGACTAAATAACATGGTTAAATTGCAACATAACTATGAGATAGTTCACAACCATCGTGAGTATTACAGGCAGCATGTACATCCCAGCAGGAATGTTGGACAATAACTTGATCTCTATTGGACTCTTCTTTATCAAACGTATGAAGTCCTTTACCAGTTTTGCTTCAACTTCACCTGAATCCGTAACAGAATGATCTGATTTTTACGCGAGGTTTTTTGTCGGGTAAATCATTTAAAGAAATAAACACAAACACGCATAAACTCACACCTTCTTCCCATGGGGGTAGGCAGAAACTACAGAAAGCCACCTGCTACGATCCTTACATAATCTTTCAGTGGTCCTACGCCGTATCAGGTTACAGACCACCCAGAAGTAGCCGTGACGTACGCACGCTTAGCGTCCGCGCAGGCGTATCCGTCAAGGGGATACATACTCCTTTTGCTTCGTTTACGTTCATACATCTGAGGGCCTAGACAAGTGACAATCGCTTCGAAAGCCTTTCGTATTTCTACAACGATTTTCAACAGGATTGACATAAGCTTTTCGATAGCTTATGTCAATCCTATACATTTTTGCCTTTTCCATCATCGTTATCGCTGATAGAATGTCACTTTGTCTAGGGCCTCTGATCATACACGCTCGCCGGTTGAAATAGTCTTACCAATAATCATTGTATTGTAAAGTCGAATCAGTACCCGGTGGAACTTCACTCCTTCGTTCTTAGCTATTTGTCCAGCAACTAATGGCATTATCATCATTGATACGTAACCAAATAAAATAATAACGACTCTCGTATACTCTTCGGTGGTCCCAATCTGTAATTTATAAAACTATCCTCAAAAAAGTAGCTCAGGTAGGGGCGTCTGTCACTCCATGTAAAATACTGATATTCCCCTACATCCAGATAGACTGGAAGCCGTCCCCTACATAGTTGGGAAAAGACTAGGCAGATGATGGTGTTTCTTAAGATTTTTTCAATAAAGTGCTACAGAATTTATTGATATATAATTTATTGTACTCGATCAATCGATCGATCACCTTTTTACAAGACTTGATGAGTTTCAACCACCAGTTTAAGCCGGAAAATAATATCAAATTTTGTTGTGTGAGCTAACTACTTAGTCATTTTACTCTTGAGAATAAAATAATTATTTGCTTACTTTTAAAATGTTGTTGTAAAAAAAATTGTACGACATCAAAATGTAGTGTAATGTCGACAATATAATCGAGAAGAAAAACTGAAACAGAAGAATTCCATTATATTACAAATGATGCACATCTAAGAACAAAATAGGTATGTACATGTGTATCATAATTATTTCTGACCTCTAGGTCTGTATAATATTATATTGTTAATACCTGGCGTCCAAAGCAAATCATTACTTTGTCACAGCAGTCAACTAAATCTCGATACCGTTCCATCCATCCTTGAACCTGAACTAATATCACAGGTCCCTACTCTCTCCTGAACGGCTGACATTAACGAAGTCAAGCATTTCACCAAATGAACCACAATCATTACAACAACATACAACATTAGGTGCTGAAGTACTATTGAAAGTCTTGTCATTGTTTGTGATACCAAAACTGGAACCAAAATTAACGGACTCAACTGTGACAACTTTACAAAACTGTCCACAGATCTGAATACAACATATGCGATGGAATATAAAATAAAGCGAATGCTGAACCAGTATGTTTTCTTTAGAGAGATCATAAGTTTCTTGTCATCTTTAAAACATGACATGAAGGTGCGACTGTAAAAAATGGCGGTCATGACGGATGATACAGAGGATAAATAGGCTGATCCTGAAAAAACGGCAAAAAATAAATTGATTTGATTGTAATTAGTCCCTCCTAGCAATAAATATAATTCATTAATAACAATTATAGTGTGCAACGTAATCTGGACGAATATTAAGAAGATTATAAAACATTTCTTTGACTTCTTCTGGTTACAATAATTTCTGTATATTCCGAAACAATTCTCCATTAACAATAAATTGTTGAAAATCTTTACAGGAGACATGTTTGTTTCTAATGTTATGTGCCTCGGCGACGACTATATTCTTCCGTAATTTTAAATTACTAGTGGATACTAAGCAAGTAGTTGCTTAGTAAGTAATGAACTATCAATCATTTTGATAACACGACACTACTTAAACATGCTCGTCTCTTCGATCAATACCGCTAAGCTACCGCGATATTACTAAAATAAAAATGTTTTTTTCATGAAGCTTCGTATGGATTTGTAAATGAACGTGTACATTGAGGCTTCGAGAGTTATAACATATTGAACAGGAAACAGCGTTTTCTCACGATTCATGTTCTTTTACTGGCACATTGCAATCAACATGTCTTCCAATAATTTATCTTTAGTCTTATCATAGGACAATGTGGATGTCATACTTTCCGGTTACTGAACTGAGCGTAAATATTTATTAGGGGTAATTTAATTGGTTTAAGACCTTTCATTAAAAATTTGGTACGGAACCCTGATCGAGCCGATTGCAAAATCTATACGAAGTTATAATTATATAATTTAATAAAGTTGACACAAAATTAAATTAAATTCACTCATAAATATGACGAATTCAGAATGATATAATTATATATATATATATAATTTTATTAAATCTACCATGTAACGGTTAAATGATATGGTTAAATTGCAACATAACTATGAGATAGTTGACAGCCAGTGTGAGTATAACTGGCAGCATGTACATTCCAGCAGGAATGTTGGTTAATAACTTGATCTCCATTGGACTCTTCTTTATCAAACGTATGAAGTCTTTTATCAACTTCGCTTCAGTTTCACCTGAATCTGTAACAGAAGTTATGTGAATTTTATCCGAGTTTTTTTACCCACAAAATCTATAGTACTTAATACTTATACCATTTATTATTTTATTAAATTATAATTTATAGTATTATATCTATTATAATTACATTTCTTTGTATGTAGGGGGTAATCCGGAAATACCAGTCCGATTTGAAAAAAATCTTTTTGCATTGGATAGCCCGATCCTTAAGGAAGGTTATAGGCTATGTAACATCTCGCTATGACACTTATGAGCCGAGTAAAAACAAAGAATACCAAGCGAAAACAAAATAATAGCGCGGGCGGGCGATGGAATGCAGCGCTGTGGGTCGGGGGCCGAAATTTCAAGCGGAAGAAGTCGCGGCCAGAATCTAGTCATTAATTGAAATAGTCTTACCAATAATCATTTTATTGTAAAGTTGAACCAACACCCGTCGAAACTCCACTCCTTGGTTACTCGCCATTTGCCCAGCAACTAATGGCATCATCATCACTGATACGTAACCAAATAGAACAATAACAACTCTCGTACACTCTTCGGTGTTGCCAATCTGTAATTTCAAAAACTATCCTCACGCGACTGACAACCTAATCTGAGCGAGTAGCTTAAGACGAGTCAGTGGTATTCAGCTACATCCAGCTAGACTGGAAACTGACCCCAACAAAGTTGGGAAAAGGCCAGGCAAATGAAAACGGTTTTACTTTAGATATTTTTCAAATAAAGTGGAGCAGAATCGTGATGAGCCAAGTACTGCCACACATTAAAAAAAACATTATCTCTTCAAAATAAGTGACAATACGTCGCTACAGAATTATGGATCTCTTTGTTGACAGACTTGATGACTTCGAACCACCAGTACAAGCCAGAAGAGTCTGGCAAAATGTGTCAGGCTCTTAATAAAGACTTAGTCGTTGGATTCTGAAACATTTCTCCGACATTTGTTTCGCCGTTGAACGAATCACCGACAGAACGATTCACTTTTCATTTTTTCACCGATGGAACGTTTCAATGACGAACGATTCGCCGACAGAACGATTCACTTTTCATTATATCACCGAAAGAACGTTTCAACGGCGAACGATTCGCCGACAGAACGATTCACTTTTGAAAATTTCATCGATATAACCTTTCATCGGCGAACGATTCGCACATAAATGTTCGTCTGCCTCTGGGGCATAAAACATAGGTATTCAACGCATAAGAGGCCATATACCAATTTATGGCGATTTTGCCAATTTACGTGATTTTACAGTTGAAATACTGTGTTCCTATAAGTTTTAACCGCCCAAGTCTTGGGCCGCTATTACGTAACTATCATTTAAGCACCGTTTTTATTACGTGTGCCGCGCGCGGTTTGCGTCCGCATGAAAAAAAAATACAACCACTTGATATTTTATTTATTTATTTAATCATTTATTTGCAGACATTGAAGTCCATAGAATAACATCAGTAGGTATACACACACAACACACAATACACATAAAAATCACAAATAGGCATAATAATAATAATAACATAATAGGAATTAATAAAATAAAATAAAATAAAATGCACGTACAGTTATCAAGAGCAGATCTGTGTGTGCAGTCTCACCCATCGACCAAGCATCGGGCAGTCCCACCGGTCACTCAATGCTCTCAACATGCCGTGGGTGCTGATATCTGTTCTGTGCCGGAGAGAGGCGCATCGTTTTCGAATGATGGCATAAAAATCATCCACTCTCGCATCGGCAAACATACCCGAAGCGCTACAATACCGCGGCAGCCCCACAAGTATATACAGTACTTTGTACAGTAGTTTTTTACTTGTGCATAAAATTTAATAAATAAATAAATAAATATACTGAACGGATGGATTTAGTTTAGTGAAACGACATATTATCACTAAACATTTTTAGTGAGAAGACGTAATAAACAAGAATATTCGACATCTACCGTGATGTCGTGGTATCCCTAGGGATTTTGTAAAATCCCTGGTTTCCTCATTTCCCTGCCTTATAATTATATAACTTTAAGTTTAGTCTATGTTTTACACTCCAGGGGCATACCAAAATTTGTGTGCGAATCGTTCGCCGATGAAAGGTTATATCGATGAAATTTTCAAAAGTGAATCGTTCTGTCGGCGAATCGTTCGCCGTTGAAACGTTCTTTCGGTGATATAATGAAAAGTGAATCGTTCTGTCGGCGAATCGTTCGTCATTGAAACGTTCCATCGGTGAAAAAATGAAAAGTGAATCGTTCTGTCGGTGATCCGTTCAACGGCGAAATAAATGTCGGAGAAATGTTTCAGAATCTAGTCGTTGTGCTCATAAAAGTTAAAGAATTTTTGCAGTAAGTATGTATGTAAGTAGGTACTTACTTTTAAAACATTCTTGTAAAAAATATAGTACAACATCAAAATGTAGTGTGATGTCGACAATATGATCGAAAAGAAAAACTGAAACATAAGAATACCATTATGTAACAAATGATGCAAAAATAAGCATTAAATAGGTACATGTCTTGTCTATCATAATTATCTATGACCTCTAGGTATAATTATTATGTTTTAAATACCTGGCCTCCAAAGCAAAGCATCACTTTGTCACAGCAGTCCGCTAAATCTCGATACAGCTCAACCCATCCTTGAATCTGTTCCCTCGTGATATCAAATAGTTCATCCGAACTAATATCACATTTCCCTAAACTCTCCTGAACGGCTGATACCAACGACGTCAAGCATTTGAACAAATGAACCACTATCATAACAACGACATACAACATCACGTGCTGAAAAACTATAGTAATTCTTGTAATTGTTTGTGATACCAAAATTGGAACCAAAATTAACGGACTCAACTGTGAGAACTTTAGAAAAGTGTCAACCGATCTGAAGATAGCAAACGCTATAGAATATAAAATAAAGCCAATGCTGACCCAGTATGTTTTCTTTAGAGAGCTTATAAGCTTCTTGTCATCTTTAAAGCGTTCAGAGACACGGCTGATATTTTTATAATAGGACGTAAATGCGCGGCTGTAACAAATACCAGTCATGACGGACGTCACTGAGGATAAATAGGCAGATGCTGAAAAACCAGCAAAAATTAAATTGATTTGACTGTAATCGACCTCTCCTAACAACAAATATAATTCATGAATAACAATTATAGTGTGCAACA
Organism: Lithophane semibrunnea; assembly: GCA_947363905.1. Taxonomy (NCBI): domain Eukaryota; kingdom Metazoa; phylum Arthropoda; class Insecta; order Lepidoptera; family Noctuidae; genus Lithophane; species Lithophane semibrunnea. Next base: position 3,707,674 of record OX376195.1, on the reverse strand, counting down.
TAATCTGGACGAATATTAAGAAGATTATAAAACATTTCTTTGTCTTTTTCTGGTTACAATAATTTCTGTATATTCCGAAAAAGTTCTCCATTAACAATAAATTGTTGAAACTCTTTATTGGAGACATTTTTGTTTCTTATGTTGTATGCCTTGGTGACGACGATAAAGTGGAAATCGAAATAATCTTCTAATGGATGGAAGCAAAACATTTTATTACTTTTAATTTCCCAGCGAGTAGTTTGCTATGTAAGTAATTATAACTGTCGTTTTGATGTCGTTTCGTCGTCTACATTATTAATCATTTTCTGTTTAATTATCTATTTGATGTTGTCAACACTCAAATTACTTTAAACAGCTTTTCCTGTTTGGTCCAGTTTTAGGCTTCTATATATATATTTTTTTATGTGGCCATTTCAAACACTAAGCTCTTTCTCTTTAAAAATAGGAGACCATTTCACGAATACAAAATGAAAGGCATCTAAAAAAGTACTTAGTACCTGTACTATAATAGACACTCAAAATAGTTTTTTTACACGCGGCTGAAGCAACAACCAGTACTATTCCATAAATTCGTCCTCCCTAAACGGATTCTGAGAAAAACGCCAAAAACAGATTCCTGCTTTATATTCCATACATTTATATTATTGTACTTTACATCTAAGATCCACGCGGCTTTGATACCGATACCGTTTCGCATTAGAAGCTTAAGGCACCTTAAAAAATTAATACTGTTTACGTAGGTATGCTTCAGACGGTTCCAATTTACTAGATCGATATTTCATGTAGTTAGATAGGTTAATGAGAAAAATACTTACACGTGTTATATACAGCATGTTCTCCATGGGACAAACATCGTAATCGCGAAATAATAATCAACAGTCCCATACATTTGGGTCGAATAGGTGATAAAGTTTTGTACGCCCTCTAGCATAATATAGCGCACTATTTATTATCTTTATATCATTGTTCCTAGCAGATGCCTGCGGCTTCGCCCGCGTGGATGTCAGTTATTATATACTAAAACATTCTTCGAGAACCACTCTATCCATTGGTAAAAACAGCATGAAAATCGGTGCAGTAGTTTTTGAGTTTTTTGCGCGGACGACAGACAGACGCGCTGGAGGACTTTGTTTTATAATAAGTAAGGATTGTACCTATGTTAAGCAAATGAATAAATGACAAATGATTATTTTTTCGCGATTACAATGTCCCATGGAGAAAGTTGTTCATTTTGATGGTTTTTACGACATCCTTAAAGACCACACGTTTGTAATACATGCCGTATATTCCATGTGATAATTTTGAGTCCGACACGAGGCTACATTCACATAAGTTCATGTCTAGGTATATACGAGGGGTGTTCAATAAATAGTGAGAATGAGTATGACGCAATTATCTGCTATTAAATGTTATTTTATTTTTCGACGTAGACACCTTTCAGGGTTATACACTATGTATTACTTTTTTTTAAAACTAAAATGCCTGCGTCATCATCTTCAAACTGCCCCCTGAGATGTTCTTTTAACCGCAAAAATCGGTAAACATCACTGGAGCAAGGTCCGATGATTATGGAGGATGTGCCATCAATTCGAAGCCAGCTTCTTGAATGGCAGCCATCATCTTCAAAGTGCCCCCTGAGATGTTCTTTTAACCGCAAAAATCGGTAAACATCACTGGAGCAAGGTCCGGTGATTATGGAGGATGTGCCATCAATTCGAAGCCAGCTTCTTGAATGGCAGCCATCATTTTCAAACTGCCCCCTGAGATGTTCTTTTAACCGCAAAAATCGGTAAACATCACTGGAGCAAGGTCCGGTGATTATGGAGGATGTGCCATCAATTCGAAGCCAGCTTCTTGAATGGCAGCCATCATCTTCAAACTGCCCCCTGAGATGTTCTTTTAACCGCAAAAATCGGTAAACATCACTGGAGCAAGGTCCGGTGATTATGGAGGATGTGCCATCAATTCGAAGCCAGCTTCTTGAATGGCAGCCATCGCAATTCTGGATTTGTACGTGGTGGGGGCGTTATCTTGGCGAAAAAAATTAACAACAGACCACGTTCCGAAACGACGCAAACAAATGACTTCTATTTTTTTTAAACAAAAGAGAGTTGATTGTTTTTTTTATTATCATCATAGCTATTGTCTGAGCTATCCCTGCCCGTATTTATTTTTTTTCTTTCGAAGGAGAATGTATCGCATTCTCACTATTTATTGAACACCCCTCGTAGTATTGTGTTTATATAGGGTGTAAGGTTAGTCATATGGGAAGTACCTACCTACGTTGTAACAATATTTGTAAAGTCGAAGGTGCTATAGCATGTTTTAATCTAATTGGAGGGTTATACAGATTTTTCGGACTCCCCGGTCTAGTGAAAGTAAGTGTGACTGCTAAGGGTCTGAGTTCAATTCCTGGGACGGTTAGAATATTTCTAATTGGGATTTTTGATAAGGAAATTCCCAGAAGCAGCCCTGAAATCAGCTAGTGGGTGGTATAGGATTTAAAAACAAATACTCGTACAATAGCTTATAGAAGTTGTAAAGGTCCGCATTGTCCATAGAAAAGGGGGGATCCGCCAACCAGAGACAAACTAGTTTTTTTGTTTTTTTTTGTTTTTGTGGGTGGGAAATCATCAAATGGGCGTGTCAGACTTTTACTGACTAAAACCCACCCGTTTTCCTTCAGTTGCCTGTTGCTAAGGTCCCGGTATCCCTTTCGGACTTTCCCGCAACCCTGGCAGAAAGACAGACCAACAGTTGTCTTCGGGTTTCTTGATATACATATGCCAACCGCCGCGCGGATAACTCTGCTTGCGCGATGCAGAATTCTGGACGACGGCGTGTGATATATAATTCTCATGTGACGTTTTACGATAAATGCTGCCACAACCTAAATTTATCATATCACATTGTTGAATGATTTGAATTCACATGTTCACGATCCATCCGCGCCCGTGTTACATATTATTATTTCGATTTCATTAGTGTTGAAGAGCCAACTCCAGAAGACCCTTCTATAAATTAAAACAATTGTTTTTACACAAACAGCAGTAATTCCGCTGTTTTGTCCAATACAAATATTCAAATGATGCTGTAACTGCGGGCTGTCAACAACTCCGTAATGATTTCCAATCAATACGATAATTAACGATGTATTCACAACATGCCGACAATACATTTGACTAATTAAATAGTTTGCTTTCGGTTCGAAATTAAATTAGCTTAGTACACAGTAGGTAAAGCCTTTGTCACACTGGGTGGGTCTGGCTGTACGCCTTTCATGACCTGCGTTTAGTGTGCCAGAAACTGGTATAACCTACCAAACTTTATTTTTATTTTTTTTGAATGTGTGAAATCATCCAATGACTTCTCCCGCTCTGGGCGGACCGGAAGGGCGTGTCAGACTTTTACTGACTAAAACCCACCCGTGTTCCTTCAGTTGCCTGTTGCCAAGGTCCCAGTATCCCTTTCGGACTAACCCGCAACCCTGGCAGGATAAACTATCAACCTTACATCAGAAATACAATTAATACGCCTATTTTTTTGTGAAGTTGGGAAATCGTCCAATGCTCCTCCTGCTCTGGGCGGAGCGGAAGGGCGTGTCAGACTTTTACTGACTAAAACCCACCCGTGTTCCTTCAGTCGCCTGTTGCCTAGGTCCCGGTATCCCTTTCGGACTTTCCCGCAACCCTGCCAGGACAATTAATACCCCTGAAAGTTACTTCACATCCTAATCAGCATCATCATTTATCTGCCTAGCCTTTGCTCAACTAAATTGAGGTCGGCTTCCAGTCTAACCGGATGCAGCTGACTATCAGTATTTTACATGGAGCGACTGCCTATCTGCCCTCGACAACCCAGTTACTGGGAATCACATTACGTGAAATTGATTTTGTTTGCCTGTTTGTTCATTCTGAATATTCTTAATTTGTTTCTTCTTGGTCAAATTTTTAATTACCTTTAATGTGTTGCTTTTTTTAATCGACATTGGGGATCATAAAGCTTGGGATTCCTACGACAGCCGTGGCCGCTACATAAAGGCCGCAGTATCGACCATCATGCAATGATGACACCGACGTTTGATTAACCACGTCATTATAACGTTTATAAATAATGTTTCAGTGACGTCATTTGACAGAAAATTGCAGCCGCTGTTTGGCGATACCGCAGTCTTACGAAACCCTAGCTATAGAGAGAGAATCATACTTAAGATTTTTCAACCAAATACAAACTTTTCGCACAATTTATATTGGTAAAATGACCCTTAAAAACGATTGTCAATAGATTTCTTTCAAAACTGCCTCATTTCTCAATGCTTTGCGATATATTCGCCCACTTGCCCCAAGTTAGCGATACAATCAAAGGAAACTAAGTAAAAGTTCAGAAGTGTATCGCGATTTATGAATATTGGGACAACGCAACGGGACCGCAACGTACCGCTGTCCATTTTTAGGTTGTCTGGGCAGTCAGCCGCGAAATCAAGGGTTTTAGATCCGACAAACTATAACTGCAGTTCACGAAACTTATAATCAACCTTAACCAGGTTTAAATAGAGTGTAGAGTGGGATAATCTAGCACCAAAATAATTTGTAAAACGGATTTTTCTTATGATACAAACTAGAAGACTGACATAATGCTTCGGAAAAATCTTTATTTTATGGTTTGTGGTTGCTTGTTTGAGGGATTTCCTTGACTGATTTTATACTAAACTTAAACGAAATACGAAAATGATAGTCTTTAGAGAGCTTTCTTTGATGTTGATCTTAAAAATTTCCATCATCCGGGACGGCGAAAATGGTTCATTTTTAATCTATGTTGCTGGCTGTAACATCTTTAAGTATTATGTTTGTTAATGTTTTTGTAAGTAATTTACACATTTACCAGCTTTTATACTATATTAATTCGTTGATTACTTAGACCTAAAACCTCTAAATCACGAGGTCAAACCAAGCATCTTTGTGATCACTATTTAAGAATACTTATTTGTAAAAGATACATCTATAGACTTAACCAAATTTTCGACCATTACAAACTCTCCAGCAGCCAAACAAAACAGCTTACTACTTCATGTATCACAAAACAAAACAGCTTACTAATTCATGTGCCACAAAACAAAACAGCTTACTACTTCATGTATCACAAAACAAAACAGCTTACTACTTCATGTGTCACAAAACAAAACAGCTTAATACTTCATGTGTCACAAAATAAAACAGCTTACTACTTCATGTGTCACAAAACAAAACAGCTTACTACTTTATGTATCACAAAACAAAACAGCTTACTACTTCATGTATCACAAAACAAAACAGCTTACTACTTCATGTGTCACAAAACAAAACAGCTTACTACTTCATGTATCACAAAACAAAACAGCTTACTACTTCACGTGTCACAAAACAAACAGCTTACTACTTCATGTGTCACAAAACAAAACAGCTTACTACTTCATATACCACAAAACAAAACAGCTTAACTTCATGTATCACAAAACAAAACAGCTTACTAATTCATGTGCCACAAAACAAAACAGCTTACTACTTCATGTATCACAAAACAAAACAGCTTAAATTCATGTATCACAAAACAAAACAGCTTACTAATTCATGTGCCACAAAACAAAACAGCTTACTACTTCATGTATCACAAAACAAAACAGCTTAAATTCATGTATCACAAAACAAAACAGCTTACTAATTCATGTGCCACAAAACAAAACAGCTTACTACTTCATGTATCACAAAACAAAACAGCTTACTACTTCATGTGTCACAAAACAAAACAGCTTACTACTTTATGTATCACAAAACAAAACAGCTTACTACTTAATGTATCACAAAACAAAACAGCTTACTACTTCATGTATCACAAAACAAAACAGCTTACTACTTCATGTGTCACAAAACAAAACAGCTTACTACTTCATGTGTCACACACATGGGGCCCACACATAGAAAAATTGTCAGGAAGGCTTAGTTCGGCCGCCTATGCTGTTAAAAAAATTAGACAGATAACCGACGTAGATACAGCCAGAATTGTTTATTTTAGCTATTTTCATAGTCTTATGTCCTATGGGATTCTTCTCTGGGGAACCTGTGCGGACATCAATAATATCTTTGTTTTACAAAAAAGGGCTGTTCGAGCCATTTACAACCTAGGTCCAAGAGATTCCCTTAGAGAAAAATTCAAAGAAATAGATATTCTGACTGTAGCCTCACAATATATATTTGAAAACCTGTTGTATGTACACAAGGATATATCAAATTTTAAGAAAATGTCCGATATTCATAGTATAAATACTAGGAATAAACACAATCTTGCTGTACATCGCACTCGTCTCCACAGAGTAGGCAACTCGTTCATGGGTCAATGTATACGCTTTTACAACAAACTTCCCATTGATATTAGAAACTTACCCATTAAACGATTTAAAAGCAGTATTAAAACCAAACTATGTAAAAAAGGGTACTATAAAATTTCGGATTATTTAGAAGACAGAAATGCATGGGATTGAGCTGCTCGCTCTGCTAAGCCTTGAAAAAACCCTAGAACTTGACATTTTAATTTTAATTAGTATCTAAAATCATTAAATTATACCAGTTTTATATACCTACAAATTGACATTGTTGATTATTCTTTATACAAACTGACATTATTACTTTGTAAAGTATTATTTTGTTTTGATTATTGTGAATGTGAGGACTATGTGGATCATTTTTATTTTTTTGCTCCTCTTTCCCTGTTTTAATGATGGTCTGGCAGTTTTGAGTACTTTCTGCGGCCTACCCAAATGTCCTTTTTTTGGTATTGTTCGTCGAGTCGTTGAGCTCCTTCAGCTCTGAGTTGAGCTCCTCGGTTACTGACAAATGCTTGCACTGACTGGACAGGTCCACTCAAATCTGTGTGGTTCTTTCCTCAAAAGACCATTTCAGACATTAATCTACATGGTCCTCATATGGCTTGACCAAGATTATGTCTGGACCTTAAAAGAGACTGCGACCTCTGAGTTTGTTTCGGCCTTTCTTCTCAGAGTAGTCAGATAGGAAACGCCGACCTCATCTAGCTTATTTTATTTTTTTTAATAATATGACGTGTAAAAGTGATTGCGATATCCTATTTACAGAATAAACAATTTCATTTCATTTCATTTCATTTCATTTCATTTCATTTCATTTCATTTCATTTCATTTCATTTCATTTCATTTCATTTCATTTCATTTCACAAAACAAAACAGCTTACTACTTCATGTGTCACAAAATAAAACAGCTTACTACTTCATGTATCACAAAACAAAACAGCTTACTACTTCATGTATCACAAAACAAAACAGCTTACTACTTCATGTGTCACAAAACAAAACAGCTTACTACTTCATGTATCACAAAACAAAACAGCTTACTACTTCATGTGTCACAAAACAAAACAGCTTACTACTTTATGTATCACAAAACAAAACAGCTTACTACTTCATGTATCACAAAACAAAACAGCTTACTACTTCATGTGTCACAAAACAAAACAGCTTACTACTTCATGTGTCACAAAACAAAACAGCTTACTACTTCATGTATCATAAAACAAAACAGCTTACTACTTCACGTGTCACAAAACAAACAGCTTACTACTTCATGTATCACAAAACAAAACAGCTTACTACTTCATGTGTCACAAAACAAACAGCTTACTACTTCATGTATCACAAAACAAAACAGCTTACTACTTCATGTGTCACAAAACAAAACAGCTTACTACTTTATGTATCACAAAACAAAACAGCTTACTACTTCATGTATCACAAAACAAAACAGCTTACTACTTCATGTGTCACAAAACAAAACAGCTTACTACTTTATGTATCACAAAACAAAACAGCTTACTACTTCATGTATCACAAAACAAAACAGCTTACTACTTCATGTATCACAAAACAAAACAGCTTACTACTTCATGTATCACAAAACAAAACAGCTTACTACTTCATGTGTCACAAAACAAAACAGCTTACTACTTCATGTGTCACAAAACAAAACAGCTTACTACTTCATGTATCACAAAACAACACCACTTTGTCGAGTCTCCACAAAACTAAAACTGTAAAAGTAAACACAGATGGCAAGTGACACTTTGAAAATAAACTGCGATCACGTTGATATTAACTTTCATTGGGAATGTAACTCACATGTTGGGGGAAGCCGATTTGGAGTATAGAGTTGTCTTTTTATCCGACTTCTTCAGAAAGGAGGAGGTTCTCAATCGTCTGTATGTTTTTTTTTGTGTTACTCTTCCAAATGAATCTATTTTGATGATTCTGTTTGTGTTTGGTAGGTCAGGCTTCAGAGATGGTCCCATATAAATTTTATTAACTTAGCTTGCGTAGTTTTTGAGTTAGTGACTTTGTCTATGTAGACGACATAATTATTTGACTCCGTCACTGTTATTTACATAGCAGGTAGTGGTATTCGAATTTGTGTGGGGTAGGTACCACAACTAACTAAAGAAAAAATAAAACAACCTACTTTCCAAACCGCCAAAAACTTTTGTCGAACCGCCAAAAGAAACACTAATAAAAAATAACTTTAATTTCGGAAGTCGGTGGCAAAAAACGAAAATCCAAAAGCAAAGACACTGACTTCCAACATTTAAGTTATTGTTTCGAGTGATTGCTGAAAAGTATGACTCGGCAGTCATGAAGGCTTTCGTTTAGAATCGTGAAAAACTGGTCAGGTAGCGTGGCAATCTGTCCTGGTTGTATTTTTTTTTTGTAAAACGTTTTTATATTTCACTTTTTAGTTTTGGTACCTACCCCACACAAATTCGATTTGATTTCATTTCGTTAATTATTTCCAGCCAGACTAACGACAATTTGACTTTAACAAACGTTTAATTAAAAAGCAAACAATTTCCACCTTCAAAATGAAACTCTCTCAAGCTCTCACAAAACTGGACCAACCCAAGACGCAAAACTTATTAAACTATCCAGCTGAACAGCGTCACCTTTGAAACAAAACAAGCTGTATCACGTAGCCGGTAGCCGGGACAGGTTGCACCGAAACAGCTCGGAATAGCTCGGAACAGCTCGATCCCGTTTAAGACAAGCTTCGCAACTGACAGAGGCGATGTGCTTCTATTTCGGAATGACGCTGCGATGTCTTTTATGTTGGACTATTTCAGGAATGACGAAACTGATAGGTATCCTTATTTTTTACCCGACTACGGCGAAAAAAAGGAGGGTTATAATTTTGACCAGTATGTATGTATGTATGTATGAATGTTCATCTGTTCCCTCGTATCTTCTAAATCACTCATCACAATTTGACGAATGATATATCGTTGGAAGCGTCTTGATTGTCCGCTGGTTATAGGCTATGTGACGTCACATTAAATTAAAAATGGCGCCCCCTAGAGGACATAAAGTAAGGAACTAAAAAAAATATATCGTTTAATCGTACCATGTTGGGTATCAAATAAAAGGGTTTAATGAGCACATTTCAAAAATATATATATTATAACCCCAAAAGAATTAAAAAAAAAATAAAGTAAATAATAAAAACTAAAACCTACCTTTTAGTCGTAATTGGGTTTTAGTTTTTATTATTTACTTTATTTTTGCGGCACTACGACTTGAATGTGAACGTTTTTTAAATACAAGACTTGGCCTTCAGAAGCCCAATTCTCGTACTTGATAAACTTTCACAGTCAAGTCGCAATCTGTCAAACTTGTTAACAATGTTGGTAAATTGATTCTATTTTTGACAGATTGCGAATGAGATGCGAATGCGAACGTTCTTAAACATTACGGGAATTACCGCTCTGGTTGTATCTTGATCTAAATACGATTCGCGACCGTATCAAATATTTATTTATAGAATTAAAATCATCAAAATCATCAGTATGGTGTCTAACCGTTAGACCACTGGGAGCAGAACCGAGGGTAAAAACTTGTTATTATTATTTCCCACGGTTAATAACACTGGCCATAACATTACAAAGCATAATGTTTAGGGGGCTTAAAACGGTCATTTTAGCAGAATCATATTATGAAAATATTATCAATTTCATAATATGATCTGCGTGCGATTCATATTACGAAATAATTCATCTGTTTGACAGTTTTCTGTGGAGATTCGTAAAATGGTCCGCAAATTATGAATTGCTTTTATGTCAAATTAGAGGATTGCTAATGACAGCTGGGATTCAGGAAATGAACTGCTTCTAGAGGAATTGCTAATGTGGCCGGTTTAGGCACTCAGGTTTATACCGTATCGTGAAATATATTTCACGATACGTTATTTCAAGACCACAGAACCCCCTTAGATCCTATCGCTTAGTAGCTTCATAATTCGTGTGAAATTCACTCATAAGCTGGTATTGACAAGCGACGAGACTGCCAAAGGTTGGCAGTAATTAGATGGCCGATTAATGGCACCACTGACGCCGTTATAGGGTTCAGTGCCAATATCCGGCTTTTGCCACCACAGGCGATGCCAAACTACGGTATAATAGATGGCGGGATTTAGTTTAGATTATGTTGTTCGATAATGTAAATGTCGGGTGTAATATTTTGAAAGGGACAATGTCCACTAGTTAGGTATATTTTGAGAGCCGTACATAAATATGTATAACTAGCTGCGCCCCGCGATTTTACCCGCGTAAGTCTCGATCCCGTGGGAATATCGGAATAAAAAGTATCCTATGTGTTAATCCAGGTTATAAACTATCTGTTTGAGTTTTTAAGAACGTTTATTTGGACACAGTTCATGAAACACAAAATACAAATAACAAAATAAAAAGTGAAAAATAATGTTTTAACCAGCTTTTTTTTTTTTTTTTTGCTAAGGAAGAAAAGGCCACGTTTTTTTAATGTTTTGCTTAAATATGGTAGATTATTTTTGATTTTCATAATAGCGGACACCAGGCGCCTATTATTTCTTATAATGCAGTTTTTCGCGTGGTTCCCAATGTGAACTCAAAGTGGAGCGACCGTATCAACCAACGGTGAACAAGATTCTAAACCCACCCTATTTTTTAACAAAAACTTCAGGGATAAATAGACAAAAAAAAATCGATAGAATCCTTCCAAGCCTTAACGGACTTCGCTCCTCTTTCCGGTACCCCAGTTGACGTGTATATTGTGTTCACATCCCCCGGGTGCCCCCGGGATTCCTCACATTGTTACACATACGACCTTATGTAAATACGAGGGATTTCACAATACTTTTTGTGTCAATCTGTACAATCGGAGATACTTCGAACATTGTTCAAATGCATTTGGTATGCGAAACAAAAAGTCGGGGTCACAATAGATCGCTTTAGTAAAATTCCTGTCATCGACATTTTCTTTGCCTATGGAAACGTTTTATAATATTTATGTATGTTATTTTTACTTTTAATTTTGAAAAATTAAAGGTAGAAATTTTAAATTTCTACCTTTAATTTTGTTACGTCCAAGTTAAAGTCAAATCATTTATTTCAAAAAGGCAAATAAAAAGCACTTTTGGTCGTCTTTACAAGAAAATAGAATTGATTCCAGTTGCCTTTTCAAAAGAGAAGTTTCGTATGGAGAAGAATAGACAAGAACTCCACGATTCGTACCATGAGGAATAAATATTATTCGTATAAATCCTAATCCTAACTAATATTATAAATACGAAAGTGAGTCTGTTTATTTGTTTGTTACGCTTTGACGCTAAAACGGCTGAACGGATTTGGATGAAATTTGGCACATGAGTAGGCCATGACCTGGAAAAGGACATAGGATACTCACGAGACATACGCGGGTGAAACCGCGGGGCGCAGCTAGTTGGATATATTTTGCTCAGTCCTCATTGTAATCATAACATATTATGGTGTCCAGTTTTACTGATATGCAAATATGGTGAGTCTATGCACGAAGTTAAAGTCCTCAGCCTTTCTATGTTTCAGAAAACTACTTATAAAACGATCACACACACGGTATCTCTTACACAAAAATCTTCGCTAAACCCAAAATATATTACTACAACTACGCTCATTTTACTGTTTAACCGAATTGCAGCAATGTACCTCGCAGTCTTACCTCCTATGAGCTACGTATATCGACTTCCTGGGACGCAACCTCTAAGATTCCATAGTCAACGTATCGGAAACATGCCCGGTTTAGTACCCGGTTCACTTGGTATGCAGAGCAACATTGTTAATAAGGAGATATATATGTATACACGTACGTAAATTACCGTAGTGCATCCGGGAAATTCGGTTTTAATGAAAATCTGGAATGTTTTGCGATATTTTTCACATTTTTGTGAGGTTTTAGCAATACGTAGAATATAAATAATAATATTTTGGAAAGGATATTGCGACAGGATTAGAAAAGACTTTAATTTAAATTGGCTTGAAATTCTCTTTTTATCAATGCTTTCATGCCACATTTGATTCTGGACTACTCTCTCTAGTGTTTAAAGGTTAAACATTAGAGGAAGCAAACGAATCTCCCGTAACACGTTATAACGCACAAATCATAAACAATTCAGAAAACCATAAACAACCCAAAAGATATTTTGATTGCGTTCAAAAATAGAACCGTTTCCATAGCAGAGGTGTCACGTTCGTCGTATACATTTTTCTAAAGCGACGGAACCCGCTGGCGTCCACATGGGCTTGAACGTGATACGACTCCCAAACACAACATTTAGACCCTTTTTGTTTTTAAATACCTCGCGGTTTTCAATTCGCCATTTTGGGATATTAATCTTCCCTCACGGGGCTTTTCGTAATCGTATTCTTAGAATTTTAAGTTTGCTAAAAATTATTGCAGCAACTGAGCCATTTCTCGAGACTAGACAATGTTTTATTTAAGTACTAGCTGCGCCCCGCGGTTTCAACCGCAAAAAATCTTGGTCCCGTAGGAATATTAGGATAAAAAAATACTATATCCTAACCCAGGTTATGGTCTACCCATGTTTCAAATTTCACACAAATCCATTCAGCCGCTTTAGTGTTAAAGCATAACAAACAAACAAACATATACCTATCCTACCTAGCTATAATATAGTTAGGATAATAACGAGATTCAAGATAACAAGTTATTTGTTTTCTCTACGTTTTTATACTAATAATCCTAGACGGAATAAGCCCTTTCTTCTGTAAATGTGGTTTAACGAAAACTGTGGTTCCCTTGCGGCAAAGTTAACAAAAGTCTTTTACTTTATAAAAAACAGGTGCTCATTTTTGCTCAGATTTTAGCTCTTAGATTATGCCATGACCCAAATTCCAATTTGTTATATCACACGGTTCCATCTGTATTTTGTCTGACTTTGAATCTAAATCTCCACCAGTTATGACATAATCTTTTCCATCTTTGTTCACTGATAATTGACCTGGTGCCCAGAAAAACTTCTGCTCCTCTTCCGTCCTCTAACAGATTTACCTTATAGTATAGTACCTTATAGAGCTCCTTGTATAGAAGCTATATTTCAGTATTTACATTGTAACTGTAACATACCCTTACAAACTCAAACATTTGACTTTATTATAGTCATCACATTGACATACCATTAGAGCGCTAACACACTGGGATGCCATGGTGACATCTCTGACTACGTAACCATGGCTACCTCTAGCTACCTACCATAGCCAAATGAGGTTGCCAAATAAATAGCCAGTAACACGCGGGCGCCCGTCCAGGCGATCAGTTGGCTGAGTGAGAGAGGCGTAATTTACGTGTATACAATTCTAGCGACTTGGCTACGAGTCACCAGGTCGACAGAGTATCCAGTCTCAACGTAGGGGCCGGTCGGTCATGGCTACGCTTCCAAATTGGCGACGTCGCCAGACCCAAGCTGTGTGAGTTAACTGTCATACATTTCAATACGAATTATTTAGACACGTACATTACGCAGCCGGTGACGTCGCCATGGCATCCCAGTATGGGTCTCAAAAATTTAAACGGCAGTAACCGCTTTCCATCATATGAACTGTATGTTTATATAACATATTGCTCAAACACACGTGTAATTCTCTCAAAGTCCCTAAAACATATGCCAATCATTAGCCAATCACTTAAACCTTCACACTTTTGACTCAAATATAACTTTTAAATCAATTACCAGAGCTATCAAAGTTGATCGAAGTGTCAATTGAGCGCTTATACAGCGTTATTTCGTCTCGGCCAGCATCTGGCGTGTGACATATGGCTCGTTCGACCAACCCATTACTTAGATTGGATCTCGCTCAGAAATCTTGAGGACATAAGTGTCGGGCAAGTTTCTTGACAACCCATCTTGGTATTAGATGAGATAGATCGGTAACAAGTTTTTTTCTAGTAGGTTTTATGGGTTAGGCTTTTTGGTCCGACAAAAGTGTGCACTTATAGCTGTGACATGTTTTTTATTGGAGGTTAAACTTTTTTTTTAAAGTAATTTGGTGGTATTTACTACTCCAAAAATGAAAGATATTCTAATTAATAGAATAGATTGACACGCTAAAAGCACTTTAAAAGGGTAGAGCCAAAGAAGATAGTACTTAGGAAGTTACTTATTTATTGTACACTCGCGACAATCTAAGAAGTCCGTTTTGACGTTTCGTTCTCGTACATGTAATAAAACGTTATGCCTTGAGAATCGTATGATCAATCGATGTCTCGAGAATAAGTTTTTATGAAACCAATTTTCTGTTTCATAATGCATTTTTATAGCTGTCAAAACGGGCTTCTTAGATTGTCGCGAGTTTAGGTATAATTTTTTTCACACCAGAAAAAAAACGAATGCATAACCTCCTCATTTTCGAAGCCGGTTAAAAAATAAACTAATTTCCATTACGCGTCGTATACTTAACAAAGAAACCATACCGAATAACGTAAATCAATTTGCTCCAAAGAACTAGTTAACTTCCCCGCGGTAAAATCACAGTGAACGATGAACTATAAAACCAATGCATAGAAAATGTATTGAATAGCAATTTCTCTGCTGAAGTTAATGAAAACACGTAGCTCTGTTCTCGTTCCGACTGAAACTAATCATGGCGCCGAAATGTCGGGGGAATAGAGAATTAAGCACTCTCTTTTAAACGAAATAGCGATGAAATGTTTCATTGACATATGGGATTTGGTAGACTGTGACATGCATGACACGAAAATCATCATCTGCACCCTAAGGCTGCCATCAGACGGACTGCATTCTTGCAGGGGGGCAAGTTTACTAATTTACAAACGTGTCAGTGGTCACGCAATGATGAGTTTTTGACAGATTTTGCATGGCATATCTGTCAAAAACTCATAATTGCGAGACCACTGACACGTTTGTAAATTAGTAGACCTGGCCCCCTGTTTGAATGCAGTTTAGTACGACTGCAATACTCGTAATATACTGGTAACTGCATTCAAACTTCAAATTTGCAGTTGAAACAGTTGAAATGCAGTCCGTCTGATGGCAGCCTAATTGCATAACACACTTTCAATCACAATCTGAATGATTTTGAAGGATATTGCTAATCCATTGCATCATATGTTCGAAAAATTTGTCTGCTCAACAAGTTAAATAACGCAATGAATTTTGTTGAACTGTCAAAATGAAAGCCATTGTTCTGTTACGCAATTACCCTGCTGTTTATAGGAATTAAACTTCCTAAAATACGCAATTACCCTGCTGTTTATAGGAAGTTTAATGAAAGGTCACCTTAGAGCCTAGACATTTGCCAATAGCTTCCATAGCGTTTCGTTTTTCTACAACGACTTTAAACACGATTGACATAAGTACAGTCATTTGGTAGTTTCACCTCATCCGGGAGTTTTAAAATCCTTGGTGAATTTACTGATTTTTACGTAATCTTATTCATTTTGCCACCTCGCATCTTTGCCTCTCGCGCCGAAATGTCAAATGAGTCTGAAAGGAAATAATGTTGTCAAATAAGTTTTTTGATAATCTCCTTTCAATAAAAACTAAAAAATCAATGAAATCACCAATTTTCAAAACTTTCAGAATACTTTGCAGGTAAAAACTTTTTCAGCACCAATAAGCTTTTCAATAGCTTATTTCAATCTAATACATTTTAGACTTTTCCATCATCGATATCTATTTAATTAAATACCATGCGTTAGTCTCGCAAAAACTCGTAACTGACTCGACCGATTTGAATAATGTTTTTCTTGTTTTTTTTGCCTCAATACTGGGGTGGTTTAGGAAAAAAGAAAATTTGGTAAATCTTAAGGGAACAGTTGAAATAACGAAATTCACCGGGTCAGTAGTCGTTGATAAATTATCACTTTATCTAGGCCCTCTTGACTCTTTCCACGGCGTGTGTGTGTTGTAAAAATGGCAATTTAAAAATGTTATTGCCACTTTGCGGATATAATATCCACTTCATCCAGTTTTAAAACTTAACTTTATTATTGATAGAATTTGAAGCAAAACAACGGCTTTTAAAGATAAAACGACTTTTATTCTTCAACCATTTCTAGCCTCCGTTAACAAGTGAATACCAGACAGAACAATAGTTTTAAACATTACATGGCCTAACAGCGTTGCTAACCAAAAAGTATTATACAGTATGTTAACTAAAAAAGGGCGTTCCCGCTAACCTGCAATAGTATAGCGTCTATACATGCTAAAAAAAATATGAGAGTTAAAAAAAAAAAAAAAAATGTATAGAAAAATATTCACAAAAAATATTAAATTTTTACGGAAAATAAACTCTCTGTACACGCCCACTTGTCACACTTGTTTTTCTAAATTGAAATACAAGTGTGCGTGTACAGAGTGTTTCTTTTACGTTTAAATTTAATCTTTTTGTGAACATTTCAAAACTTAAATAAAATTTTTTTTTTTTTTTTTTGAGTGGTTATACTTTTTTTAGTATGTATACACGCTATACTATTTCAGGTTAACGGGAACGCCCTTAGTTAGTTAACATACTGTATATTACATTGACCAATACCTATTCTAACAATTATTGACGTGTAAAAGTGGTGTTTATAATCAATTCACACATATCAAGTGCCAACTATTATCTACATTTGTATGTCAGCTCCAACACAATTGTAAACTCCAGTATCACAGCAACACTCACCACAACACAAAGAGCATTAATAACTTGACGATCCCGTGACGTCACAGTACAGTAAACTAATCTAATCCCGCGAACATGCAATAATAGGCTAATGCACGGTGAGGGCTGCCTCCCATCTGCGCACACACATGAATATTATAATACCACATATCTTGAACAGCAAACGCCGCAGTAAAGCCCGCTAAGGATCCGCACAGCTATCATCATTATGCTACAAATTGTGCCATCCATATTAGACCAGGAGACAGATGTGATTTTGGAGTGAGGAATTGTGGAAGTAAATTGCATGAAATGTTGTGTGTGTATGAAGTGGCTTATGCTCGGTTCCTATAAACAAAAACGAATCGTTTTGCTTACCAATGGTAGCATTTTTTATTGCCAAACTAGGCAAATAAATAAATTCGTAAACTAATTTTACCTGTGATTATCTACTTCCATATGGGAGGGTCCACTATGCAAAGCTATGAGATTTTTGCTTCATTATTGGTAAAGATACAAGAGTTTTAATTTTAACCAATAACGGTCCGTTAATTATAGGAATCGGCCATTAATGATTGACCTGTATGATTAATGTACTCTTCCGGTTGCTTAGCGATGGGACTATTATAGGTACCCAAAGAGACGTAAGTCGTTTTGATTTTAAAAAATCTTTGTTATTCGTTTTTAAACGAATTTGGAATAGGTATGTAGCCTCGCCAGAAATTTTAAGTAATTACATTTTTCTACTACGGTTCCATTCCAAGTTGTAATTGATTAAAATTTTGTTGTCAGAGCATTTTCTACGCCAAAGGCATATTAAAGACTGTACACCAAAGTTATCTTAACAAAAATAATCTTTATTTAATAATGCCACAAACACGATTTTCAAACAATAAGGAGCTGTAGGCGCCATATAACGTCCGCAGTGACAGCTGTCATGAAAACAATGGCAGCGGGGTTTGAGTTTACGGTGTAAAAAAAAACGCCCTCTAGGGAAATATACCAACTTACTTTCATGAATAACGTTTCAGTGACGTCATTCGACGGTAAATTGCGGACGCTATGCGGCGGCCACTGCAGTCTTAAGAAACAGTAGGGCGTAGCTTTATAAAAAAAAAGTATGTCACAGCGGTTAAAAACACTATCTCCTAACCTACATTTAGTATGTTATGTCAAACAATGTTTCCTAATACGACACTTTAGGTGTTGATAGTACAGTGGTCGTTTTCTTAACTACCGCTCTGCGTTCATCACGTTATATACCAACATTATGTATATGTATTCCTTAATTATATAGTTAAAGTGTCCAAGGACGCCCGAGGGTGCCCGTAAAGTTTAAGAAGTAAGGGCAGAAAAGTTCGGAGACATAATTGTATGTGGTTAGGTAGGGCTATGCTAAAGTTTTTTGTTGGGATGAAAGTACTAGAATCTGCTAACATACGAGTAGTATTTTTTACGACAGTATTTTAACCCCTGTATTGTGAATTTCGGGGTTTATGATATGTTCGATTAGTGTCTTTTTATTTTCATTTTGTAGTTTAACATAGTAAAATACAATAGACGTAGATATATTTAGTAACCCATTCCGCTTGACTATTCTTCAAGAGTCATAAAAACCTGGACTTTGCGTCCAGCACTCGGTGTGGTAACACGTCGCGTTCTGGTTTGCAATTGGTCAATCGTCATCCTGAAGATGCCTCGTTGAGAGGTGAAACACGTGTCAATTTCTTACAGGGTTTTTAATGACTCTTGAAGAATAGTCAAGCGGAATAGGTTACTAAATATATCTGCGTCTATTGTATTTTATAATGGATTTCCGCAAAGTCACGCCTTAATCAATTAACTAGTTTAACATAGTATAAATACTTAGGTAAATAGTTAGGTAAGACCAATATTGTTTTTGTTAACTTGTCGTATCAAAGCGACAAAAAATAAAATAAAAATTTAACAAGGCACTTCCTACAGTCATTAAGAGACTTCCAACATTTTATAATTCTCAAAAAAAATTAAACAAGGAAAAAGTTACTATTTCGCTTGCTTTTCATTATAAGTGTTTACTAAAAGATGGACTAAAGTCCGCACCGGGTTTGCAGATAGCTCTATTCTATTTAGTTAGCATAGAATGATGATAAAATGTAAAAATATAATATATTTTATATAATATAAAAAATATAATATATTTTTTACGCACAATCTTCACATTTGTGTTTCAAACAAATGCCAACCAATTTTCTATCGTATAAATAATAATCTTCAAATTGTTTTAGTTTACTTATGACATTTCGAAATAATGTAAAAAATTATGAATGAACCAACAATCACACATCCCACATAATATTCGCCAACAATACCCTGAGAACGTCCCGTCATTTAGTTGTACACTTTAATTAAACGCCTGGACGCGATGCACTGGACAATGGACACTAAAGGGCATCACGAGCGGTCATTGCGCATTACATTCTCTTTATTAAACGTCCCCCGTCCGTGCTGCGATCCACCTACACAAATAAAGCTGGGACATACGAGGGGCTATTGCGTCGAACTTGTCGAATAGAGCACGGGGTTTATTTGGGTTATAGTTATACTGGGGCGAATCGTCGCGCGACGCGACGCCGCCGCATTGTACGCCGGGAAGTTTTCTCAGAAATTGTTTTGTTAAAGTCGCGTCGCGCGGCGAATCGCGCCTGTATGTAAGAGCCTTTACTCAGTGCTAGACAAAGATCTACCTACCCTTTTTTCTTCTAATCTGCAAACCATCTGGATTCCCAGTTCATCCAGCTATCACTTACTGTGTGGTTATTTTCGTGATATGAAACAACAAAAATACTTCTTATCCATATTATAATTAAATGCATTTTATGTGAAACAAAATTAAATTATAAAATGACAAATCACTCATTGACTGCGTAGGATGCAGTCAATCAATAAAAGGCTCTGCAATAAAAGGATTGTGATGAACAATATTTTAGCCTGAAATCAGCGTGTAATTCCGATATATAATCGCCAACTTCAGTTAGTTCGTTTAAAGAAAAAAAAATCAAGCGGAAGTTATTTTTCGCAGTAGGTACGTTAAAACAAACTATAAATATTGGCACATAATTAAAGCGGCAGTTGTATAATGTAGCTTTGGTAAATAAAAAACCCAAAAATGCATGTTTATTAACAAGTTCGACAATAAAAACTAAGTTGCAAACAAATTAATCACAACAAATATTTAAATAGGAAATTAAATAAATAATTAAGCAGCCAAACGATTGGCAGTTACGTGTGGGCAGGTCAAATGAGAATTCAGACCTTAAAATGACAAAGATGAAAAACATTTTGGGTCGATATAAAATTTAAATTCTATTCTATGAAAGCCCAGTCCAACGGAATATTTCTCCAGGCTCCAGATAGATATGCAAATACAAAGGATTTTCACAACAAACAATCCACTTTCCCATCTAAATCACGAACGCGAATGGATTAAAATGTCAGCTTATCGACAGGGGTGTCGCATCGCACTTTTATATATATTTCAGTTGCACAAAACGCCTGGATTTTCCAAATAAATGTTATCACATGGAAACTCGGTTGGCGAGATAAGAGATATTAATATCGCTATAAATTGTCGATAGCTTTGACAGGATTAACTGTACCGCCTACTGTTTGGTAAACCATAAAATCTATACATATTATAAAGTCACTTTTCCTGTTTTTCTGTATGTCCGCATTGTTCTTCTAAACCACGCAACAGATTGAGGTTTTCACCATCGTTTAGAAATAAATAACTTACTTAATAGTTTATGAAAATAAAGTTTCCTACAGATTTGAATACTCAGAGTTCGTTTCGGCATTTCATCTCAGGGATAAGATATAAAAAAAATTGACGAGTAAAATGTATTACAAGATCTACTTATAAACATCATAACATTTAATTAAATTTCATAGAAGCCGTCTCATCTTGAATAAACCTTATTTTATACGTACCATTTTTTTAATATGTTGTTCGTTTTAAAGTACTGTATGTTTACATCAAACAGCGTCTCAGGAATTCAAATATAGACTTAAAGACAATATTAAATTATCCCTCACATCAAACCTTTTTAAAAATTATTACGATGGCAGCGTTTAAATGTGACATTACTGAATATCTACAGCTTTTAATGAAAGTTTGCTTTGCCATAAATATTTTTAAGCAGTAGAAAATATATGTAATCCTTACTAATATTATAAATGCGAAAGTAACTCTGTCTGTCTGTCGCGTCGCGCTTGCACGCCAAAACTACTAAACCGATTTAAATGAAATTTGGTACACAGATAGTCTAGAGCTTGAGAAAGGACATAGGCTACTTTTGATCGATATACCACCCGGGTGAAGACGCGGGCGGAAGCTTATAAATTAATTAATTCTGGTATTCAGCTGCATCCGTTTAGACTGGAAGCCGACCCCATAATAAATATGGCTGTGCCTTGTATTTGATAAAACTTTAATAGCTGAGTATTTTAAATGCTGAAGTTCAAAACTAGTGTACAGAAGACTTCGCAAACATTTACCTTCGTCTACAAACACTCATTAGGTATCTCTTTGAAAACGTAATGAAGTTAGTTTCTAATCGTCCACAAATGCTCGTTCAGCGCTGAATTATATTGTCTTAACCTTTCTGTAAGACGCGTCTTTTAAATGAACCTTTTTCAGTATAAACACCTGCCTTTCTCCACAAAATTCCTCTTTCTAAGTGAAAAATAAGGGCGACATCACCGACATTTCTCAGCGAGACAACGATTTTACGCTGACAAAGTACTCTTTATACTACCATAAGTTAAATAAGCCCGCCTTTTTAGGGAAGCATCGAATTTTTTTTTTCATATTTCCAGTGTTGCGTCAATATTTAATTTGACGAAAAGCCACTTTGTATTTATTTATCGTGTACTTTAGTTACAAAGAGTTTTGTTGGCACAAACAATATTGTCTGACAAACTGACGTGACGAGATGAGCGTCCAAATAAAGAAATATTTACGTACTTTAAACAGTTAAACCACCAATGCTGTTAGTAGGACATATGGTTGTATTAACAGCTGAACTCGTAACGCAATGGAGCGTGTTCATTAAAAAAGATCAGAGCGTGAAAAAGGCGGTAAAAGGATCGGTTCTGTAAGTCGGTCACGTCCGAACTCATTCAAGCAGATCGAACGAGTCATCCCGTGAGCGTATCCTTCTCTTATTCTAAAACTTGACACTTGCGAGTACTTTTACCTCTATATCACAAATAACAGTTGAGTTAGCTCCTTTGCTATTTATAACGTAATGTTTTTGGATCGGGTTATTTGAGCTAAAAATGTGTGCGCGCGTATTTGAAACGATTGGGGCTGGACGTGATGGGGTTTTTTATTTTTCTGATCTAGTCTGAAATGTATGTTACATTTAATGTAGGTTACATTTAAAATGGGATGAAAGATTTTTATGTTGTCTTCTTATTTCTATATCGACTCTTTCTGCTTCAGTTATATGTAGAATGCGTTAAGACATTATTTTTCGGATAAATAAGATCTTTGTCTACAGAAACATTGTTATTTAATTGATTCAGGCTTGAATTTGCGGAAATCCATTATAAACTACAATAGACGTAGATATATTTAGTAACCTATTCCACTTAAATATTATCCAAGAGTCATAAAAAACCCTGTAAGAAATCGACACGTGTTTCATCTCTCCATGAGGCATCCTCAGGATGACGATTGACCAGTCGCAAACCAGAACACAACGTGTTGCCACATTGAGCGCTGGACGCAGAGAAACATTGTAAAAAAGTGACGATGGAGTTGCCCTTCCGCCATACGAAAATACGTTTTGGAAGGGGCAATTAGATCAATTATAATATCTCGTAAATTTTGATGTTTAAAAGGGCCTTCTAAGTGCCTATTTAATACTTATTTATGCAACTGTTATATAATAAACGGTATTAAAACACGAATGTGGGATAATAGTATCACATGAGTGTTCTAATAACTAATTATATACAGTTAGATACAAGATTTTATCTACACCCATAGTATAAATCTTCTAAAAAAGTTTCTTTGCGATACCAATATCGAACAAAAATGGCGCGGTACGACGTGAATTCAATTTTTTTCGAATTTGAATGTGTTTTGTTTTTAAATTACGGTGCTTTGTTAGTGAAACGCTTGTGAATGACAATGTTCTTTTTTTGAAATGAGTTGCATTATGTAATTCAGTACAACATTAAACCACCCGTTTGGATGATATTATGGTCTGACACTGGATGTTTTAATGTTGGCTATAAGCTAACTGTTTCAGAAACAGGATTTATAGCATGGGTGTAGATAAAATAAATGATTTAACTTTGACATTGAGAAAACTTCGCTTACTTACTAATCCGTTACTACTGTAATAGATGACACTATCTTCACTATTTAGTGTGTAAAATTAGACCCTCACCTTATCTCTAATCCAACACACAATGATAAATAATAAGTAAATGGTTCACATATTCTCTCAATTTTTAATAAACAAAGCAACTCATATTGTAGTGCTTGTAAAATAAAATTTACATTTACTCGAGTCACCCCCAAATGTAAAAGGGAGGCGATAAATATCAATCGAAAAGATTAAAATAAATTATGTTTTAAAGACTTTACAGTAAAGCTCTATAATACCTATCCATTATGTATTTAAGTTTATGTACAATATTATTAATATGAGCGAATATGGCCCGTTATGTACACACGTTTTTTTGCCGTGAACATTCGCCGTATGTAGGCACGGTCGTTAGTGTTGTATGGATCACTATGGAATCTTGTTGACAGACTCAGCGGCATTACAGCACGGCGCTCGTCGCCGTATGCGTCGTCATCCGTCGTGTCGAGAATAATCTTTGTGAGCTTGTAATACGCTCACACGATTATTCTAAAGAAACCGTGCCGTATAGAATGGGCTTAATGTGTCTGCGATAATGATAGTTACTAATTAGTGCATTTATAATCTACGGTCATAAACGTCCAAGTAATAGGGATGCAAGAAGTTTCAAAAAGTATCGATATACATCGTATCGATATTTATAAAAAATATTAATATCGATTTCGATATATCGAAAAAAAAAATCGATATATCGGTGGAATTTTCTTTTTTTTTCTTTACCTTATATTATTCATGTTTTATAATTATTTTAACACCAAAAAAAAGTATACATTTTACGACTCTGAACTCCGGCGGTTTTAGTCAGTAGCAACAACGGTGTTGCTATTGCAAATATATCGTTTTTGATACATTTTCGATACTAGATATTTTATATCGATACATCGATATATCGAAATAATAAATATCGTCTAAAAATATCGATATATCGAACAAAAAATATCGACATTTCGATATATCGATATTTTTTCTGCAAGCCTACCAAGTAACACGGGGCAAGGACAGGAAAACTTTAAAGATGATATAGCTCAGAATGTGCTGTGGATACTGGATAATCTTTATTATTATGGTACACACGGCTACATATCAAGCCATTTCCAGTAGCTGACGACGAGTTGTACGGAAATCCTATGCAATGCGAGATGGGCATAAACTGGAAATGTATAGCTTGATGTGTAGCCGTGTGTACTCAAAACATTATAACAATTTCAATATTTACATTATGAAACAAAATTAATTAATTTAATTTTAAAAAATTATATAATAAATAAATAATTTATTATTTTTATTGTGTTATGTTTGGCAATGTTAGGTTATCTTATGATGTAAATAATATAATGTCCATCCGATGATGTAAATAAATTCAGAAATAAAGTGTCTTTGATAATATATAAAATAAGGAACTTATAATTCATCATATCGTTGACTTATTAAAAACAAAACCTAACCAACAAAAATACACCACTTCTGCTAGAAAAAAAAGATAAGTGAAAGAATGAAGTCGTAATTGAATTATTATTGTAAATTAATTATTATTCGATCATTTAGATGTTGACTACAAGGATATTCAACAGAAAAAGCCTTTTCTTACGAGCTGTGTATTTTGTGCCAAATTGTTTGAGTATACTACCAGCATCTAGAAACTAAATAAATAAAAGGAATCCAAGTTACTTTTAAGGTTCTACCCTACAAGTAAGTCCCAACATTACGTAAGATACTGAACGTAATACTAATGTAAATACTTGTAGCATTGAGATAAATAAGCCAAACATACGTAGATACAAGATGGTCGTGTTATTGTCATATTTGCTATCAGCTTTCCGGCTGAATAGCTTTTACACCCTCATCAACTGACTATACTTCTAGAATAAACAATACTGGATAGGGAAGATTCAATTAACGGAAGGCATTTGCTCGAGGAACAAGCAAAGTGACCTAGATATAATTATAAATTTATAATATACAAACATTATGACTTTTTACTAACGAAATATTCAAGGTTTAGATTATTTTACTTGAAGATTTGCTATGGCGACTCGTAGCTGGCGTAGTAGGCTACGACAACTCGTAGCTGGCGTAGTAGGCTACGACAACTCGTAGCTGGCGTAGTAGGCTACGACAACTGGCGTACGTAGCTGGCGTAGCATTGACATATCGCGTGGACTACGCCGTAGCATTTTTAAATTATTTTATTTAGCTAAAGCTAAACACTACCCACCTCCACTATAGGTATAACTCTGCTAACCCTTCGGGGATTACAGGCGTGATGTTATGTTTGCATGTAATGTTTTTTATTCAGCTTAATTTTTTTTTTTTTTAATACAAATAAAATGTATACAAAATACAGCAAGTTGATGATTGGAGCCTCCTTTTAAGCAAAAAATGCCTGTATTAAGCGACTCCGCTCTTCAATAACAAGATAGTTTTATTTATATATTTTTACTTATTATTCATATATTTTTTAAACACATACCGGGGCGGGTTGAATGCTAAAAATCTAACTAATTTGATTTGTGATTAAATCTCTTCACAGTTTTTACTACCGGTTTCGTCCTTTACCTAATTCAATCTAATTCAGAAAATAAAACCTCGTTCAACACTAATTCATCCTTTCAACACTAACTTTATTGCATCAAGATAATTATAAACCACATTTCTTATCCAGTCCTTCATAATCTATCCTTGATACCAATCACATTGTGTCATTACAACGTCACCACTTAAACTAGAGCCCTGACAGCTGATCGTTTCGCGCCATTTAGTCCGATTGACAGCTCACGTCAAACTGGACGTCCCGGTTTACAAGATGGCGTCGTCACGATTTTATTTGTGACGTAATAACGCTGTGTGACGTATTTGATGATCGCGTTCGCGCCAATTATAGCCCTTTGATAGGAGAAGGATATTGCATGTTCGCGATTAGCTGGTATTGTCGATGTGTCGATGTGTTGACGATGTGATCGTGAATGTTCGTGAAAGATCGGGAATTGTACTTCACTTTTGTCCTTAATACAGGCTACTAAGTAAACTAGCTAGGACATCAGAGGCTATAGACAAAATCCCTTTTCTGTAAGCGTTAACGCCAACGGAAAGATCAAAATGTATGGAGTTGACATTAGTTTTAGAGATGTCACGTGACTGCTGCTGTCAACTCCATACAACTTGATCTTTCCGTTGGCGTTAACGCTTACAGAAAAGGGATTTTGTCTAGGCCCCCAGGTCGTAAATTGTATTGTTACCTACTCATCTCAGATGTAAACTATTCCTTAGTTGTCATTCTACTTTGTTACAGACTATCACTTTTTTATGAAATAAATTATACTAAATAATTAATTATTTTATTGCTGATTTTTCTAGGTTTATTTATTATTTTTTCATTTATTATTTTTAACACAAATTAGATGAACTAAATAAAGTATAACTTACATAGTATTGATTTATAACTGTATTGAGTTGTCTAACAATAAAACAAAATTATTTAAAAAATAATTTTGTTTTATTTCAAGCTTTTTTTTAAAAAAAAAATTGTTTTATTAAATTATATTTTTGGATTATCTTAACTACTAGCTTTTATTTGATACCAATATTGTAATTTATTTTAAAAAAAATACCTTCCGCTCCCTTTTTTTTTTGTTTGCAGATCAAATATAAAAAAAACAATATAGCCTATGTCACTCCCACAATTAAGACGAATCTAACGACACCTCAAATGTTAAAATCCATCAAGCCGTTTAGGCTACAGAGCGTGCCAAAGAAATAGACATACATACATACAAACATACATACATACATACATACATACTCTCGAAAAACATTACCCTCCTTCTGGGGCAGTCGGGTAATAACAAAGACAACACTTTCGAGAATTATGTCGGCATAAATCTAACTTATGAGGTAATTTGTCAAGTTTGAAAGGAAATACTACGTAGGAAGTAGACCAATTTAGAAGTTTTTTGAAGGAAAGAAGCAAACATCCGGTGAAGAAAATAAACAGCTCATACAAATCTTTCAAGGTTCCGCAAACAACAATGAATTCAAGATTTGAATTAAGTAGATAGAATCGATGTCTATATTCTATTGGAAATAAATTCACATAATTCAAGGTTGTCATGCCACACGTGTAAAACCATCTTATAATAGATGATTGTGTCAATTTGTATTGCTACGGCGTAGCCGGCGTGATCATGTGAAGGCTACGCCAGCTACGCGTTCACGTAGCTACGCTGCTACGAGTTTCGTAAGTAAATAATTATTCGTGTAAGTTTTTAACTTGGTTACGAATTGGTAAATTTTATTTGGTTTGAATGTTGAGTCAAAGAATAAAGGTACATTTTATAATACCTACATATTATAACAATAATAATTGAATTATCATCATGTTCATTTTCCATATTTATTTAAGACTAGCTTCCGCCCGCGGCTTCGCCCGCGTGGTATGTCGATAAAAAGTAGCCTATGTCCTGCCATCTATATCCTTGCCAAATTCTATCGAAATCCGTTCAGTGGTTTATGCGTGAAAAGGTAAAATACCGACAGACAGATAGACTGACAGATAGTGCTACTTCGGAGCTCCATTCTCTCTAAACCACAAAGCAAATAAAACATTTCTAACAAAACGGACTACCTAACAACCCAAACTTAAGTAACCCAACATTATTATGTGAAACAGTCCCCAAAACTTAGTTCACAAGTACGAAAGACAGGGGTCAAACAGGTCCCAAGTGCGTGACCAATGGACACACAGGGCGATATCACAGATGGTATAACTAATAGCGCTGAGTACATTCATTAATCGTGAGACGTCCGATCATTAGTAACTGCCAACGTCGACTGAGACGCACGCGTGGTCGCGCGTCGCAAACTACCCGCGAATTCGGTTGGTTAGTAGATTGGGTGTTAGTATAGGCATAAGTGAAAGCAATTAAGATATTTCTGGGTAGATGGAAGGTGGTGTTAGGTGTCACTTTATGTACTAGTTCATTTCCCATGTAAAGCGTAAGCTAAGCTGTCAACGTTTTTATAATGAAAGTCCAAAAGTGTTTAAGATTATCTTTTGACTACAAAAACTTCGATCTCTTTGACTTATATGCTACGATGTCATTTATCAACAAACACACAGCACCAAATTCGCACTTTATAATAATCTATACATACTTATAATAAAATAGTAACGAAGTCAAAACTTACTTTTTTTTTTCAAAAATATTTAATGTACAACATTAAATATTTTTGAAAAAAAAGTAATTTCTACGAGGTTTTGGGAACTAGTCTGATACCGAAAATATAGTGTTTTCGTTTTTTTATTCGATTTTCTGTTTATCTGCTTGTCTCGATGTATGTTCCGGATTAGCACAAAAACGGCTGAACGGATTTGGATGAAATTTGGCACACAGATAGTTTATAACATGGATTATCACATAGGGTACTTTTATTCCCGATAGTAAGTTCCCGTGGGATTTTGTCCGACATCCACGCAGGCGAAGCCGTAGACAACAGCTAGTTAGTCAAAAAACAAAATTATTTAAAAAACAAAAAACCCGCCTGCTAAAACGCATAACTTAAAGAGAAAAACAAGCATTATAATCTGTAGAATTTTGGTATTACAGGCGGGGAACAAACAAAAGTTACACCATATTTCAGGTTATTGGTTTGTTCCCCGCCTGTAATACCAAAATTCTACAGATTATAATGCTTGTTTTTCTCGTTTTTGTAGGCGGGTTTTTTGTTTTTGAAATAATTTTGTTTTATTTCAAGCTTTATTTTTAATTAAATTATATTTTTGGAATTACTTAACTACTAGCTTTTATTTGATACCAATATTGTAATTTATTAAAAAAAAAAACCTAGCGCTCCCTTTTTTTGTTTGCAGATAAAATATATAAAAAAAATTATAGCCTATGTCACTCCCACAATTAAGACGAATCTAACGACACCTCAAATGTTAAAATCCATCAAGCCGTTTAGGCTACAGAGCGTGCCAAAGAAATAGACATACATACATACAAACATACATACATACATACGCTCGAAAAACATTACCCTCCTTCTGGGGCAGTCGGGTAAAAAGAGAAAAGTATTCAATAACACCATTTTTATTGACTTCAAAGCAATTTCATTTGTGCTGTTTTAAAGCTAGTTAAAAAAAAAACAACATTCAATAACACCATTTTTATTGACATCAAAGCAATTTCATTTGTGCTGTTTGAAAAAGAAGCGAATATTTCAGCAGTTACCTACGAGTGCTTGAATTTTACTGCTCGACCAATCAAAGCATTACACGGACGCGCGATATGAATTTTTCAAGGATCTGTGGAGTATGTCGAGAGAGCAATATTTTTATGAGAACACCTGTGTATTACTAACTTACACGGATCAGTCGCCTGACAATGTGTACCATCAAAGTAAAACTCAATTTAAGTATTACTAACTGCCGCCAGCGGCTTCGCCCGCGTGTAATCTTTATAAATTATAGCGTATGTTACTCAGGGTGAATGTAGCTTTCTAATGGTGAAAGAATTTTGAAATCGGCGCAGTAGTTTTTGAGTTTATTCATTACAAATATACACACAAAAATACAAATATTTCCTCTTTATTAGTGTAGATTGGCTGTCAAACGACGTTGTCCTCATTTATGTACCTTCCTTCTAGCGCCCCGCCCCTGTTTCGCACGGATGCAATGTCCCTACTGATGTGGCGATTTTTCTAAACGTGGAAATGTTTGTGCTATATTTAAGTTAAATATTAATGTATCATACCCATTAATCTTCCGGAATAAATTCTCTAAATCGTGGTGAAAACCATATCAGATATTATCTGTCATGAAGTTTACAAAAACTAATCGATGCTAGCTAGCTGATGCCCGCGGCTTCGCCCGCCGAATTATATACTAAAACCTTTCTCGAGAACTACTCTATCCATTGGTGAAAACAGCATGAAAATCGGTGCAGTAGTTTTTGAGTTCATCGCGAACAAGACGACAGACAGACGCGGCGGAGGACTTTGTTTTATATAAGGATATAAATACAGTATGTTAACTAACAAAGGGCGTTCCCGTTAACCTGAAATAGTATAGCGTGTATACATGCTAAAAAAAAATATTACCACTCAAAAAAAAAAAATTTTTTTTTATGTGTCGTTATAATATTTTCACAAAACGATATAATTTAAACGTAAAAGAAACACTCTGTACACGCACACTTGTATTTCAACGAAGAAAAACAAGTGTGACAAGTGGGCGTGTACAGAGAGTTTATTTTCCGTAACAATTTAATATTTTTTGTGAATATTTTACAATGCAAAAACAAAAAAAAAACATTTTTTTTTTATGGTAATATTTTTTTTTGCATGTATAGTCGCTATACTATTGAAGGTTAACGGGAACGCCCTTTGTTAGTTAACATACTGTATACCTAGATATAGATAAAGGTAATGCTAAGTAAGTCAGCTCGGAAACTCACACACACATACACATAACATCACGCCTATATTCCCCGAAGGGTTAGGCAGAGGTGTATCCATAGTACACCCACATTTCGCCAGTTATGTTTAATTCCCATGTTAGAGGGGGCGAGCCTATATTGTCATCAACCGGGCATGAATCCAGACTCCAAGCTGCTAAAGAAACGGAAAAAGCCAATAACACTTTACCCGACCTGGGAATCGAACCCATGACCTCATGTTCAGCAGTAGCGCTTGCCTTGTTTGACCAATGAGGCAGTCGGTTGGAAACTCCTTGCTGAGAATATGTTTTAATAGATAAGTTTAAGATAGTTTTCAAGTATGTAACTAGAACTAACTTAGGAACACGTTTGTGTGTTAGTTCAGTAAACATACAGTTGAGATAGTGGTAAGAGCAAGCCTTAACTCAAAAATAAACATTTGTGTTTTATTTTTTAGCCTCGAATTGTCGAAATATTTATTAAAACTTGCTGTGACGCGCGGTTTCACCCGCATAAGTCTCGATCTCTGAGAATATCGGGATAAAAAGTATCCTATGTCCTAATCTAGGTCTTCCTATGTGCCAAATTTCATCCAAATCTGTTCAGTCGTTTAAGCGTGAAAGCGTAACAAATAATCAATTAAACAAACAAACAAACTCATTATCGCATTTATAATATTATGTATGACTAGCCTCCGCCAGCGGCTTCGCCCGCGTGGTATGTCGATAAAAATAGCCTTTGTCCTTCCCCAGGATGCCATCTATCTCCTTACCAAATTTTGTCGAAATCCGTTCAGTGGTTTAGGCGTGAAAAGGTAACATACAGACAGACAGACAGAGTTACTTTCGAATTTATAATATTAGTTAGCACTAGGATTCGAGGAAGTTTAAGACTTCCTCGAATCACACGCTCGCACGTTGAAGATAGCTTGATTTATTTAAAAATTCACTTTTCTCCTATCACAAACTAACTTGACAATAAAAAATCAAACCCAGTCGGACAAACATTGTAAATCTCGTCGCTTCCCAATCGAGTTTTAACTTATTCGGCCGGATCAATTGCATCGGAATCGAGTTTAAAATTGATTTTCATTGCGTTTTCATTATGTATTCATGCAAGGCACACAATATACCCTGATTGATGTACTCGCGCAGCATTATTATGTGAGGATAATGTGATTTAAATTATTTTGTTTCACATCCAGTAATCCATTATTCGAATCTAAAATTATGTAAATTCTCACTTCAAACTAGTGCTTTTACAGCTGTGTTAGAGTAAGTGGCGTCTGTATTGGTAAAACGTAAATGTATTCACAAAATTACATACCTACTCGAGTTCGCTATATGTAAATAAATAATATACCCCTGTCGGTTGGCTGTTTTGAAGCGTCGCGTCACGTTTTCACATTAAATTATCAGGATCATTATTTTAAATCTTTACCTTCGAAAGCCATACTTAACATGACATCAAAGAAAACTTACTTATGGTACAGTAAATACGTAATATCCTCATACAAATTTGCGTACATTTCATACCCTTTCCGGTAGCCTTTCGGCTAACGAAGTGACACCCCCTTTGCCTCCAAAAAGTAAAACGAAATGGTGCAATGCGTCCCGATGCGATTTCGAAATATAACGAGCGATCCTGTTATCTAGCTGGGCGTTTCCTTTAATGGTCTCAAACTCAACTTATGCGTAATTGAAGAGCGCTTGCTCAACTCAAATAGCAGAAAAATATAGACTATAAGTTCAAGCTGGAAGGTGGCCATTTTGGAGACTGTATTTTTTTAGAACTATATTTAATTTTGTCTTGTTTTTGTTTTCGAATCATTAATTATTAGAATATTCTCTCAGGTAATAAATGATTAGGTATAGAATATTGTCTAGGGGATTAATGAGCTCGCAACCTACGTAACACTGTCATTGGCGAAATTAAATGAAGCTTTAGATACTCTGCTATTTTCGCGGTTACCCGAGGGCCACTTAAAATGGGTTATCCTGAATAAAGGAGTTAACAACTAATTCAGGGTTAATCAAATAAATCATCTTGTGCCACCAAGAGTTAGAGGTAAACCTAGGGTTAAACTTCTAAATATAATATTTAACCCACCTAATGTGGGAAAGTTATGTCGCTCAACTCTGGGTTAGCATGTCAAAATAAATTGACGTATGAGGTACCGATAGATGAAATTAATGTCATGTTATGAAATTCAAATACAAAAAAGTATAAGTAGATGGGTTTACTAATTCCGTTCAATGTTCGCTCATTCTTTTTTTTTACGATAGGCTTACCTTAATATTTTTACCTAAATTACAAAAAACATTTATTGAAGCTTTACTACAGCAATCATTCACCCACAGGAAATGTATCACTCACATTCTCGTTGGCACCATTGCTTTAATCTCACATCAAACCGCGCAATAATTACCGGAATACCTTTACCGAATTAATGGCGAAAAAGCAATTCTAGGTCGACGTTTAATTCGCGCCATTTTCGAGCTTTCGTTCAAAGAATGATTTATTCCTGCAATCAATGCGTCAACTCAAATATCATCGGTTTCCGGCGACAGCGAGACGGTGTTTCATGGACGGTGCGGCGAGCTGTGACAGCCGATATTTAATTACATTTTTTATATGAGTTCTGCAGTAATTGGAAATGGTGAAAGAATTGGGAGGATGCGCATGGAATCTAGAAAGAAAATACGTTTATTTGCGGCGAACATGACGCAACGAAACTAAAATAACAAGTTGGGGGAAAATATGCGTCACATTCACGCAAAACGGCCATCGCATAGCATAATGCTGCGACCCTGTGCGAGACATCTATCTCGCATAGGGTCGCAGAGCATTATACTGGCCGGCTGTCACTGACAACCAGTGTTTTCAGTGACAACCGGCGTTGACGTCATGACGTCAATCGGTGCAGCTTAGAATGAATTATCAATAACAAAATAAGAAATAAAATCAATACAATATTTCATTTTAAATGTTATCTATTGGTTTTTCTTACTCCTCCCTTCCTTCTGACTTATGACGTGAGGGTTCCCAATACAGTAGTGAGTTAAATCATTTCTCCGGTACCCGTAGTGCATTGCGCATTGTATCGACGCTTTTCTGGTAGTCGTCACTGTTGATTTTGACTTTCACGAGTGGCAGCTAATGGCAATAGAGGTGGGCCTACTCCTAAAAAAAAGGCTAACGGAATTCCTGATAATGTAATCTGTTCTTTATACTTCAAGAATGTTGGTAGAGTCTTGCGCAGTTTAAATAGACGTAACATATAGAGGTACATGCAGACTTAATATAACTTTGTAAAGTAACACCGAGCGCTCCATTTCCGGAAATAGACATTTTCTGTTTTCGCATAATAAACCGAGTACAATATCAAACGATAAAATTTCCGATTAATGCGTCCGGGGGCGATTCATAAATGCGGAATACCGTTGAAATATATTGTCCGAATATAAAACCAGTGTGGGCCCAAAACATGACAATATCAGTAGGTATCATAATTAATTTACAATGATCTTATTTCCGGTTTTGGTGTCCAATGAACAAATTAATTGAGTTCCACTGTTGTTAATAAAATTGCTGCTACGGTCATGGTTTTAATTGTAATGTAAATGTGTATCCCGGATAAAAAATCATTTAATACAATAATTGGCAATGCACATGCTCTGGAAAGTTATCAACATTCAAACCAATCAGACCTTTTATAATAACACAAAGAAATACCGGATGCCTAAATGATATGTAGGTGCCAATTGCATAAAAACCTCTTTGGTTAAATTTCGATGCAAACTGGCAGGTTCACCTAAAAAAATATCAAAAACTGCCATGCAGTACTTATTTATAAAAAACAACTTTCATTGTTCTTTTTTCTTCTTCATTATGCCAGTGTCTATGAGTAGGGTCATGAAAAATAAAAGTCTTTTAAAAAGTTTTAATATATTACAAAATTAGGTAAGTAAGGCGAAGTTTTTACACGTTATGAATAACTCTCAGAGCATGTGTGGGGAATGTCTGCGGCTTTGGGTTCACACAAAGGTATAGAAATAGATCCTTTTAGTGAAATTAACTAGCAACAGAGTAAGCAACACTTCTGTAACTTATACGCCTGGAAGTCATAAGTGTACCTACAGTAAATAAGACAATATTGTTCGTGACTTTCATTATAATGTGGTACGTTGTCTCTTCTATAACGACTTGGCAAATATGAAACCTGACACAAATTAAATTTGAGGCAAGTCTAGACATGCGACATGTATAATAATTTTATTCCTCTACATTTTATTACAACAAAAATTCTCAAGGATGTACGAAACAGTTCAAACAGCTCCGTTCGAACAAGCTCGTGAACTGCTGAACGTCAAACCAGAAACAGATAAACTTCAAAATATTTTCAACACGTTACTTACCTTTGTATTTCGCGTAAATAAGACATTCCAAAACCATTCACAATGCTCCTAGTCTCTGTAATCCAATTGAACTTAATCACAATCGCATTGACCCGCATCGCGCCGCACTCGACGTCCGAAATTGGCCGCAAATGGCGAAATAGCACGAAGATTGCACAAATTGGCCTTCATCCAGTGACTTAAAGGGAAACTAATTTACTCCGACCCAGTGTGGGATTACTGAATTTTGGTGCAAACATTTATTCGAAAGTATCGACGCCAACAATTTTGCGTGCCGCCGCGCGCAGCAAATTATTTGTGGAGGATTCTGTGTAACGAGTTTTACGTGAGTATTTGTTGAATTATTACGGGCATTTTTTTGTATGAATTATAAGTATTTTTAATTGTTTACTGCAAAATATTTTTGTTTACATGTTTCTGCTGTCACAAGCATAATAATAATATGAACTTTTGGACTTATCAAATTATTAGTACTTGTAAAACACATTTTAACGTTGGTAAGTACATAGTTCACGAACACAACTTTACTAGGGTTGCCTTATGTATGACTTATTAGTCAGCCATAATTAGCTTTGATCAGTCAGAACAAACTAAAGGGAAAATAACATCAATCATACTTACAATTATTTATGTCGAATCACGTGTAGGTGTCCTATAAATATTTATACCTGAAACTAGCTTGGATCATTAAGTTCCCTTCAAAATGGTTGAGCTGAATGGTGCTGATCCATGCGTCATGTTCGTGAACGGGCGCCATCAGTAGGGACTGATCATCTCTTAGCTGCCACGGCTCATTTTGATTTATTTTAATTTTTGAATTGTTTTATCTTTTATTTACGGACTCTTTTAACCTGCACGTTTTTCTACATTGTACCCACATGTATGATTCCAACATGAATGATGTAAACAACATATTGTAACAATATTCTGATTTAAAAGAGTGTCCGTGGCGTTTCTTGCCCGTTCTTCTCCATAGGAACCTACTACGCTTTGGAATGGGCAACTAGCTTCATATTTTCTGACTGACCGACCCTTTGACAATTCAAAAGTGCCTGTAATAGGTTTATTTGAAATAAATGCTTTGAGTTGAGTTTAGCAATGAATAAACTAAGTTTGCGCAACTAGTTTCATAATGTAATAAAATCCGGCGTTATGACTTGGAAAAGAAAGTCGGAATCTCAATATTTTTGCTATTATTTCGTTTCTGAAACTGTCTGAGCGTCAACCCTAATTACTTGTAGTATTGATTTTCATCTCAAACTTTGTTCAAGTTCTTCTTGTTAACGTTAAAGCTGTTCAGTAATTACTTAGCAATAGTGCCTAATTTAACTTAGTACTTAACAGAGTACTACGCTTATTAGTGACGTTAAAGAGAGCCAAGCTAATTTCTCATTGTATGTTAATGTGATTATTTAAGTTAAAAGCTTAACAATTACTTTAACAAACATTCGTGCTTACTTTGTTATGTCTGCAAAACGAACGATGACTAGAACGAATGAATAAGTATAAGTATAATTTATTTCATAAAAAAGTGGTACAGTCTGTTACAAAGTAGAATGACAACATAGGAATAGTTTACATCTGAGATGAGTTGGTAACAATACAATTTACGATCTGATGTCCTAGCTAGGTTACATAGTAGCCTGTATTAAGGACAATCAGACTTCATTTCCCGAAAATAGGACAAGGGTTTTTCTTAGACTGTAACATAATTATTATTATCACATAAAATAATTTTTAACAAATAAAAGTACAGTACAAGAATGTGTGAGTGCGAGCGCGTGAGAGTGTGTCTGTGTGCGTGTGTGTGTGGGTGTGAGAGTGTGTATATCTTTGTTATGAGTTACTTCACTGTTGTAAGAAGGGATTGAATTGATGAAGAACGACTGAATGAAAGTGATTGAATGATAATGAAAGTGACAGTCGTTACGGGTAGCTAAAAGCCTAAAAGTCTGACAACCAGTTTTGAAAAGGGGTATTGGGTTACCCAGTTACTCAGATAGGCAGTCGCCCCATGTAAAATACTGGTAGTCAGCTGCATCCGGCAAGACTGGAAGCCGATCCCGACATAGTTGGGAAAAGGCTAGGCAGATTGATTGACTGAAAGAACAGTAATTAATAGCTGTGGCATAATTTAGGATAAAACTTTTTTTATTCTGGCTCCAGATGCTCTCTCCAGATTCATGAGTCAGGATTTCGGTAAAGTTTAAATTTTTTGTCGTTTTGGAAAATTATAATGAAACATCTGCGTAGGTTTGTTTGTTCCAATTCTCATGTCATCTCCCATGGTCGCCATCTCAGTAGATATACTTACCCAACGTAGATACCTATGGTCGGCCATTTTCTAACCGTATCATCTTTCAGTCACAATAATTATCCATTCATCGCTTCTTTAATCTTTCCCTGTATACAGTATGCAAGGGTAAACACCGTTGTCACTCAAACCATGGGTAGTTGACTTAAATATAAAAATAAATGACCCAGTAATAACAAAAAAAAACCTTATATTCATTAAAAGATTTTTAAAAGTAAATATCCGTCACTGTCCCGATACTCATGGATACGCGTTCGAGAGACTGCGAAACAGCTGACGGCCGGTCATGTAACGTCCCGCGCGCCCCGCCCGCCCCCGCCAACCGCCGGTCGCGGCCGGTCGTTGCCCTTGCGTGTAGGGATTTGCACTAAGTATGGAGTATGAAGTTCATGTCCTTTGCCGATAGAACGGTAAAACTGGATGTAAAATAAACGTTTCAAATTCAAATTCGAATTCATTTATTTGAATAAAATGGGATATTTTACAAAATATTGGATTAGGTACACACGGCTACGCATCAAGCTATACATTTCCAGTTTATGCTGATCTCGCATTGTATAGGATTTCCGTACAACAGCTTATACTGGAAATGTATAGTTTGATGTGTAGCTGTGTGTACACTGTGTTATAACAATTTTGCAAACCTCTCCTCCCCTCCTCCTTATTTTTGTTTTGTGCTCCCAATTCCCATTTGTCAAGTTTACGGAACCATGATGCCGAAATTTCTATAATTTTTCTGTTCACACATACATAGCGTTGTTTCAATTTTAATGCTAGATGTTCGTACTAAGGGCCGGTTGTTTCAAACGGTTGGTTAACGTAACATACATACGTCAAATTAAACGTTTGTTAAATATAAAGCGTTGTGTCAAAGTTATTCCATTATTTCGTGAAACGCTTGTTTTTGATTTAACGATAGTTAGCGCCATTTTTGACGTTTACCCGTGCGTAAAGTGGACGGGAAACAACCCGCACTAAGAGTTCTAGACAAGTGACGATGGCTTCGAAAGCGTTTCGTATTTCTATAACGACTTTCAACAGGATTGACATAAGCTTTTAGACAGCATATGTCAGTGCTATACATTTTTGCCTTTTCCATCATCGTTATCGCTGATAGAATATCACTCTGTCTAGGGCCTCTGGTAGCTCGTTAGCGAGACATTTTTCCGTTGGACCTTCGCCATGCATTGGACCGTTCATTGTATCCAACATTGGATGCCGGCTGCTGTCCTATGTCCAGCAGTACACGTCAGGCTTATAGGTATAAAATACTTTTAAGAACCCTATAAGAGTGGCATAAAGTCTTGCCTCCCAGATTTTATAGTGACCATTAAAATGGCACGAAAAGTTAATTAGATGAAAAGTTTTAATAAAAGGTTAACGACGTGGCTCTTTCGTGTTATGACGTGCCGGCTATTGCAATGCTTGTTTGGGGATGCCGGAAACTTACGAGTGTTTTTGAAAGCAAAAAATGTTGCAATTTTGAAAATTATTTTGGAGTACCTAGGTAGGTAGGTACCAAGTTATTCGTTCTTTTATATGGTAGGCTTTGAGAGGTATTTCTTGGTCGCTATTTTATTCTCAAAATACAATACAGACAAATGAACTTCATCATCATCTGCCTAGCCTTTTCCCAACTATGTTGGGGTCGGCTTCCAGTCTAACCGGATGCAACTGAATACCAGTATTTTACATGGAGCGACTGCTTATCTGACCTCCACAACCCAGTAACTGGGTAATACGATACCCCTTGGTAAGACTGGTTGTCAGACTTTCGGGCTTCTGACGACCCGTAACGACTGTCAAAGATCCACAAATGACAGCCGGGACTAACGGCTTAACGTGCTTGCCGAGGCACGGAGGAGACAGACAAATGAACTTATCTACCTACATTTTTATAATGGAAACGAAACGAACCGAACTGCACTCCCCGACGGTGCTTGCAACTAAAGGTGATCGATGATATTCTCATAAGTAATTTAAATTTTCTTCTTCTCTAGTGTTGACACGTGCTAAGATTACTAAGTCAGCAAAGATGGTGTTCCTTATTAGATATTATTTCTTATTACACAAATTTCAACTTTATGGCTGTGCATTTTATTTTGATTTCAGATTGACTACCTAGTACTATTGAAAATTCTTTCAAACAAAGTGAACTGTAGCGCAAACTGAACTCTATTTAAACCCTATGGTGACAGAAGTTTTAAAGTATCTACCAATTTTTTCAAAAACACATATTTGGTTACTAAATTGAGAACAAATGAAAGTAAATTGGCACTGGGTTGCTGATTCTAAACCACATCTTCTTACTAAATCTTGTGTAACTGAATTAAAGCACATTATGAAAGTAGTTTGTTCAGAATCTCTTACTGAATCGATTTCTGACATTTTTAATATAGGTATTTTTTTATCCCCAAAATAAATAAAAACCAAGTACACACACACATTTCCAGTTTACGCTGATCTTGCATTGTATAGGATATCCGTACAATGCGAGGTCAGCTTATACTGGAAATGTATAGCTTGATGTGTAGCCGTGTGTACCTACGTTATTTATACAGTCACACTTCCGCTGTATACTCAAACCAAAATGGACGAAGTTACCTACTACGTTAGATCCTAAAGGCTCTTACATACTGTCGCGATTCGCCGCGCGACGCGACGCCGCCGCATTGTTCGCCGTGAAGTTTACTCAGAAATTGTTTTATTAAAATTCGCATCGCGCGGCGAATCGCGCCAATACGTAAGCCTTTAGCGACTAGATTTGTAATCTGACCACAATTTTCTCCAACAATCAGTATTACTAATTTAATCAATTTTAAAAAAAAACAAAAACAGATTTTTAACTATTATGTTATATACATAATAGTAAAAAATCTGTTTAAGTATTATGATTATAATTTAAAACATAAAATTCTAATTGGGGTGTTAGGCTGTTTGGCATAAAAACCAGCTGTTCCCTACATTTATGTTCGTATAGCTGGTCAAAATTTAGGGAACAGCTGAATTTTTTTTCGCAATATCCGTGTTGGTCGCATAATGATGAGGACAATGACCCCTTGAAATATTTCGTGTATGAAAAGATACACCTTTTATAGACAGGAACTAGTACGATGCTGAACTATAAGCACTATGATACATAATTATACGAAGGTATTATTATAACACAATCACTTGAGACAGTATAGGTACCTACTGCAGTACGTCATGCCAATTGTGTCACCGCACTACAATCAATTACTATCAACAATACCTACCCACACATTCAGAGGTGGATCTAGGGGCTTATTGGGCTGCAGCCCAGGGCCCCGGATACAAGGGCCCCCAGCCCCCATTGAAGACAATGGACGATATAGTGAATTTAAAAAAAAACGGAAATTTAACAAAATCCTATCTACAGGGGATTTCCCGTCACTTGTTTTGGTTGTATTTTCTCGTGTCTATTACGGGTGACTCCCCGCCGCTTGTTTTCGGTGTGTTTTCTCGCAAACGAACGCAGTCATTCGCAGTCGGGCAGAGCGATCTTTCTATAGCTTGTCGTATAAAGAAAACAAATATATCATATATCAGTTCTTTCCATAAATTGTTTGCTCATCATGATCGAAATCAGTTTTTTGACAAAATGGCAATTCATTGATTAATAAGCCAGGGCCCCCGCAAACCTACGGTCCGCCTCTGCCCACATTTGACGTAATATTGATGTGTTATAACCACAATTCCTCAACCGATAGGCTTGTTGATTGTCGAGTCTGTTATATCTCCTGGTATAGGAGTGAACTTCCATGTCAGTGGGTTTTGCAGACATGAATCCAAACTAATATTCGAAAATGAGTTTGCTTCTTTGTTACGCTTTCACTCTAAAACGGCTGAACGGATTTGAATGAATTTTAGCACATGGGATGGGTAGACCCTGACTTGATCTAGGACATAGGACCTGGGCTGGAATGACTGTCGATCGAACAATTTTTTTTGGTTCCCGTCATAAGGGTAGCTATTCAATTAATTTAAATTAGTAGTAATTACACACGGCTACACATCAAGCTATACATTTCCAGTATAAGCTAACCTCACATAGTACGGACATCCTATACTTACAATGCGAGATCAGCATAAACTGGAAATGTGTAGCCGTGTGTACCTAAGTACTTAGTACATGACATCATACTTCGGTGGTAATGGACATCATTTTGTTTATCTGATCTGTCTTGAAACTGAAATCACCAATCGAAATTTATCTCTACCTTTGAGGGATGAGTACCAAATACCTAGCTGGAGAATAAATCTATTGATATATCAATAGATTTATTCTCCAGCTGATGTTTTAGATAAATAAGGACATTCCAGTAGGTAAATTTTGTGAATATGTTAGATGTAGGTAGGTTTTGGAGAATAATAAAAACTTGTTGTGTAACCGTACCGTATGACCGTATGTATCTAGTGGTACTGGATTATTCCGTTTAGGACAGATTCTGGTTTGGGCAGATTCCTGTTACGGCAGATTTAGTGATTACAATTTTATCAACTTTATCCGCGTGTTGTTTCCTGCTAAAACATTTATTTACAAAAATAAAACTATCTTCTTTCATATCTATCTGGGATTAAAAAACGAACTTTACCTAGAGTGCGTACACTCACATTTCCCGCTGACAACTTATCGCATTAGTAGATTATAATTTCTACGAAATTATCATGAAGTACAAATGCTTAGTCCACATTCGAATAAAAACAGCGTCGTAGTACGTCAGAAACACTATTAATAATCTATCTCACTCGAAATGCAGTATACGCCATGTTTTTTTAATTTGGTTCGTGGTGAATCACCTCGCCTCGGCAGTCCTTGAACAATGTGAGCGCGGTGAGTAATCATGACGTCACTTTGAGGATAAAGAGCGCTGTTTTCAACTAAATGTTACAAGACTCGTTAGCTCAGTAGGTTAGAGCACCGATATAATTCAAATCTTGACCATCGGAGGGCGGAGGTTCAAATCCTTCACGAGTCGTCCTTTTTGGACACTTTTTTTTTTGTTCGCTGTTTTTTTGTTTAGTTATATTCCTATTTTTTTTCTTGGTTGTAATTTTGTATAGGAACTTATTCCGTTCCGACGGCAATGCATTTATGAAGTGGAGGATGGACCTGATGCTGCAGCCAGGATAATAAATCCTCTCCATACATGGGAACTCCATGACGGTTACTGGTATCGTATTGAAATTGGGCATAGACGTAGAGGTTTGGTAGAATCAGAGGGCCTAGACAAGTGACAATCGCTTCGAAAGCGTTTCGTATTTCTACAATGACTTTCAACAGGATTGACAT
Source organism: Lithophane semibrunnea (assembly GCA_947363905.1). Lineage (NCBI taxonomy): Eukaryota > Metazoa > Arthropoda > Insecta > Lepidoptera > Noctuidae > Lithophane > Lithophane semibrunnea. Next base: position 3,664,753 of record OX376195.1, on the reverse strand, counting down.
AAGCTTTTCGATAGCTTATGTCATTCCTATACATTTTTGCCTTTTCCAACATCGTTATCGCAGATAGAATGTCACTTTGTCTAGGGCCTCAGGTAACCGATCGACCAGCAGGCGTAGCATGGCGCTTTCTATCTCTACGAAGAATAGATATAGCTTTTTCTATACAAAGTGACAGTTCGTTTCTTCATTTATGACATCCGCCGTAGAAATCTGTCTACAATCTGTCATTTTGTCTTTCATTTCTAACGATCTTTGTCCTAGACCCAGGTCTTTTTACATGTAGACTATTTAGGAAGAAAGTTTTCTATCTTTACTGTCAAAATCACACTGACAACCGATAAATCCTATGATAAAACAAAGAATTCTGAGTCGAATTATGTAAAAGAGTGAATTTCGTAAAAAGTGCAGTTGACTCTTTCTATTTTGCTGCCGTCTCGTACTGTCTACTGTCTACAGGAAACGTCATTTTTGTCTACTCTTCCGTCGACAAAACGGTGCTCATGCTACGCCTGCTGCAGTATTTTATTAAGAGCTTTGTTTTTGACGTAGGGATGAGTAATCATGGCGTCATAATGCGGATAGAGAACGCTGTTTTCGTGGCGTGGTGATAGGACTCGTTAGCTCAGTAGGTTAGAGCACCGATATAATTCAAATCTTGACCATCGGAGGGCGGAGGTTCAAATCCTTCACGAGTCAACCTTTTTGAGACCCTTTCCTTTGTTTATTTTCACGTTTATATGCAGTAATTTTTGCAGTCGACTTCATAAACACGCATTCAAAACTTACAAACTCTCATGGCCCATGGTCATGGTCCATGGTCTCATGGGCCAGAGGGTTTTTGAGCAAGCATATGCAGCGCGAAAAGTTGATAACCTGAGTAGGTGCGGCATGATGAGAGAACACTGAAAATATACTGGGTGAAAATATCCATACTTTATATACTTACACCCGGTTTCTGATTTGAGAAAAGTAGCAAATCTCCACTGATTATTCTCAAATACATAAGTATGCGCTTTTAAAATCAAATTTCGTGTCTGATTTTTTTTTTTTTTAACTCTAACCAAGACTGGAACGTGTTTGCATTGATCAGGAATACTCATGTAAATGATCAGTTGATTATGGTTTAACGAAATTCGATTTTAAAAGCGCATACTTATGTATTTGAGAATAATCAGTTGAGATTTGCTACTTTTCTCAAATCAGAAACCGGGTGATAATATTATAAATTTGAAAGTAACTCTGTCTGTCTGTCTGTATGTTACCTTTTCACGCCTAAACTACTGAACGGATTTCGATAAAATTTGGCAAGGAGATAGATGGCATCCCGGAGAAGGACATAGGCTACTTTTTATCGACATACCACGCGGCCGAAGCCACAGGCGGAAGCTAGTTATAAATAAATGCGAAAGTGGGCTTATGTTTGTTACACTTTCACGCTAAAACGGCTGATTGGATTTGGATGAGATTTGGCAGAAGGTTAGACCATGACCTAGATTAGGACGTAGGAGACTTTTTATCCCGATATTCCCATGGGATCGAGAGGTACGCGCGTGTAACCGCGGGGCGCTGCTAGTTTAAAATATGAATAGGACCTTGGTAAATATATGAGGTATATTTATCTTCTTTAAATAGGCCACATGACTATTACCTACAAAAGAGGATTCTTTACCTAAGTCCCCTATTTATTCCAAACTCCACCCACTAATTCCCTAGGAAACAAACCACACATTCTATTGTAAGTTTTAGAATAGGTACAAAGATAATAAGCTCAGGCTCAGGTATTTTGTACCAAAAATAAACCTTTATAGGTATACTTACATACAGCTATAGCAACGAACGGGGTACAAATGGTACAATCTTAAGACTCTAACACCCCCTTAAGGGGTAAGCTTCAGGGTGTCCCACGAAATTAAAATTTTCTTACGTTTTTTGCAATTTGCAGGTCAGAGTCAGGTTGTAGGTATGTTGATTACAATATGATTCACGACCGTAACAAATATGGCTTTACAGAATTATAATTATTAGATTCAGCAATAAAACTCTCTGTGTATTGAATGACTATTTCATGAAATCATGACATTTAGTAGTTTTTCGTACTTAGAGTTGTTTTGCTGGTTTTAATGATTATAATTCTGTAAAAGCCATATTTGTTATGGCCGCGAATCATATTTTAATCAACATCAACCTGACATTGACCTGCAAATTGCAAAAAACATAAGATAATTTGAATTCCGCGGGGTACCTTAGCGCATCCCCCTTAAATAACAGACACACTGCGGCGTATGGAAAATTTAACAAAGCTTTTCTAGGTACTATGTATGTACACACGGCTACACATCAAGCTATACATTTCTAGTTTATGCTGATCTCACATTGTATAGGATTTTCGTACAATGCGAGGTCAGCTCATACTGGAAATATTAAGCTTGATGTGTAGCCGTGTGTACATCAATACTATGCTTATTTTATAAATAGATAAGCTTTACCAAGTTGTTTGTACGTACTTAAGTTGGTAGGTAAGGAATTCGGCGTCTCAATTTATTGTTCTTACTACTGTATTCGAAGAGATCTGATACTGATCTGAAGAGATCCCGGAAAGCGATAAGGCCGCTCATTGTATATTTTGTAGTGTTTGTTTTTTCCTTTCGTTATATATTTTTGTGGTGTACAATAAAGTATATATATATATCTGTATTCTTACTTCGTGTTACCTATTACTACTACCTATTGTGTAAATCTATACATAACTTATTAAACATTAAGCCTGTCTTGCCTGAGCTGGGGGCAGACGTGTACCTACCTATATTATTATAGTACACCCACATTTCGCCAGATAAGTTGAAATCCCATGTAATAGGGGGCGATATAGCTAATTGCAACTAACCAGGCACGGGGTTCTACTCCCTACAGTTTCAGGCAGCTACTAAGAAATTAATTCCTACCTATAAAATGTTGATAGAAGGCTTTTAACGAAGCTTTCATTCATGATAATTTAAGTACTTACAGTAACGAGGTACAGCTAAAAAGAGCACTTGTGTCATTAAGAATAACGAGTTGAGAAGAATAATAGCGAACTAATTTATTACTCACTAAGTGAAAAGGTTGAGATTACCCTCTCTAATGAATACGAAACATCTGGAGCGAAATCCTCCGTTATTAATATCCGACAATTGTAATAAATTAATATAAAGGAATTAGTGTTTCCACGGCGCCTGGAAACTACGCTATTTTGTTAACTCTTTTTAATTAAAAGATTAATTAGGTACCCATATATCCAGAACAGCCTCCCTACTCTGAAGGATTAGATAGGTACACACGGCTACACATTAATTTATACATTTCCAGTGTAAGCTGACCTCGCATTGTAGGCAAATTCTATACAATGCGAGATCAACATAAACTGGAAATGTATAGCTTGATGTGTAGCCGTGTGTACCTCTATCAAGGGGATGGGTAGGAACGTAGGTAATACTTCTTTAAAAGTTAATTAAAAACGACATTCATACCTACTGCGATAATCCGTGTGCCAATATATGCGCTTTTATCATTTCTAACATGATGATAAATTATCATGGACGTTCCACGGCAAGGAAGTAAAATGTATGGAAATAAGTGGTGCATCCAGATATCTATAACTGTGGTGGTGCACGATATGGCATTGTCGTGGACGGAAAAAAAGCGTTTTCAGTTCTTGATTATATTTCCATACATTTTATTTCCTTGTGTCATCGTGATGCCACATCCCGTGGACAAACTGCCGAAGTGCGTGTCGGACCACGCACAATGAAGGGATCCGTAGTTGGGACGAATTTATCTCAAGGACAAACTTAACATTGCACAGTGTAGTTGAAAAACATGTTCTCCCACGCCAAATTACAACTTTCTAGTACTAGAAATTTGAATTTGGCATCGGTCTCTGGGTCTCTGAGCTAAGCCGCGGACAGACAGACAGACGGACATGGCGGAACTATAAAGGTTCCTTAACCATTATGGTTTAGGGATCCTTATAGTTTAGTTATTCTACTCTTTGACGGAACCCTAAAAACGCCCAATGAATGAAAATAATGGCAATACTTGCAACAATATTTCACTTCCACGATGCTATGGTCGCACTATATTATTCACAATATATCAAATGTGTAATTTGGACAAATCATCACGCATATAATCCCTGACGGTGTAAGCCAGAAGTGAGTAGTTACTTTTTACATAGGATTTCGCCAGTTGTTATTCCTGTGTACCCTAGCTGATTACATAGGTTCTTGCATAGATCTAGTAAGACGTTCCAGGTTAATAACAATAGGCTTAGAACTATTCCTATTTATCGCGATGACAGGCAGGGCATAAATCCTTACTCCATACTGAGAAAAAAATCCCCATGAAAAATCCCATAAAACACTGCCGCCGACCTAGGTATCGAACCCAGGATACCGCGTCATTGAAGTGCCTGTTTTTGCCTTAGGTTAGGGCAGTTCCACAGGCTGATAACAATAACAATGTGAAATCAATGTACCTAACCTCGTGTCGTCGGGTTTCCTAAAAAAAGGCTTTAATCATACATCTTATCACACTTGGCATAGGCATCGGAAAGGCGACCTTCGGGAAAGCGGTGAACGGTCACACAAACAGCTGTCCGTTAACAGAGCATTTTTTAACACTTTATTGTGGATTATTGGTGAAAATGACAGACATGACAGCAGTTATATTATGACGGAGCAGCTTTCCTAGGAAACTGAAGGTTTCAGCCCGTATTACATTAGAACCTCACTGGAAACTCAAGCATTACTTTACTAGTTTAAGGCCTGTGATTGGTTGAAACTAGTTTTAAGTAATGCAGAGTCGTGGGAACGACGACCTCTTGTCTTACGGCAATGCCCTTTTTTTTCTTTTTTGTATGGGGTGGGAAATCATCATAATATGACTTCTCCCGCTCTGGACGGAGCGGGGGGCGTGTCAGACGAGTGTTCCTTCAGTTGCCTGATGCCAAGCACCCCGGTATCCCTTTCGGACTTTCCCGAAACCCTGGCAGTAACGGTAATGTTCTGTGTCCGGCATGAGACACCCAATTGGAGACTTGAACCAACATAGCGAAATTAAAATAAAACCACAAAACTATACATGCATGGTGTTTTATTACACTGTACAATAAATATTGGGCTGTATACAAAATATAGAGGAATTCCAAAAGATATTGTCAACACTCTAGCGTACGTTAACATGAGTGTAAAACGACTCCTAACATATGTTTTAAAATTCATAAAATACAACTAACTTAGCAACCACTTGCTTAGGGCTCCGTTAACTACCGAAATATTCCATAGGCCTAACGATGATTTTAACTTACATTCGGGGATATTTCGAGCAATACGATTGGCACCCTTAGCTTACAACTACCCCTGTTGCGTGGAACATTACATGTTCTGTTGTATTACGTGTTGGTAAACACCAACACGTTCTTTATCGTTTGGGTCATGTATTACCACAAAATTTTCTTTATTTCTTTGTTTAAATCATAATTACAGATAATTTGTGACTGAATACAATGAATCGCGAATTATGTATTTGTGCGAATGAGCGAAATATAGGTACACACGGCTACACATCAAGCTACAGATTTCCAGTATACGCTGATCTCGCATTGTATAGGATTTCCGTAAAATGCGAAGTCAGCATAAATTGGAAATGTATAGCTTGATGTGTAGCCTTGTGTACGAATAGTAGCCGCGTAGCCGTTTTTTATAGATGTTTTCGCAAATTGCAAATCTTTAGTTCACAAACGCAGAGATCAAATCCTTGGGTATTATTATAATTATTATGTATAATTTAAAAAAAGGTTTAGTATATAGAAAGTCAGATCATTGCGATAGATTATTGCGTATTATATCAGATCTTAGAATTCTTAATAGCAAGTCATTTTTTTGCAATAAAACAAGACGAAAACGTCAGATAACAGTTTTAAGCTGCCATGGCAGTATGAATACTATGAGATGGCTTTAAAAACTATTCAAAAATTGAGCTTCTATGACCAAACTCGGCAAGAATTTGTTACTAGTGACTAGTCAAGCTATTCAAAAATTGAGCTGATCATTCTGACAAATCTACAATGCGTCGTCCATGATATAGTTTGCACTGTAATTAATCTTAACCTTAGTGATACTCAGCTAGGCTAACATTGCGAAAAACTTTCATCGTCACATTATCTCACGCTAAAACGAGATATGAATGAATATTTGCACATAGTTTCGGCATTTTTTACACACGTACACTCAGTTATACGTCAAACTATACATTTCCAGTATAAGCTGACCTCGCATTGTACGGAAATCCTATACAATGCGAGATCAGCATTAACTGGGCATGTATAGCTTGATGTGTAGCCGTGCGTGCGCGCCACGTATAGTACGGCCGATGAATCATGGCCGGTCTGAACATAGGCACACTCGCCTCATACCACCATTTGGTTCCCAAAAAAAGGTTATTGCGCAGCCCTTTGCAGAGAGTTCCGAACGGCCATGATTTATCGGCCATATTTTCCTAATTTACGCACATTTTCAAAACCGAGTTTCCGAATTTCCCTCGCGTTGCAACTTAATAAATAACAACAAACAAAATATGTTCCACGCGACAGTTACTACAACAGCATTGTATACATCACACCTCGACTTAGTCGCTACCAATTTGAGACCCACATTCACCTCACTAATACATTTGCCAACTTCATAAAAACATCAGTTCATCTTTGTCTATTATTTCAAACATGTAGTCGCATTCAAAAAGATGGATACACTTTATGGAATTCAATAACGATTCCCTCCTTTAGTTTTGATTGAACTTTTGTGGTATTCTGTTACATTTAACTTCATAGTAATTTTAGAAGTAGAACCGTTTTGAATATCGGAAACTGTACGTCTTTTTGCACGCGACGGTACAGATGGTTGCATTTTTTAGAAACCACTCACGGGTGGTAATCAATTAATGCGGCAGTCTGTACATTGATACAACAGTCATCAGGATTGTAGTGTTCCATCTGGGGGGCCTGACTTCTTGGGAATCAAATACTAGAAATCTATTGCAGATGAAACTGGTATTTCCTACTTAAATGAGAAAAATATGCAATCCTATAGTATTTCTAGAAAACCTTACAATATTTTGGATAATTGTTGCATTTTAAGATGACGCAAAATTGGACTTAAATTGCAACGTAAGAAGGTTCAAATTGCAATTATTTAAGCGCCACCTTTAAATGTTTAGACAAACTAGAATTTATTGCGGCTCAATATTTTCTAATTACAAAAAAATAAAAAAGTAAATTTAATGGACACTGTAATCTAAATAATTTTATTAATGTATGTATATTATGAATAAACTGAGGCTCATTCAACACAGGATGGAAAGTATCCACAGAATATTCTTCTAAGAAGCCAGGCCTTTGAATAGCATGCTTTTTTTCAGATACCAATATTGAGCACCTAACAATTGTATACAAATATTACCATTTTATCTTCGCGTCAAGGTGTTAGTCAACCTTTGGCATCAAAAAAAGTTAATTTACAGTATATCAGTAGTCTAAATAGTCAAACTGTCTTAAGGGATCTCGCGGACTAGACGGCCACGACCACGACCAGTGGTCGCAGCGACCAGGTAAACTATAGTAACCGATACGCTTCGTACACTTGGTCGCAACGGCCACGCAGCCATACAATATCACTAGACGGCCACGACTGGCCGGAGTCGTAGCAGTCTAGTGAGCGAGATCCCTAAAACGGCAAAAGCTATGGATTCTAGCAAAATAGCACTGTGTTACATCGAGTTATTACAATATTATTCAAAATCATTTCTGCGCCGATGATAATTTAATTTATTTTAAAATTTGAACGCGGCAGTGTTGACATTATATTGTTAGGCATGTTATTTTTCCAGTGGCAACACTGTTTGCACCACACAATGGCACTACTAAATGCAAATTTATCACTGATATTGGAAATAGAATCCGTAATTCATTTCTAACCGTTCAGACCATTACATTAACCAAAATTATTAAAAACTAAAATACTAAGAAATATATACAGAGTAAGAGGTATTTACACATTTAGCCTCAGTAAACCATCCATAAAAATGTACACATAATAAATAGATAATTTCTATCTAAACTCTCACGTAAATAAACAATAATTGTAGACGATCTCAAAATAAATATGCTAAAGCTTATGAGACTTAAAATTAAATGAGTATAATTATTATGATCGAAAATTATGCGTTGTACTTAAAATAATAATTAAAATCAGATCATTCCCTCACACGTACAAAAGCAAGTAGTGCAGATAAAATTCACATTAAAATTATCAAAAAGGTTGTACACCTTTGTGCCCGCTTTTAAAAATATAATTATGTTGTATATTGTACAAAAAATTTATAATTAAAAATACGTGGTAGAAGCTATAGTGAGATTACACGTCTTTGCATTAAATTGTGCCAAGGGACGGAATACTCGTAAGATTAGAACACCCGACTGAAAAGATACCAACATCAGCGCAATGAATCAAAAATTTGAGCGTCATTTTGTCAACCGTGTCAAACGTCAAAAAGCATTTTTTTTTTTATTGCAAGAGACACTTACATTTCGTTGCTGTTTACAGCCTAATACTTTTTACACTTTTAATCACAGATTATAAACGATTTTTCTAACAATGGTTATTTATATACATTTTTACTCCCGGGAGGGATCTATATAAAGTCTTCCCAACGCAAAGGTGATCCTCTGCTTCGTGGCACCCTATAAGAGCAATCTCATTGTAACTACATCTATACGATACAGCGGTAGTTGGCACTACCACTAGCGCTACAACTTGGCACTGCTACCTTGAGAACCAAGTATTCGCGAAATGAACGAGACTGGCAACTGAACTGGAGGAAATATTATAGATAAATACATATCAATTATTCTAATTCTTTAATAATACATGTGGTTTCAAGCTTTGATACAACTACACGTGAAATTTTGAGAAAATCGAGTACTTACTAGGACTATCATAAATAAAGATTACATGGCATTTTTGTTTTAATTTCACTCCAGCAAAATTGTCAGTCCCATCACTATAATATCATCACAAGCGAATTAAAAGTGTTATAGATATAAAAGAAATCTACAATCATTGAGAAAACGTTACAGAAAACGGCATAAGTTCATATAATCCCCCTGGCATACCGTACTTCGTCTAATTCCCTACGTTTATAATATTGCGCACTTGTGTGTTTGCGTGTTTCGTTACAGCACTACAGCGTCATCGGTCCTTAGCGGACAAACAACGTTAATATCCCAGTGATCATAATAATGTTCATCACGTGCAAAATCTACATTTTTGGTCATAAATATACTGATATACAAATTTTATAATTACAATACGTTAAACTAAGGTACATAGTTTTACCAAATCCCATACATTTGGTAAATAAATACATGTCATATTACATTTATACAAGAGCCACTCTCCCGACCCTTAGGCCATCATCAATAAATCACATTCTTTGTCTTTTTTTCAGATGTGTTACACTATTATGCTGTTTAGCAAGTTATAGAAAAACACAATAATGGAAAAATCGCGAGGTTGCATCACGAAGTGAGAATATTGCCAGCAGATATCACAATTTAACAATTCCGTAGGTGCAGTTCTGTCGGGTTCGTCACTGCAGCATGAGCGATTCCAGGTTACGATTCAGGATTGTGTCTTTCACAGAGTTGAAGACCACTTCGATGTTGTGCGTGTCGATGGCGGTGGTGAAGTGGTGGTAGAGCGTGGTCTTGGGCTCGCGGCGCACGTTGGCGAACATGTTGAGCAGGAACATCTGCACGTCCCTGAGGTTGTGAGGGTCGCCGGCGAACTGCGGGTAGAACCAGCGGATGTCGGTCTCCTTGCTGGCGACCTTCCGCGCGAGCAGGTCGGACTTGTTGAGGAACAAGATGATGGAGATGCCCTTGAAGTTGATGTTGTTTACGATCGTGTCGAAGATATTTAGCGCCTCTTCTAGGCGGTTCGTTTTCCTGGAATCAGAGAAGGATAAAATTAGTGAATTAATATTTTTCGTTCCCAAGACCAGTTTTTTAACGTGGTTTGGCAATTTCCTGGTAATTTCATATGACTAACGAACTCACAGATTTCAATATATAAAAAAAAAGGAGAGAGCCTTATAGTAGTCGCATTTGTTGTGTAACATCTGACATCTTGGCAGACAGTGCTAACCTCTCGGAAAATAGGTTGGTACCATCTGACGGCCAACGACCAACCTTAGCACCGCGCGCGCTCATTGGTAAATCAAATAGCGCGAACTTCCCCCGCTACCTGTTACGCACTTCCGTCCCGTTTCACGAAATCACTCCGGGAAAGCGAGAGGATAGATGTTGCACATCAATAGCCGTAACATATCCTATAACCTGATAATCTTGCACCAATCTGATCTTTACAACTTTTAGATTCCATCCAGATTTTAGCATCCGTGACCAGTCCAAAACAGCATTTAATAAATATTTAATAGACGCTATGACATAACTAATAATGCACATAATTACATGTCCTCAATGACAATGTTGCTGCATAATCGCGACCTTGATCTCTACATGCGGATGTTGTTCACATAACATTACGGAAAATCAATCGTATGATTATCACTCAACAATTTGTGGTAGTAGCTGTTATCAGTTGCCATTTTAAAACTGGTTTTTCCTATTTATGTTCGTTTTGGTTGTGGTCGAAGGATAATAATTATAATTATGGCCGTATCTGCTATTTCTGTCAGACTATTTATGTAATTAACCCAAGTTTTCCCTTTGCAGGACTTTTTGGTGTACAAGGGCATTATGCCAACGCAGGGAATATGTTATTTAACTAATATTATATTGATACGCTTTCACGCTAAAACGGCTGAATGGATTTCGATGAAGTTTAAATTGGCACATGGGTAGACAACTGGGTTAGGCCATTAGATACTTTTTATCCTAATATTCCCATGGGATCGAGACTTATGCGGGTGAAACCGTGGGGAGCAGTTAGTTAGAAATAAAATGTATCAATTGCCAATGATATCAGAATGCATGTGCCTGCAACTAACCTAACCTACTGCAGCACAAAAGCCTCTTCTCAAGCAGAAAAGGAACAAGCTTTGATTACCTGTCATCATCATCTGCCTAGCCTTTTCCCAACCGAGTTGGGGTCGTCTTCCAGTCTTACCGGATGCAGCTGAATACCAGTATTTTACATGGAGCGACTGCCTATCTGACCTCCACAACCCAGTAACTGGGTAATACGATACCCCTTGGCAAGACTGGTTGTCAGACTTTTGGGCTTCTGACGACCCGTAACGACTGTCAAAGATCCACAAATGACAGCCGGGACCAACGACGGCTTAACGTGCTTTCCGAAGCACGGAGGAGTCGGAGCTTTGATTACCTGTAATGCTAGTTTTTCAGTAATGGATGAGTAATTCTTATCTTTTCGAAAACTGTTAACTCCCACAATGAATGCGAAAAGAGTTCCTCCCTAGCCTACCTAGCTATTTAGGAGCTCCGTAACCGTAACCGAAACTATCGGATATCCGAAATTATTTCATATCCGAAACCGGTATAATATGATTCTAAATCCGTAACCATATCCAGATCCCATAACATCACTACTTACTCCCTACCTCATCATCTGCCTAGCCTATTCCCAACTATGGGGTCGGGTTCCAGTCTAACCGGATGAAGCTGAATACATTTTACATGGTGCCAGTCCTCCACAACCCAGTTACTGGGTAACCGTTAAGTTCCTCCCTACCTATATGCGATTATAGATTACCTACTACACGGTACATTCCCTAAACAGCAAAAACGACTTTTTAAAATTCCGTACACGCATACCACAACCCGTTTACGTACTAACGCAAAAATTTAACCAGCAACATCAAAGGAATACATCTGGGCGAACCAAAGATATGTTAAGCAAATATTTCAGGGCTGCAATAAAAAGTTTATGAACAAAACTAGCGTTTGGTTGCGGTTTCACTCGTGTCAGAAATGTTGAAATTGAGTTTGCGATCCCTCGGGTATCTTTTGATTTCGAAATAGAATTGCTTGCTAAATTAAACTTTTCGTTAGATTACTTTATGGCTACGATTGTATGAGTTATGTGAGCGAAATATTGGGGATTCGCAAGGGAAAAGTCTACTTTAGTTGAAAACAATAAACAAAAATATTTAAAAAAAAACAACCGACTTCCAAAAAAACACAAAAAAATTAAAAATTGCTTTAATTTCGGAAGTCGATGTCAGTTTTGAATTTTCGTTTATTGCCACCGACTTCCGAAATTAAAGTTATTTTTCACTTTTGTGTTTTGTCTTACTCATAATCCTGATAAGTCATGATTAGTCCGTCCCGGAATTATTGGACAGATAGACATAAATTTTCTGAGTAATATTATTAAAGAATTTCGTACATGTAAATAAACACACGCACGGAATACCGCAAAAGCAAGCACATCTTTTTACGCCACACATATTAGTAAAAATTGTATAATTTTACATTTGATTAGCATCAAATCTTTTACGATGTGAACGATAAGTCCGAATGGGGGAATCGACAGAAATAAAATGTATGTATTTTTAGATGTATTCGTGTAATGTCGGTAATTTCATGCATTTCCATTTTCTCCACTAGATTGCCACATTTGCCACGATCGCTTCACCATTGCAACATTGCTACTGTTACTGCTTCCCATCCATACTAACATTATAAATTCGAAAGTAACTCTGTCTGTCCGTATGTTACCTTTTCACGCCTAAAACACTGAACGGATTTCGACAAAATTTGACAAGGAGATAGATGGTATCCTGGGGAAGGACATAGGCTACTTTTTATCGACATACCACGCGGGCGGAAGCTAGTAGTTTATAATTTCACCTGGATCTTAAAACTCACCCTGTGTCCTTCATTAACGTCCCAAAAACAGCCAATTCATCGCCGGTCCTACTTCAAAAGTAACAATTTTCAATTAATAAACGCAAAATTATTCCGATGTGCCCTTTTTGGTACACCGAAGTAGGTTATAGTGAACACGCTACCCGATCCGGGTCACCAACAAATGTTATAAACGTCTTGTTTTCGGAGACATGAGGTTAAACACCGTAACTAAGTAACGAACATTTTATATGACTACTACCGTACGCGACTTTCACCGTCCTAGACCCACTGTCTATTTGAGGTACTTTTTGATAAAGCCAGCATGTATGGCATTTTTCATGTCATGGCTATTACCAATATTATTTTTGATTGAATTTAAAAGAGTGTCCGGGGAGTTTCTTGCCCGTTCTTCTCCATAGGAACCTACTACGCTTTGAAATGGGCAACTAGCTTGATCTTTGCGACTGACTGACCGACCCCTTGACAATTCAAAAGTGCATGTAATTGGTTTAATTGAAATAAGTTTTTTATGTTTGAGAAGCATCCGCTAATACAAAAAATACATCCCAAAAAATCAGAATTGAAACGTATATAGGATTTTACTGTATTATATGGATTCCAAATCCCTTTTAAATTTTCATTTTAGGGTATCATGGTTTCAGCCTGTAATAATCGCCATTACATCAATACACCAATTTAATCTCACATGATAGGTCGATTGGTGCTCGCTACGCTGAAATTAGTACAAATAAGTATATTACTGCAGCTGCCCATTGTATAGCAAGTCCAAAGTTTCCATTCACTCATTCAATATCATTGAGACACAGTGATTATATATAAAATTTCTCAGTCATCTGTAACGAGTCTAACGACACATACTATAATCACCCTATAATGTTCCCACTGCTGGGACACAGGCCTCCTCTCTGTGAGAGGGAGTGGGCCGTAATCTACCACGAGGGCCCAGTGCGACTGGGTAGTACATGTCACATGTCTTCGAATTTTTTGGTTTGGACACAATTCCTCACGATATTTTCCTTCACCATTTTGCTTAATGACACATATTTAATGAAAATTCTCTCTCGAGCTTTTTCTTTCCCGATAAGCACACAGCGATATAAAAAAATCGCAACAGCATTAATCATGGTATAATGACCTGTCAATGCCTTCCATCACGATACTTTGAACCGTGCCATATGAGGCACGTTATATTAACTCAAAAGTTAACACTTAATGGCGATTAGCTCTTATCTTTTGTGGGAAAATACGCGAGCAAACATACCTACTTATCTATGTAAATAAGATTCAAATACCATTTTTTTTGTTAATGAACAATGAACGGTATTCCTTCATCGTCTACGCGACATTCAGCTGTCATAGCCAGCATTTACTTTTTTGACCGACGAAAACAAAATGAGAAGGTTCTCAACTCGACACGTATATTATTTTTTATTTTTTTTACAGACTCTAACTATCAGGTAATAAAAGAAAACAAATAAAAAGTTCTGCACTTGTGTCAGACCTTTAACTACCCTCAAGTGTAATCCACACGGTTCGATCTGTTTATAGCGCTTGGATGATACTTTTTATGATTTGGTAACGATGCTCAACTTATCCAGTAAAAGGTGATGGAACGCAAAATTGATTGAAAATGACCCGGTGTGGTTCATCCATCACAGCCTCTGGTGTCACAGACAAATACGGATATTTGATTTGCGGTGACTTTATATGCGGTTCAAATGTTGAATCAGGTGAGGTGATGACACAGTGAAGTCCCATGAAAACCCTGATTAAGATCAGAAATCACGCAGTGAGCAAGCGTATGAGTATGATCAATGGTTATTAATTTCCGTATTACAAGAAGCATTTACCATGTTTGAGACAATAACTGGTTGGTTGTATGTTTTTGAGTAATTAATTTATAATGATAATCATGTGTCATCCTCGAAAGCTGCAACAGAGTTTAAAAATCTTATCCTACCACCCCCTTTTACGTTAATATGGGCTCGACTTGCAGTCTAACCGGATAGGTACTCTCAAAATTTACCGAACACTAAGTAGAAACATTTATTATTTTACTTTTTTTCAAATAATAATATAATATTAGCCCTCTTCCTCTATCCTATCTTGCTGTGCCCGACAGGGTCCACAATGATCTAAAATTATGTATATTTTTTAATGTACCTACCACCTAAGTTAACATTGTGAAATGCAAATAAATGTATTGAGTATTAAGCCACAGTACAATTTTCTGTACGCCTTAGGTACAGAATGGCTTAAAGCTTCGCTAATTGGCCATTTTTCTGTAAATCAAACTCATTTCTGTTAAATTTCAAAACATATAACTGGCTTGTTCATAGGCTTATACATTCATCATTACCTAATTCATACCTAAACAAAGCATGATTCCGTCAATGACTACATTTATCTTAATAATACCTACGTGCCCCACGGGTGCTGTCATAAAATGTGATTTTCTCGTCACATCAAACACCCGCTGATTCCATCATAACGCCTGAGTCATTAACTCGCAATCGTGACGTAATACTATATTTATTTACTCGTAGATAGACAACGTTTTGCCTCCTATGCAAGAGAGATTACGAAACGACGTATTACGGGTATTAGATCATAGATAAGATTAACATTCCCGTTTAGGTTTTGTTTACCTCCGAATATCCAGGTGTTATGAATCAGACAGCAAAGATTTAAGAAGAAATTCACTTCAGGAAAACTTCATTCTTTAATGTGCCTGAATGACGTGCGTAACTAATCGGTTTCGTTCGTTCGTATAGAAAATAGCTCTCGATTTTTGTTGTTCATACACCCCCTCACTTTTCGTACACGTTAATTATTTGTGTAGGTATGTAATTTGACGTACGACTGTTTTATGGCGTGGGCGGGGCTCAAACTGCAATTTGAATATTAAATTCTTTATGACAACACTGCAGTAAGTCTAATTACCTTTCGCATTTTATCAGTTGATTACTTAATGTATGAATATGCATTATTGAATTTGTAATTATCAGACTAGAGTATATTGAGGCGGGCAACGAAGAGGCTTTTAGATATTGCAGTACTTAATTACTCGCACCCGGGGTAAATTCATTACAATTAGTTTCAACAAATAACCAGCAGCCCTTCAACAACTGAATGTATTAACGAATAGTTTTAACTTATTAGGTAGGTAAGTACTTTTCATGAATAAAATCTGGATGAACCAAACACGTCCTCCAAATAGAGTCCAAAAAGCATTCTATCTCGCTAGCCAAAAAGCATTATCATCTATTATAAATTTATAACGTACCTGTCTTCCGACAAGACCTGGTCGAACTCTGAAGAGGAGACGAGGAAGAGTATGGAGGTGACAGAATCGAAGCACTGCGTCCATTTCTGCCGCTGCGTCCGCTGCCCCCCCACATCGACGAATACAAATGGCACATTGTTGATGTTGATGGTGCATTCCGTGATGCCTTTGGTGGCCTTCCGGCAGTGCAGGATATCTTGGTGAGAGGGCACGTAGTCAGGTCTCGCGATGCGTTCGAGCTCGTCGAAAAAATAACTCACCGAATCGCTCTGGAATTGAGAGAAGAATTACGTTAATATAACATAACATTACGTTAATATAACATTAACACGTTAAGCCGGTGGTCCCGGCTGTCATTTGTGGATCTTTGACAGTCGTTACGGGTCGTCAGAAGCCTGAAAGTCTGACAACCAGTCTTACCAAGGGATATCGTATTACCCAGTTACTGGGTTGTGGAGGTCAGATAGGCAGTCGCTCCATGTAAAATACTGGTATTCAGCTGCATCCGGTTAGACTGGAAGGCAACCCCAACATAGTTGGGAAAAGGCTAGGCAGATGATGATCACGCCTGTATTCCCCAGAGCAGAGGGTGTAACTATAGTACACCCACATTTTGCCAGTTATGTTTAAGTCCCATGTAAAAGGTGGCGAGCCTTTTGCCATCAACCGGGCACAAATCCTGACTCCGGGCTGTTATAACGTTAATATATAGGTAGGTGTGACAGTAAACACACAGTCACGAACACGATAGTTAAGATTCAAGTAATCTTTTCCTCATGACTTGCTTTCTTGGGATATTTTTTTCCTGCTTTTCGCAGAATGTGTATTATTGTGTATGTTCAAAAGTATGACGCCAAACATTTGATTTTTAGTTTATCTGCTTCGTTGATTTGTTAGTTTTGGGGAGCATGACTACTACTAGACTCGAGACAATCTAAGAAGTCCCTTTTGACAGCTATAAAAATGCATTGTGTTGTGTAGCGATGAAAAAAAAAAATTGTTTTCTTATAAACTGATTCTCGAGATATATCTATTGAACATACTTAGAGAGTTTGTAATCGACGACTTATCTACATTGCCTAAAACTGATTCTCAAGTCATAACGTTTTATTACATGTACGAGAACAAAACGTCAAAACGGACTTCTTAGATTGTCACAATTATACACTGAATTATCGTAACAAAATTCGGATAATCGAATTTATAAGCCAATAAAACCAGACGATAAGTAACTATCTTCTTGATACAAAATTATCCCTCATCGCCACCTTCTTCGAAACACAGGGCGAAAGAGTGGCCTCTTTTTATATGGCACATAACATTCTAGTACCTATAACAGCGTCCAGGTGGACAGTGGACATAGCTGCTCATTCATCTGACACAATTTAGTCGCCTCTTACTATATCCACAGCAGAAACAGTGACCTATTTTCGCCCGGCACAGGAAGCCTGGCATGTAACAAAATAAATAAATCTGTTTGCCAATAGCTACGAGTATATACGTTTAAAATGTAAGCTAAATAAGTACAAATATAATAACGGTATACTATTAACAGGTGGGTCATAGTCACAGTGGGTAAGTCACGCCGACAATCTGCGTTAAATATAAACGTACACAATGAACAAGTGACACGATTATTGTGGAATTTACCAAAACTATTTATTAACAAAGTAAGAATAGGGGCAGGGCCTTGTAATGAGGCATAGAACTGGCAATAGTAACGACATTCGTGATTTAATCTGAGAATTTCGCTTTTACTTTGTTTTAGCGAACACACGTTGAAACAAACTTGCCTAGCTGTTACATTTCATGTTGCACTGCATAAAGTAGGACGACATATTAGTGTTACATTTCATGTTACGTTCCACCAATCAGATATTTGCTACCTACTTCAACCATACATTACTTAACATAAGTACTCTGCAAGTGAAGCAGAATTAGAATTCGACTTGTGCCTAATGTGAGGTACAATAAATATTTTTTATGACAATCCGTGATGAACTAATGATTAGTCAATTGCTTATCCAGTTGATGGAACTGCAAGATTTGAAATTACGGCTGTTGTCTTAATTCTATGACATTATAGTGACCGTATTGGTGATGTCCTTCAGAAAAGTCAGGTCCGTAGTAGTTACAACGTATTCGAACGTAAACGAAGCGAAAGGAGTATGGTAGGATCGTAGCAGGTGGCGTTCTGCAGTTTCTGCCTACCCCTATAGGAAGAGGGCGTGAGTTTATGTATGTATGTCTATGACATAAACTGTATGACAAGCAAGACACCAGTACCAGTCACACATGATAAAATATTTAGGTTTTTATTATAGTCTCAAATCAACAAAAAAAAAACTAGTCCATAGACTCAACAGTTTAAGAGTTCAAAGAGTATAAAAATAGGTAACGGCTTACTTTTTTTGCAATAACACCAAAAGTAAGGCGTCATTCAGCCAAATTATCGTCAAAATCTAGATTACTTACAATAAAAAGCATAAATTCACGCACGCTACGAACGAATTGCGATTTTCCGTTTTTATTATAATTGTTTTATCCATTATCGATTGAATTCACCTTCACGGTAATAAGTAGTGAGAGAAAGGAGATCGTATGAGCACTTAGCATTATGCAATATAAATTAAGTACAATATTCTATTCATTCTTGGCGTTTCCCGGAACTAAGTATTTATGTCGTGCAAAGAATGTAATATGACGTAAGGTTGGATAAAAAGCTAAGCCATAATTGCACGGAATTATGTATGTATGTCTGTGATTAGGTGGTGTGCTGGGTGGCCGGTCGCAAAAACGATTGAATGAAGTTGTTCTCATATTTGTATGTCATATGCCGGATGCATTAGTGGCATACGAAATACGTAGGGACCTACTTCGAGCCTCCCAGTAGCTACATACTAGCACATTAATAAAATTTCTGTAAAGCTAAGCGCATAGCCATGGCGCATCTGGCCGCATTGCGGTGCAAGAATGCGTGCCGTACACACACACATCACTTCAATACATTTTTATGTGAACGTTTTGCAAAAAAAAAGGTTACCAGACCAACCGGAAAATCGATGTAAACTCTAAACAACTTAGATCAGCTTACTTGCTACGTAAATAATACGCGTTAGTCTTCAAGAAGCCTCACAAAATGTGAGAAAACCGGATATGGAAGTCCGGTAACTAGCTTTTTAAAGAAAGGTTATGTCTGGCTACAATGGCTACGGCCAATCGTCTGGAAACTTAAGACAGGTGAAAATTTGTTGTTACAGCACCAAGAATTTATGGGCGAATATAGTCTCGTGAGAAAAAAATACCTTTTTCGTAGAGATACATATTATAGAATGTAAAGAAAATGTTTAAAAGCCATAGCCAATCCGATTTTCTTTGATTTTCCACTTTAAATTCGACACACAACAACAAATCCAATAACACGCTTCACTTTTTTGTTATTTGATTTTGAACCAAAATTACATCTAACTATAAACTGATACAGTAATAAAAGGCGTTTAAAGGTTATGAACTTCTGAGTTATCTACGATGAACTTCGGAACATAAGTGACCGTACTGGTATCTAAAGCATTATTAGTTGGATTAGGTAAAAAATAGGATTGTGGTTTAGCCAGTTCTTTGGGCACTGGAAGCTTTTTATAGCTTAGTGGTTTGAAGAGCAATTATTGTAGTCGACTGAGACTGCACGTCGAGACACAGCAGACTTGGACGACCCATCTAAGTCTGGCGAAGAATAACGACTAACGACCCCAACGAAACCCAACGGCAAATGACATCTCATTTGGGGGTTTCCCCCTAGTCTTATCCCCATAATCCAGAGAGAACTATGAAACCCACATTCAGCGTGCAAAATACCGTGAAACGGAATGATGCAAGTTATTATAATACAAAGTTATTCAAATGTAAAATCAATATCGGACAGAAAAAACGAAAACTTTAAATATTTAGAACAGTGCACCAAAATTCTACTTGCGGGATTAATAACCTAGGAATACAAACTCGATCTAGTTCTAAAACTGTTTAATTTCACCTGCGGCGCATACGCATGCTCAATACATCACTCCCGAAACACCACAAATCCACGGTTACGGTGCAAAATTGTCTTAGCTTGCAGCTAAGAAATGGTTGGAAACTTATTTAACGATAAGCGTACCGGGTCAGCCTGCCATGAATGAAACTGTATCTTCATGGTCAACGACATGTAACAAAGACTGTAATATTCTACTTCAGATATGAACGTAGGATATTATAAAAATAATAATTCTAAACTAAAAAAATATGTATGTATTCTTTACTCTCCTTCGTATAAATCTTCCGGTGCTGATCTTGTTTATTAAACAAATTTCTTGCTCGAGAATTAATGGACTAGAGGAAAATCTTGTGATTATTAAAAGTTAGGTGTAGATGCACGTAATAATAACATTCTAGAACATTTTTTAATCAGACATGAATCAGACGGCGCCGGCGCTTCGAAAGACCACATCTGAGTTTATTTACAAATGACGTGTTTCCATGTTTTTGTGACTCAAATATTACCCAACAAACCACCTAACAAAAACTGTGGTCTTTAATTTCCACATTTTTCATACTAATTACTTGCAATCAAGTTACACCTTGACAGTTATCTGAAAGTAATATTAAACTGTCAGTAGTGATGTCACTCAATCACATAGTTGTAAATTGCTATGAGCAAGTGTGACTACTTATTGCATTATTGCAAAAGTCACGGGATGTTAGTTTCAAAATCATGATCTTAAGAATTCTCGCCAAGTATTTTAAGACTTTTACACAAGTGATATACAAATTAAGCTCTATAGTCTTTTGTTAGATACAATACACGCAGCAGAAAAGCCAAAAATATATAATTAACGAAACGGGAACAGTTTACTTAGTGTTAATTACTCCGAGGCTATTGTGGTGTGAACCAATACCGATAATTAAACCCTTCCACCTACAAAGGTTTTACTATTTCACACCAAAGAGAACAAAAGGAAATACACCTGATACCACTATTTGATCAAGATAAAGGCTATCATGTAAATGAAATCAATTTATCGCAACTGATTATGGAAACAGTTGCGTTAGCAAATAGTTTTACTACGCCTTGCATACTGATTCATAGCGTGTTGTGAAAAAAGAAACAAATAAAAAAGAATGACGTCTGTGCTATGCTCCGTGATATCAGAGTCAGCATCAATTGCCGTTTTTACAATCACAGATGTGCTGTGAATCACATTTTAAGGCCCTGTTCAAATTAGCCAGAACATATAAGTAGTAAGTAGTTTACGAATGTAATTTTGACCAAGAACAAAAACTTTTGGACAATAAATTACTACTGTACAACATTTAATCACAGGCCAAGTTGTAATCCCATATGATAATGGTGGAAAACTATAAAAAGGTCGTTGAAAATAATTAAGCTATATCAACTGGAACTTCGCACCAAGGGTGAGGTAAGTATTTCAGAGAAAGCGTAGGGCCCTCGGTTTGGCATTCAGTAATTAGGTCATAAACACTAAGGATCAGGGAAGCCAAAATTGCTAGATATTGCTCAGCTAGCTGTTGGAGAAGGTCCTTCAAACAGATATTTGTAGGCTACTAGACGTTTCGACGTTCTTTAGGCTACAAGACATAATAGGAAAGCCTAATAGAACGGCCTAATAGGAAAGCATCGATGGGATACGGACAGCTTGGATTGGAAATATATGGAGCGGATGTTTCACCATAATCTTTATACTTCTTCAATTCCCTAGTACAGAAATTGAAGAAGTATAAAGATTATGGTTATCAAACAACTCGTACGTAGCTTATTGTAATTTAATTTCCCATGGTGGTCGGACGGGTCGTAGTAACAAAACAATAAACTCTACGTTTACAATAAACATTCAAACATTGTGAGAAAAAACTTTGTTACATCGTAGCTACTTGCTATTTCGCGCATATCATAAGATTCGATGTACTTTTACCGACTGATACACTTCAATATATGGACTAGAACTACTGAAATCTCTGCTTACTTCTATTGGTCAATTAATCACGAGTATTATATTTATGTTTACGTGGTAGACGCCAGTCAGAGATGATTTAGAAACAGCTGTATGGCCAGCAGTTGCCAAAAGCGGCCATATGCGGTCACTTTAAAATCGCATCGATCACGCAGCTAAATACTCGAGCAGACACATTAACAAGTCAGTTTCAATCATCGTTAAACGACAGACGAACTGAAACATCGTGTATTAAGACTAGGAAAGAACTCTTCACGGTTTTAAATCTTGGAAGACAAACAAGAGCCTTGCTTTGGCCCGGAACAACTTAATCTCGGAGAATAAGCAAGAACGCGGTGTTCCAAATTTGATAGAACCACCTGACTATCTCGTAGCTATGCCGTAACTTCGTGAGATAATAAGACATTAATTAGCTAAGCCAATTAATGCTTCCACTCCTGGCCTAATTACTGGAAATATAAACTTAATCCCTAAGGATTAGCGCGACGGACACTGAGCGAGTAATTAACCTGAATAAGCTGTTTCTAGTACACGTTTTCACGGGAATTAGATATTGATCGTAGCATTAATTACCGATTGTCGAAAGGTGCACAACCTGAACTTGTTTTAAACCAAACTATACCATTTCAACAGGTGCTAAGTAAACTAAGTTTAACCAACAAAATCTGTATAGATAGTCAAAGTTTTCGCAATACACGAACAGTTTATGGTAGGTGTACTGGTATGTAGGTCGACAAGCGATGCGTCGGTTACGCTGTGAATGCGAAAATGACGCCAGTGACAGGGAAAGCAAACCAGGATGTAATGGTCGGGATTACTTAATTATTGTTTAACTATTCTTATTTATTTATGGATTCACGCTGTATTTAGGAATAAAGCGGTGAGACGAATGAAAGTGGCAATGCTAATTCGTTTAGCTGTACTTAATGCAAGATTTATTGTTAAGTTGCTACCGGGTTTCAACTTGCACTGCATTTTCGTTGACAAAATGAGGGTCTTTCTCATGCGAAACTAGCGCAACAGTATCAAGTGACCTATTGGCCTTTGTTAAAAATTGAAAGACCATACCAGAAAAAATAAAAGTTATAAAACTAAAACCCAACTACGACAAAAGTCAACTAAAAAGATTTAAATAATACATCACAGCCAGACAAATTAAAAATCCGGAGTCCTATATTCAATTTAATGTGAGTTCACACATAGGCTATATCCAGCGGACGATCGAGACGCTTCCAAAGATACCTCATTTGTCAAATTAAAATGAGCAGTTTAGAATTTATGAGGGAACACATGAACAAACATACATACCGGTCAAAATCATAACCCTTCTTGCTTCGCCGTAGTCGGGTAAAAAGAAAACTCTGGGAAATAACAATTAAGGACTTCAGGACCTCGTTGGTAACTGTACCACATTCTTACTTATATTACCAAAGCCCTAAGAGCCCGTACAAATGCACTTTGAACACCTCAACAAGGCCACAGACAGCACGACTGGCTTGGCCAATTATTGGACAAAAATAATATAACAAACATCGGGAAAAAAGAAGTATGACTGCATTTAGAGATGATAAAAAGGTAAAAATTCTAAGGTTAATGTCAACCAGGTTATAAAATGTTTATTAGACTCTCAAACAGCAAACATGTTAAATTTTATTGACGTATTAACAACATTGTGATATGAATGAACGAACAAATCAGCGTCCTTTGAGAGTCCAGCACCCCAATTATTATGTAACACACTTTCTTTCACAATCCGAAGGATTTTGAAGGAAAACAAATAACCTACCTACTACTACCACATACTATCCTAATACATTGCTTCATACGTTTGAAAAATGTGGCTGATTGACAAAAAAAAAATTGTTTGCTTGCTTGTACCTAAATAAGGCAATGAATGTTGTTGAATTGTCAATATGAAATTCATTTGTTAATTCTTTAACAAAACCCGCAGATCTTTAAAGAGGTCTTTCAAATGAACTTGTACGTCCTTTATTTAGATTTATCCTCAATCCAATGGACCTTGAAGACGCTAAGATATTCATAATATCCGCATTCAAAAAGGGAAAGTTAAACGATAACTGCGTCGATCGATTCCAAGAATTGGAATGATAATGAGCGGTTAGGAATTAGGTCAC
The DNA here is from genome assembly GCA_947363905.1 of Lithophane semibrunnea. Classification (NCBI taxonomy): domain Eukaryota; kingdom Metazoa; phylum Arthropoda; class Insecta; order Lepidoptera; family Noctuidae; genus Lithophane; species Lithophane semibrunnea. The sequence goes on along the minus strand of OX376195.1, from coordinate 3,640,378 downwards.
GCCCCTCGTGAACTTAGGACGAATTCAATTACAATTTCCTATCATATTCAGTACTAGCTGCGCCACGCGATTTCACCCGCATAAGTTTCGATCCCGTAAGAATATCGGGATAAAAGGTATCCTATGTCCTTCTCCAGGTCATGGTCTAACCTTGTGCCAAATTTCATCCAAATCCATTCAGCCGTTTTAGCGTGAAAGCGTAAGAATAACAAACAAACTCACTTTTGCTTATAGAATTAGTTAGAATAACCTACTATCTATATGTATAGATAGTAGGTTATTCTAACTAATTCTATAAGCAAAAGTGAGTTTGTTTGTAAAAAAAAAATCAATGTACAGAAATGCCTCGTCTACAGATTTATTATAATGTTATAATAAATCTGTAGACGAGGCATTTCTGTACATTGATTTTTTTTTTTAAGTTAGTTGGGGTGCTATAGGATAACCAACAGAAGCCATTTCTATTTTATTTTTATTTTTGTCTGTTTGTCTGTTTTTTAATTATTACCTATTTAGGATTATCTAGTCTAACAGCGTTAGTTTGAACTTTTTCTAGACCAACGTACTAGAATGGTGTACATTTTTTATGCTTGAAAGGAAAATATTCGTGAATACGCTATTCTCGAACTAGTGACCCGAATTGGGTGGATTTTCTGCATATCAAAATGGAAACCATGGACTGGAAATAACTTATTCTATACTAACTAGCTACTAGCTTCCGTACACTAGAATACTAGCTTCCGTCCGCGGCTTCGCTCGCGTTGTTTGTCGATAAAAAGTACCCTATATGTCCTTCCTCGGGATGCCATCTATCTCCTTGCCAAATTTTGTCGAAATCCGTTCAGTGGTTTAGGCGTGAAAAGGTAAAATACAGACAGATAGATAGACAGAGGTGCTTTTGAATTTATAATAGAAGTATGGATTGGTAAAACTGATAACACTTGAATTAGGTACTTATTTGCAAAAGTTTTCTAGAATCATTACGATCGTGAATATGGACGATAACGTAGTTCTTGATGATTTTATAAATACTGCACGTACACTGCACACTACTGCACAGTCACCATACTTCATATACAATTAAATAGAAACAATGACTGATAAATGCAACAGACCTAGTGTTATTTGCAATCGATGACAAATATCGCGAATTCGCGATATATAGGTGTTCCTCAAACGAGCGCAGTCACAGGGCTTCCTAGTAAAAACTAAGGCCCTGCCCTACCTTAAATTGCTTATCATGATCCCTTCGTTATGCCGAAAATACTGCAGCATTAATTTTTAAATAAATATATCTTTAAGTTGAGGATTGATGCTAGGTCCTATGTTTAGAAAAAATCCAAAGTTACCTCTAAGTAAATCGAACTATAAACCGCTGGTATTAAAAAAATACCTCAAATTAGATCATTAAACTTTGCATAATAACTGAACTAACTATAAAGCAGATATAATGTTTTTTTTTTATTACTTTTCGAATTATGACTTTTGTATGGAGAAATGACCGACCCTATTTCCTCTTAATATCAAATCAACGCATTATAGATTAGTTCGAACGCATGTGAAGAACACCTAACGCGTTGCCACAGAAGGCATGACGCAACGCCAGTGTGACTAATCCAACGAGATAAGGAATGCAATTACAATTATTTTATTTATGCCCGACCCAAGACTTTAAAGGAATTAATTCGTTCTTCAGATGGTCAACTAGACTGGAATGATAATATATCGAGCAATATTATATTTATGGCATAATTAGGTATTTACTTGTTCGTAGAGTTAATAGTCGTGGTCATAAACTTTTTACTATTATCTTTGCCCCATAAAGTAAAAACTCGAACGACCGTCGAGTGTCGTCAGTGTGGATTTTATTGTTTATACCTAAATATATTGCATAATAATTGTTATGAATTTTTAACAATAGACAACTATTTAATTAAAGTTGACACTACTCAAATTATGACGTATGCATCGCCCATAAAGGAAAGGGTAAAATGACTAACTAGCTAAGTTAAATAACTAAGCGAGTGAGGGGCAAAGCAGGTGCGAAAATGCTGTCACTGAGGTCAATAACCCGAGAACTAAAGGACAATATGGACTGCACTTTGTAAGGCCTACAGATAGCTTATGACTACGATCGAATGGCGAAGAGTGAAAGTTTTCATTAGGAAAGCCGGTTCAAAAGGCGTGCAAATATTGATACGACACCTGATATTGCCATTTTTATGAAAGGGAATATTTTCTGAGAGACCCATCGCCTTTGCGATGCGCGACGGTGACATTACGATGCGAGATAAATTCTCTTGAAGATTCGCGAAAATGTCTGGCGGCCGGAAGTTCAAGCGAGCTCATTCACCGATACTTTCATACTTCCGGATAGGGTCAGGTAGGTTGCTGCTACGGATGTAATCTTTTATATCTTTTTATGAGGTTTTATTCTTTAGTAAGTTGCTTGAATATTTTAATTGTTTGAATGTGGCTTTATCAGATTCTGATGAACTTATTAACATTATTAAAATGTTGCCTGGAAATCTACTGATTTCAACCGACTTCAAAAACACAAGGAGGTTATACATTCAGCGTGTTTATTTTTTTTAAACTACAGTTAATATGGGCTATACAGCAGCTAAATAATCAACCGTCTCATACATTTGGATCGAGAAGATTAGGTATTGAAGTTTTGTATGGGACAGTTGATGATTTATTCGCGATCACGATGTTGTTCCGATGGAGAAAGGTGTTCAGTCTGATGGGCTCTGCACACCCTTAAATTTGACCACACCTTTCTGATACAAACTCATCTGCCCAGCCTTTTCCCAACTATGTTGGGGTCGGCTTCCAGTCTAACCGGATGCAACTGAATACCAGTATTTTACATGGAGGGACTGCCTATCTGACCTCCACAACCCAGTAACTGTGCAATACGATACCCCTTGTTAAGACTGGTTGTAAGACTTTCGGGCTTATGACGACCCGTAACGACTGTCAAAGATCCACAAATAACAGCCGGGACCAACGGCTTATCGTGCTTTCCGAGGCACGGAGGAGTCTCGGTATGTAAAGATGGAACCCCGGCAAGCGTAGCTTAACCTGATGGATCGACCCGTGCAGATGTAATATTTCCAATACGCTGTATCAAAAACTTAAGCCGTTCTTAGAAACGTAAAATGATGCCAACAGCCAGCTAACCCCTAATTAGTCGCAATCTTATTTGACCCTCTAAGCACGCACAACTTTCATGATACCAAGACTAAAACCTGCTTTAAACTTTAAATATACCTAAGGGCATAAATCGATTCCGGAGCGAATGCCAAAAGACAAAAAATGGAACAGCCCAAACTGGTTTCGCCAATAAATTACATTAATTGAGTGACAGGTTAACTCCATAATTCACGAGAACCGACCCTTGTGGACGGCACGACGATCGAAATACATTTTATTTATGTCATTTTTTTCACTATTGTAAGAAAACACTTGGTTTATTTCATCATCTCGTGATTAACTTAGGCATCTCTTAGTCTTGTGTCTCTAGTGTCTAGCAACGAACGCGTGAACCTTCAGTTCAAGTACGCTGCTACGCTCTTAATCCTAACACAACGCCATGGCCGCGCGTACTCGAAGTTATTTTCCATACCATCATTTCCACCCCACACGTCAACTTACACCCAGGAGGTCTACTACCAGGCGCGAAATCCGTAATTTCGACCGTAGTTACGGAGATGTCCTACTCCGTTTCACCTGCGAGTGCGTACATAAGATTAGTTCAGGGCCCGAACTAAGAATGAATGACAACACGATTTGACCGACACCCTATGATATTTTTCCCGTCCGAAAAAGTGAAATAATAGGAAGGGAAGTATCGAACTAATTTTGGACGGGCCCATATCTTCACGAGCCCTAATTGTTTTCCACTCTACCAACTTAATAAAGTTAAAACAATAAAGATGATTCAGACGTAAATGATATCAAAGGAGGTAACAATAAAAAGTCGTCAAACTAAGTGTTCGCTGGAGCAAGAATATACCTACAGCCACCTAAACGTGTCAGCAAACAGGTTTTAAATAAATTATGTGATAAAATTCATTCATTTATCTGTAGTCTATGTTGTAAGTGGGGCTAGCACTCTATCAACATAGAATTTAGGTTTTCATAGGTACTTTATTTTATTTTCTGTAAAATTATCTGAAACTAGTTTTGATAAAAATTAAAAAAAAACTACTAGGTATCATGGATGCTCCTGATTTACTGACTGAAGGGAATAAGAATTTGAAAATGAAAATGCATGGCTATAATTTAGTTACTTTGGCTCAAAGGAGGTGAAACAAAACAAAATAAAGTGTCTATGATCAATTTGAAGTCATGCCTTTATTATGCAAAATAAGCAAAACACTGTAATGTTGTCTGTTGGTGAATCATTGTCAAGATTACTGAAAGTAATATTGCATCCTTGTGGACAAAACAAAGAAACCACAAACAAACACATAATGAAGGAAATATCTATTATTTAGATTATTCAGTTGGAAAAATGTCTGATGGTGTATGACAGCATTTCCGTATTCTTATAAAATCACTATTATACAGTATGTTAACTAACAAAGGGCGTTCCCTTTAACCCGCAAGAGTATAGCGTCCATACAAGCTAAAAAAAAGAATACAAATCACAAAAAAAAAAAAATACTTTATGATAAAATAAAACAAAGTCTCCCCACCGCGCTCCGCGTCTGTCTGTCTGGACGCGATAAACTCGAAAACTACCAAATGGATTTTCATACGGTTTTCACCAATGGACTGGAGTGATTCATGAGGAAGGTTATATTCTATTTAACATTACGCTGCAACCTAACAAAAAGACAAAAATGGTGAAAACTGCAAATAAATGGTCTTTAACTTAGAAAAGGCCTTTGAAGTAATAATAATCGTATAATAGTAATATTTAATGGGTAGTTAGCAAATATAAGGCAGCTGCATTCATGAATCAAACATTAAATAAAGTCTTATCAGATAGTACTAACTAGTTATAACTGTAATTCACCTAACACACGTGACCTCTTAAGAGTCACTTATTATTTAATACCTTACTTCTAGATAATTTACTAGTTAAACCTTACAATAAATATACCACAAGGATTTTCAGATCGTAACTTTACATCATACTTGTATTCCCCAAAAGGTTAGGCAGAGGTGTACCAACAGTACACCCACATTTTGCCAGTTATGTTCAAGTCCTATGTAATTGGGGACGAACCTGCACAACCAGGCACAAATTCAGACTCCAGGCTGTAACTGAGAAAATGTAAAAAAAACCCTATACACTTTGCCCGATCTGGGAATCTGACCCAGGACCTCATGCACAGCAGTAGCACTTAGATCCACTAGACCAACGAAGCGGTCGATTTTCAGGTAATTCTTTACCAATTACAAATTCAATAGTTTAACTATCACCTACTTGCCATTAATCTATATTTATAAAAATGAATCCCTATTTCCCTTGGTCACACCATCACGTGTGAACGGCTGAATGGATTTGGATGAAATTTGGCACATAGGTAGACCATGAACTGGAGAAGGACATAGGATACCTTTTATCCCGATATTCCCACAGGATCGAGACTTATGCGAGTGAAACCACGGGGCGCAGCTAGTTAAAATATAAAACTTAAAAGAAAAAACAAGTTCCTGATGAACAGAATGGAACATTAACATATTATGCACACATTTTACATATGCAGGTGTAAACCAATGAATAAACATCATACAAATTGCAAACATTATGATAAAAAGTAATTGATATTCCTTAAGTGTTACTTGATTGGTGCCAAACTTTACTCATTACTGAAGCGAGTGTGCATCATTTCACTTTTTATGTGAGGATAGGTTGTAATGTATGAAGAATTTGTTCGAAAAAAAGGAGGTTCTTTTAGGAATTTGTACAAATCTTTAGTTAATTTAGTACAACTAAACATCTTCTGAATACCATGTTTCTGTCTGTGTTTAGTGGTTTACGCTTTACGCTGTGAAGACTGCGGTTTTTCATGTATTTTGTGCATTTAGATTTACCATCCTTTCTAAATAATACTCCTGCATTTTTGTGAAAAAAATCATGAAAAACTTGATTCCTTGTTGTATTATCCTTAGTAAAAAAACTCAAGGAAAGAAATCTGAAACCTGAATCAAAATCTAAGAAATCAGATAAGAAATAAATTGGCAGCAGCAAACATAAACAAAGTTTGCAAGACACAAAAAGATTTATCACAAAAAAACAAGGATAACACTTCAGAAAATCGAGAAGGAGTACAGATGTGTAACGATTTCCTGCAATAAGACCTACTTTAAGAATTAGTTAAAATAGTTCTGGCCATTATAAAAAGTAAACTATAGTGTTCACTCTATGGTTTTAAAAACAACAAAGGCTGAATGATTCAACTGAACGCACCACAAGTCAAATATGGAACAAAACGAAGAAGAATTCTACAATATCAAAACCTACCTTTATCATTATAAGTGTTGATCATATTCCACATTATCATTTAGGAAAAACAAATGACTACCAATAAAACAAACAATAACATGTTTGTTTTATCAACTGCAGTCATAGTAATAATATAAAAATTACCTATTAATGTTTGGTTAACAGAAGGTGATTAAACCTACCACATTAAAACACAACCTGTGAATTAATCATTAGGGATAAGTAAACATTGAACTAAAACCACAAGAGGAATCCCCAGTAGACACACAAAGACACCTCTTGTACCATTGTTTACTTGGCAAACATTGAACATTGTAACTTACCAATTGAAATTCTCTCCGCCTGTCATAGGCCCTCTTTATGGCTCTGTCTAACCACAGCGAGTGTATGTGCGGTGCGTAATGCACGAACAGCCGACTGTCCAGCGATGACGTGCTGTTAAAGTGCAGCGCCTGCTGCCCAATGTCCAAATTCCTCGGATTCTCCCACGGTATGGCGAGTTTATCCCTCGCGTCCACCAACACCTGGATCCCCTTCACTATGTTCTGGTATATCACATGCTGGTACTCTCGCACCAGTTCCGGCTCAAACTTCACTTTGTGTATAATCCTCATCTGTTTCAGGAATGTTGACTTTCCGCTTTCACCCGCGCCGAGCAACAATAGTTTTACCTGTCGTCGCAGTGTCTGTTTCTCCTTCTCTAATATTCTATCTATTTCCTTGCTCCTGTATCGCTGCTCTATTTCCTCCGGCGACAGTTTTAGGCGCAACCAACACGTAAGAGCCTCCGTACAACAGGTACATGACCACAAATCGTTGGCCATTTTGCATGATTATCAACGCCCATAGAATAGAAAGAAACTGAGCAAAGTATGTTACACTATAGTTATAAGTTCATTCAACACACATTTTCGCAATAGCACAACGTACACACTATTTAACGACAATACATAATAAATTAATGCATTAATTCGGAATTCAGAAATACACACGCATTCTACCCCTCCCAAACTCATTGAGAAATGAAAAACCACAGATAGCTAAACAGAAACTGGCTGTCAATAGCGCTGTATCGCACTCTGTTCCACGAAACCTAAATAATTTTGACTACCTATAGTTAAATAGTAACAAGTTGTAATAAAAAACATTATGTTTACAAAACGGCACAGGCACACACAAATGTATATGAATAAGCGTGATCCAAGACAATCATGATCTTTTTTTTTTAAATAATAATTATAATGGTCACGCTTATTTATATTTTGATCATGATTGTGTATGTACTAAGCGTGAGCTTCAATTTTATATAGATATTTAACATTGTCTTATAAAAACACTTGGGATATCTTATATTTATAAAAATGAATCCCTATTTCCCTTGGTCACGCCATCACGCGTGAACGGCTAGACCGATTTCGCTAATTCTTTTTCTGTTGTGTTTGTTATTGTCAGGAGAAGGTTCTTATGAAAGAAAAAAATAAGAAAATTGCGCGGAAAATTAGAAAAATTAAGACAGGACAACGTCTGTCGGGTCAGCTAGTTCCTTATATTTTTCCCGTGAATTCCATTTTGTAAATTAAATCGACTAAAAATTTGAAAGTAACTAAAGACGTAGAGCCAATAGAAAAAGAAAAAAAAAATTTCTTTCTTTCTCTTTCAGGCGGCAAATAATGTTCAAACGTCAACTTAATTCAGCTGGCTGTCATGTCAAGTTTTGGTTCCGCGTAGTTGTGCACGTGTTTCCTAGCTAATTTTAACCATAAAAAGAAATATTTTGGATATAAATAGCACTAGTGAAACCATCTAACATAGAACTTGTGCTATAAGCTTCAGTCTATGTTAGTAAAGTATACCCTTTACGATGTAAAATTTACGCAAAGCGATGTCCAAAGAAGGTTATAGTCCGGAGAAGAAAGAAGGTGATAACAAAGTGGTGTTGGAGAGGTTGCAGAATTATCTGAAAGACAAGAGGACTTCTGAAGCCTCAGACCCGAGTCTCGGGTACAACAAGCCGAGTACCAGCTACGAACAGCCACCGCAAAGCTTGCCGACACTTGAAGACAGTAGCAACATATTGCGTGAAGTTTTGAACCATAAGAAGGCCGAACTGCTACGGCAGCCGGAAATAGTAGAATACTTGAAGTCAATATCGTCGGATCTCAAGAAATAGAGATGGCAGTAACACCGAAGAGTGTTGCATCGTTGATGCAAAAGACCATTGAGCGGCAGGCGGCGCTGGCTCGGATGAGGCTACGGTTCACGAAGAGCCAAGTAGAGCATATACTTGTGAATTACGTCAGTAATAAAAGCACTGGACCATACCATGAGTTGGTGAAAGTTTTGCGAGAGTATCCTCTGAATGAGGATAACTTTAGGATAGTATTTGATGACAGTCTCTCATGTGTTGTTTTGTTAGGACGGGACTTGACTCAGTTTGTGGATGTAGTGTGTAATATTGAATGGTTGAGCCGGAGTGAGGAGCTGGTGGAGCTGTACCGCAGGTTTGTGCTGGACCTGGTGACAGCACACACGTACCACTGTCCTCTCGTCATGTTGCGGCTAGTCACACTGTTCAAAGGTGAGCAATTGTAAATATTGCACAATGAAAGTCAACTCAACTTCACTGTGCAATTTTATGTCAATAAACAACAAATATGTTTACAACTTTGCAGAGACTTTCTGTATTAGACTGCTTATTTATGAAGACCTAAATATCCTTATATCTAAACAAAATAACTAACCCACAATACTTATTACAGTTATTATCTTGTTTATAAACATTATGCAATGTTGCTGAACTGAAATTTACTCCCACAACATTATTTCACAATGTTTTTCAATCATTTTCAACATCAAGGAAATGTTTTGTTTTTCAGGTGACGGCGAAAACTGGGAAGATAGTCCACCACCAGAGCTTTTGAATAAATGGTCTCACATACATGATATAATAGGACACATAGTAGCCATAATGCCCATGTAAGTATTCAATGTCTTTATTTATTTCACAAAAGGCTTTCAATATCACGAACTTAGCTGAAATATGAGTTTAATGCTTTTGCAGACACTGAATGAGACACAATAGAAGTTTAATTGTTATGATGTCTCGTGAAACTGTTAAAAAACACTTTTCCATTTCACAACACCCCTAAATTATAGGCCAGCTAATACAACTTATTGAAAGTAAAGTTAAGTAAAGAATACTGAAACAAACATCATAAATAAACATCATTATTTTAATTTATTTCACTATTGTTTTTCTTATTGTAACACTGACTATGTAATTTAGATATTCAAATATCTATTTTACATCCTCTTGTGTTACAAAACATCATCTGTCATCAAACATGTTGCATGTTTGATGACATGCAACATGTCCCTGACCCACTTAGCATGGTGACATACAGATATGGATTAATTGAAGATTTAACTGATAACCTTCAGTGGTTTTCAGTGTTATCAATGTAGCCTGGGACATGGACTGATAAAAAGAAATAAACTTTTGTAAGGAAAATTGAGAAAATTTGCTCATATTCACCTTCATACTGAAACTTATATTTGATCATTTTCCATGACAATGGTTTGATCAAATAACAGAAATATATTGCAAGTATAATTAATAAGAAAGCCTTGTACTACAATACAAATTGTAGAAAATATTGATTAAGTATGTATGTATATTGCACAAAATTACTTGTGCAATGTCAACTGGTACTGTACCCTTGTAAGTGGTATAAAAGATGTATTGTCTTGTATTAGTCTTCACATTGGAACATACATTTTTAAACACAGGACCTGGACCTTGAATTGAAGGTTTCAATTGTTATGGCCAAGGCCAACTACTAAATTTCCTTTGGTTAGGTTAGAGGTTAAGCTTTTGGCTCAGTATAAAAAAATATTACCAGATGTGAAGGCTTTACAGACTTATTGATGTATTATCATAATGTATTCATGGATTACTCTTTCTTACTAGAAGAAATGGAAATGTACAGCTTACACTGAGCTTCTCTGAATTCTAGAGGGTGGGTTCAGTCTGATGAAAACAATCACAAGATGTGAAAATGAGACAACAACAAAACATTTTGGAAAAATCACTGCACCTTGAAACAATGCTGCATTTGACAAAAACAAATGCGTTGGTAAGAAAGCTTTGTACATTTGGAATTTGTACAAGTTTTGGAAAATCTATTTTCCTATAACTTTTCAATTTTGAATGCATACCAAGATTGGTTTAAACTAGTTTATAGTCAAATAGAGAATATCTTTTGATTGAGTCAATTGACCTACTAGCACACTTACTGATTATGTACTCATCTAGGAACTCTTATAGATCCATAGGAAAACAGGTAAATAAAAAACTCAAAATTGGAATGATTTATTTCCAAAAACAAACTCTTACCTTTTTTTTATGAACATGAAAAGTAAGTAAGGGTCAATAGTTAACTTATGTACTATAAGCTTTAAATAACACTTTTCAATAAACTTCAGTGATATTTTTATAGAGTTTGATGAATGATGTTATTTAGACACTGGGTACTGATTACAAAAGTTCCCTTGAACATTGAGATACTTTACAGTTGATGACCTTACAGACCGAGGGCCCCAGGCATATTGCCAGTCTTGTGTTGCCATTGCCATTGGTCGAGAAACTATGAATATTACATGTTATGCATGTTATTTTTTGGTGATAGCCACCATAATAGAATTTTCTTTTGCAAAACAAACAAGCAACCAGTGGTCCACATTAGTCCTGGATCGCAAGTACTGTAAGTCATGGCCTGGTTGTCCAGGAGTGGGATGATACAGGCTTACAGTAAAAAATTGTATTGGATAATGAAAATGATTGGTTTTGGTAGAAAGTGGGTAGGTACTAAAAATCAGATATGAAGCACAAATAAGCTTTTCTGCTATGTTATTATTGTTGCTTCAATTTCCACAGGCAAGAAACAAGGCTCTAGTTTCTTGCCTGTTGCAAGCCCCATTTACACAATGCAAGTTTCTTTAATAAACTTGCAATGTGTAAATGGGGTTTTAAGGGAAATCAATTCTGTTTGTGTCATTTATATAATAATATACTTAATACAAAATAACCCACAAAGATAACATAATCATTATGTTATAGCTGATAATGGACAATATTATCAAATATATTATAAAATGTGTAATTTTATAGGCTTGCAAGTTATCTAGCAAGCGAGATAAGGGTTGTTATATTATTGAGGCTAGTGATCATGCACTGAATGCGAATCGGATGCAGGAAGGCGCGATATAAAACCATAAATCTGCCATAAAAAAAAAAAACGTTTATTTCAACCAACAATTTTATTAATCATAGTGGGCCCCCAAAAAAACATATTTAAACATATAAGTAATTAAAAAAACTTCACGTAAATATATTATAGACTTCAACTGCTGGAACCTCTGCACGAATGCCCTCAGGATGCCGCTGGAGCTAGCCCGAACTCTGCGCACCAGTAGAATAGAAACAGTCTACTTGCGACTCAGAAATGTTTCTTGAGTTTTTAACAGATTTTTGGCAAATCTGTCAAAAAACTCACAATGGAGATACCATTGCAACATAAATACCTTGACCCCATGTGGGCCTCTCTAGCAGATGTGTGGTAATACCTACCAGGACTGTACAAGCAATACTCAGATCCACGACATATGGTCGAAAAAAGGTGCGCCATGGGATCAAGATAGTTGGAATATGTGCAGCACATAAGTACCATAAAATTCATAAGTAAAGAAGTAAGAAAGAAAGAATATACGTTTATTTGCGGCAAACATGACGCCAAGAAAGGAAAAATATACGAAAATAACAAGTTGCGGGAAAATATGCGTCACATTCACGCAAAACGGTCATCACTCAGCATAATGCTGCGCTGGGGCGCTGGGGCTCTGTCTCGCATAGGGCTGCGACCCTAGCGCCAGCTCTGGTTATAAGTTATCTTATTACTTACTAAGGCTCCTGCTTCGCACGGTTTTTACGACTTGACAAACATAGAGATTTCTTAGTTATATGTAATTTAAATATGAACGTATTATACACATAAATCTTCCGAAATATATTCTCTAAAGACTGTAAAAGATGAAAACCTCATCAAAATCTGTTGCGTGGTTTAAAAGAACAACGTGGACACACAGACAAACACGAAAAGCGACTTTAATTTATTACATACTAGCTGTGCCCGCGACTTCGTTCGCATGGATGTCGGAAAACAATAATATGTCGCTTAGAAAAGTTGTACCTTCATTTAAAAAGGGGGAATCTTTCGACCAGGCCTGGTGATTTTTCCTAGTAAGAAACTGCCAAAAAACTTGTGTTTTTATTTAAGAAAATGCTTCTCTTTATAAAATATTAGCGGTGGAACCACCTGGAGCGCACACAAAAAAGTTGCTAGGGTTGCTCACACGCGAAAGAGCTACATAAAGTTGGCCGTGGGAAAAGCAACCAATACTAAGATCCACCCCCGCAACGGATAATGTCTGGCCCTGAGCTTTGTTAATGGTCATGGCGTAACACAGGCTGACGGGGAATTGCACACGCTTAAAACTAAACGGGAAATTATTGCTACGCTACGCGCTACGCGGGCGCAGCAGGATCTTATGCGTAAAATCAAATAAACCGGTTCTCGAAAACAGCGGCGCGGCAGCGGCGAGGCCGCGGGCAGCGAGCGGTGCACTCCATTCAAGCGGTGACCGCCCGCGCGTCTGCATTGCAGTGTTGTTGCCCACAATAAATTGAGCGTTAGGAATAAATTTGAATCAAAAAGATGTTGCCGCCATTGTTCAGACATTTCTTTCGCGAATAAAAACAAATATCTCGACGACAAAATCGTGAACACAACACTACGCGGCTATAGTGACGCGCGATCTGCCCGCTAGTTTCGAGAACGCGTCTTTGATGCCCGCCCCGCTCCCGCGCCGCCGCCGCCGCCGCCCCGCTGCTCGCAAGATTCGAGGCCGAGGCCTTACACACGCCAACAACGATCGAATCGAATGAGCGGCGGTCACGAATCATACGAACAAATTACGAAGTATAGTACAGTTCGATTCAAACTTAATGGCGGCTCGGAACATGAGGCGAGTCGCTGCGCAGTAACAATTTCATGTGACAGCGGGGGTGAGGGGTGGGGTACTGCGCAGCTAAAAGCTAACTTCCGAGCCGCCATTAAGTTTGAATCGATCTGTAACGACTCGTTTCTTGACTTCTTAATTTGAACCTAATGAACGAAACCAACCAAAAAACCAAATCAAAACCAATCACATCATAGGAGTGAGGCGTATTTTATCGTCACAGATAGAAATCACAGATATTATAAAATAGCAGATAGCAATTGCTCCTAACGATAAAAAATATCTGTTACTTAAAATCACAGATCCTCAAGACTGTTACTGTTAAAACTTCGGATACGATTTTCGACTTTAACGAAAAGAAATAAAGAAGATATTCAATTGAGTCAATACGTATTTATCGTCTGTACAAAAATCACAGGCTGTGATTTTATAACAGATAGATACGATTTTCGACTTTAAATCAAAAGAAATAAAGATGATATTCGATTGAGATACGTATTTATCAAAAATCACAGGTTGTGATTTAATAACAGATATTTGGATCTGTTATTTTTTGTCACAGTCACAGTGATCACAGATATCGTGTTTCACCTGTTACAACCCATCTCTAAGATCAATACTTTCAACGAATGACAACCCAACCAACATTTTATTATTTATTTATTATTATTATATTATAATATAATATCGACACTAAAGAAGTCAAAAACAAAGATACCTACACTAAAAATTATGTGGAATATCTGGGCGAAAGTCATTCTTCGACGGAGACTCTCAACACTGCGATTCAGAAAATGACATTAAATGAACAACGCCATCTATCGAGCACGAAATGATACTGTCAAAATATATGGGAAAACGTTCGAACACTCTGTAAGCTAAATAAACTATGTAGAAAAGTGAAAAATTAAAGAATAAATACCTATATTTTTTAAGAAATTAACATTTTTCACTATTCTTTCATGATTATCAAGATTTGAAAGATAGGTAGCGCCACCTATCGCACTAATACTAAACTAATAAATAAACAACGCATCTGGAAAATTTTAATTAATCTAACTTTAGAGTTATATTCTATACACAATGTATCGCGTTAAGTTTCCGCGCAACGTCGTTACGTGTATGTACATTACATAATGAAAATTCCTTCTTGAACACTTTAAATTCATATATCTTTTGATATTTTGAAGCGATTGCGATGAAACAAAAACTAATTGAAACATCGAGTTACACACAATATTTGAGTATAAAAGTTAACCATATTGATTTCGTACTTTTTACGTGATAGTGGAACAATCAAACTAAAGAACATACAAACAGACAAACAGACAAAAATTCCAAAAATGGTAGAAATGGAATCTGTTGGTTATTCTTGGACAACCCACAAATTTTTTTTTTTTTTTTTTTTCATTGTACAGAAACGCCTCGTCTACAGATTTATTATATGTATAGATTATATATTTATTTCAAAAATAATATTATTAATATTATTTCTCCCCCAATAGAAATGGCTGGGCAACTGAACCAGTTTCAATAAAAGTTTGCCCACAGACTAGATCTAAAAATCCAATAAAAACCCAAGAGAATACCCAATGAACTTTCTTCACAGGTATTACAGGGGGCCTACAACCACCGCATACAGCAGTATTATTTTAATCTTATTTTGTGGGGGAAAGAGATGGAGCTATACGTCCTGTAGAGCTTCATCTCTTTCCTACACTGAATTAATATTAAAATAATGCTGCTGTGGTGGTGGCAGGCCCCTGTAATTATGATATAATTATTTATTTATTTATGTGTTCCTTGTTCACAGGACCAGTGATCTTTTGATGCACATTGTGATAGAACAGTTCCCGTACTACAAAGCAGGATGTTATGTGAACAGGGCATATATATACAATTTAATATGGATGAGCAAGTACATCCCTTCCTTACGAGAACAAATCATGATGGCTGTTATTAATAAGTAAGATCATTTTCTTTATAGTGTCCGTGGAGTTTCTTGCCCGTTCTTCTCCATAGGTACCTACTATGCTTTAGATGGGCAACTAGCTTCATATTTCTGACTGACCGACTCTGTGACAATTCAAAAGTGCCTGTAAACGGTTTAATTGAAATAAATGCTTTGAGTTTGAGTTTATAAGGTTCGCCTAAGGTTACAGCTTTCTTATTAAAATTGAAAAAGCCATCTAGCAAAATATTGGCACTATTTTTCAACTTGAACTGTGTAAACAGAAACAGCAAGTCGACTTGCTGCAAGTTTCACTTCAACTTTCTGTGTGAATTTTAGCGAAAAAAAAAAAAAATTACTAAAATAATTTCTTACTAATTTCCAGAATGATACTTATAGACGTAAATATAGTAGAAAGTGAAAAGAATAAACCTCAAACGGAGACAATGTTCGATGTGGAAATGGACGAGCAAGACGCAGTCTCCGAGACCCTGGACTATTGCATGCTAGAAGTTCTGAAGTGGTTGGAAGATGAGAGAGAAATCACTATGAACATACTCTGTAATGTGTTTGACAGGATTATACTACCTACATATGGAATTAGGTAAGTGAACTAACTTTTGGTGTTTTTAGCTTAATAATAATACCAGCTTATGATTGTTCGACGGCTGGGCAAACGCTTCTTCTCATACGAGGGTGTGATCACCATATCAATCTGCCTAGCCTTTTCCCAAATATATTGGGATAGGCTTCCAGTCTACCCGGATGCAGCTGAATACATGTATTTTACATGGAACGACTGCCTATCTGACCTCCACAACCCAGTAACTGGGTAATACGATACCCCTTGGTAAGACTGGTTGTCAGACTTTCGAGCTTCTGACTACCCGTAACGACTGTCAAAGATCCACAAATGATAGCCGGGACCAACGGCTTAACGTGCTTTCCGAGGCACGGAGGAGTCTTGGTATGTAAAGATGGTCACCCATCCACAGACCAACCCCGGCAAGCGTAGCTTAACCTGATGGATCGACCCGTGCGGCTGTTATTACTTAGCCACGATCACCATGCTTGCTCAAAATGGATCGGTGGTTTCAGATTTTTATCCTAATCCTAACTAATATTATAAATGCGAGTTTGTTTGTTTGTTACGCTTTCACCCTAAAACGGCTGAATGGATTTAGATGAAATTTGGCACAAGGGCAGACCATGGCCTGGAATAGGACATAGGATACTTTTTATCCCGATATTCCCACGGGATCGACGCGAGTGAAACCGCAGGGCGCAGCTAGTTAACCATAAGGTCCGGTTTCCTCACGATGTTTGTCCTACCCAATGTCAGTAATGTCTCAAAAAGTAAATATGAAAAAGTCACATTGGTACTGAATCCACAACCTCGTGTTTGAGAGACGAGACCGCAACCACTGGGCCACCACGACAGTTTATATTATTATATGGTAGAACTAGAAACATGTCTATAACATATCTTTATACATGTTTTTTTTTGCATTCCTAGTTCTATAGTAGATAAAAAAAACACATGACATGAAAATGTTTACAATTCACACCTTTATTTTGGAATAGCACGACTACTTATATACTCAAACGGAGCCTACATAGCCAGGCGTAAGAAGGACTTGACAAACTATGGATTTACAAGAATGTCCATGGAGTTTCTTGCCCTATCTTCTCCATAGGAATCTACTCATCTACCTAGCCTTTTCCCAACTATGTTGGGGTCTGCTTCCAGTCTAACCGGATGCAGCTGAATACCAGTATTTTATATGGAGCGACTGCCTATCTGACCTCCACAACCCAGATCGTTATGATTTATGTTATCGTCCAGATTTTATGCTAAGATCCACAAATGACAGCCGGGACCAACGGCTTAACGTGCTTTCCGAGAAACGGAGGAGTCTTGGTATGTAAAGATGGTCACCCATCCACAGACCAACCCCGGCAAGCGTAGCTTAACCTGATGGATCGACCCGTGCGGCTGTTATTACTTAGCCACGAGCTCCTCCATAGGAATCTACTATGGTTTGGAATAGGCTTGTAGCTTCATCAATCTGATTGACTGACTCCTTAACAATTCAAAAGTGACTATTATTAGTTTAGGAGCAGTGGTGGCCCACAACTTAAGAGTTGTAGGTTCGAACCCAGAAAGGCGCTTTACTTTGTGTTATATTTCACCACTGCTCTCAAAAACGGTGAAGGAAAACATCGTGAGGAAATTCGGCATGTCCTAAAACCAAAAATTCAAAGACATGTGACATCTACCAACCCGCACTGGGCTCGCGTGGTGAATTACGGCCCATTCCCTCTCGAAGAGAGAAGGCCTGTGTCCCAGCAGTGGGAACATTATAGGCTGATTATGCTGTTATTCGTGTTGAGTTTGAGACATAGTTAAGAATCAACCTTGAGTTTGTAAGAGGGATATACAGGATGTAAGGGTAAACACTCTTGTCATTCAAACCATGGGTAGTTGACTTAAATATAAAAATAAATGACCGAATACAACAAAAAAAAAACGTTATTTTCATTAAAAGATTTTAAAAAGTTTCTATCCGACACCGTGCTCTCTAGCGAAACAGCTGACTGACTGAGAGAGGGGTCACGGCCGGTCAGGTCACATCCTGCACCCCCCGCCTGTTTTGAGACGCAAGTTCGTTGCCCTAGCGTAACTTGCGTCTCTTGTGGTAAAACGTAGATTAAAAAAAAAAAAAGTTGTAATTTTCCATTGACTTTATGTTTTATAAATGAAACCAAACCACTGGTTGCAAGGATAACGGTGTTTACCCTAACACCCTGTATTTGTCACTAAACCAACTCTTTCTTTTTACAGACACGTCCAATTCCTCCTCCTATACACAATATCAATAAACCAACAGTGCGCTGACCGTGTTTTAAACAGCCTATGGATAGTAGCAGCTGGCTTACAAGGGCTCGGCCCCGGAGCCCTAACCACACGCCGAACAGCAGCCAGCCACTTAGCAGGCCTCCTCGCCCGATGCGTTCGAGTACCTAACACAAGATTAATAAAGTACTTGAAGAACATGGCGGAGTGGTGTCATTCCTATATATCGGCGACGCAAGAGTCCACGACGGCGAGTGATAATCTAAAAGCCCATGGAGCGTTTCATGCGATCTGCCATGCGGTTTTCTACCTTGTTGCTTTTAAACATCATTTGCTGTTTATGAATAAAGAAAGTGAGTATTGTTTTTGTTGTGTAAGGTCTATTTTATTGAAGTGAAAACTTCTTTCGGCGCGTTGAGCACTTTGGGTGAACAAAAATCATGGAACTCGCGTCATCGTCACGCTTGAAGTGATTTGTTTTTTTAGCGCCATCTACCGTCTACCGTTTGAATTACGTTGAGGTTACGCATTGTTGCTTAGTTTTCACTTCTATCGGCAGTCCCCAAACACGGGCAGTGTTTGAATTTTTTTTTTGTCAGTGTATTATTTTGAAAACTTATTTTACTAACTTTATTTTATTAACTTATTTTCGCTCTATTACTACTTATTTTACTAACTTATTTTCGCTCTTTGTTGCTCATATAAAATGTATATTTATCGCCACTGACGGGGACAGTGAGGGACCACTGTTACAGTAACAGCTACACAAATCAGTTTCTGATTCAAAAGTGAAGAAATGCAGTCCGAATTTTAGATTTAGCCGTTTTGCGTGGATGTGACGCATGTTTCCCCCAACCTTTTTTATTTTTACTTTGTGGTTATTTTCTTTTTTTGTTTTTTTGCGTCATATTTACCGCAAATAAACGTATTTTCTTTCTTTCTTTCTATTTACATATTGCCTTATTTTCTATTTGTACCTTTTTTTTTCAGACGTAAACTTTGTAGAATCCCTGAATCTACCTCGACTGGTGACGTGCGCACTAAATCCCCTCCGGACCTGCCCCCCGCAAGTCACGCGAGCATTCTCGTCAATAACGCGATCGCACCAGGTGGTGTACTGCCAAGGTATCATCGAGAAGAACGCGAGGCATACGTTACAGTCTACAGCGGTACAGCAGTACGATGAGTGGTTCCCGTATGACCCATATAATTTACCTATGTAAGTGCCTTTCGAATTTTTTAAAGAAAATGCAGTTTTCCCTGTTTCGTTTTTATCGTTGCTTTCTGTCCGTTCCTCCTGGGTATAAAGAAAAAACCAGCCAAGTGCGAGTCGGACTCGCGCACGAAGGGTTCCGTACCATTATCTATAAAAACAGCAAAAAAAATCACGTTTGTTGTATGGGAGCCCCCCTTAAATATTTATGTTATTCTGTTTTTTAGTATTTGTTGTTATAGCAGCAACAGATATACATCATCTGTGAAAATTTCAACTGTCTAGCTATCATGGTTCATGAGATACAGCCTGGTGAGGTGACAGACAGACAGACAGACAGCGGAGCCTTAGTAATAGGGTTCTATTTTACTCTTTGGGTACGGAACCCTAAAAATGACAAATCTGAATACCTTAAAAAAAGTATCGTTTTACATATTTTATTCTTCGGCATGTTGGAATAGTGGTTCTGAGTGGGTTCGATTCCCGCACGAAACAAATGTTTCTATGGCCTACAGACAGTTAATCTGGATCTATATGTAGATATTTTATTTTAGCATGAGATTTTACCGTAAACGCACCTACGACATAAGAGAAATACCTACCTATAGGTTCAATGTTCTAAAATTATATCAGTGTTTCCATAAGAAATAAGTGCTTTAAATAAATAATAGAAAATGGAAGGAAAATGTAGCAATTTTCCTTATATTCTATTATTTTTTTATTATTCTTTCGTGAGGAAACCGGCCTATCCCTCTGACTGTCGAAAAATCTTTTATGATATATAACAATTAAAATACTATTGTTTCTCGTTAATAACAGTTGAACTAATATCCTAGAACCAAAAATTCGAAGATGTGCCCGCAGTGGACCCGCGTGGTGGATTACGGCCCACTCTCTCTCCCCGAAAGGAGGCCTGTGTCCCAGCAATGAGAACATTATAGGCTGATTATGCTTATGCAATTTTTTTTTCGCAGATCCGGTAAAATAATATGGCCACTATGCATTGACTACAAAGACTGGCAGAAGCAAGGCGGTGACGAAACCCAGTACTCGTCTATGAAGAGAAAATTAGAAGAAGACGACGATTATTTGGTCATGGCCAGTCCCACGCAACGCCTGGCCACCTCACTATCAAATGGCATCTCCCCCGGTTTTAGAACCAGTGAAAGTATATTTATATAACCGTTATTAGTAAATAGGAAAAATATATTACCCGTGTACCAGTAACTACTTGTTAGTGACGAATTTCTGATTTAATTTTTAAGTTTTATTTCGATAAAATTGTTATATAGTTATATTCTTCCAGTGTTTCAGAAAAAGTATCACTTTTTTAGTTTTCCGTACAGCTTGTGACAAATCGCTTACCTATTTATGAAACATTCTAAAATGTGTTTTATTGGCTATGTATATGACTCATTATACTTTGAGAAGTGATTTGTTGAACTCATGCACAAACTTCCTAATTATTTTAAAATCCAATAAATAAGTAGTGACTATTAAAACATCCCATCGTATACCAGTTTCTACTTGTTTTAAAATATTATTAAGTATATTTTAATTAAGAGCAGTGGTGGCCCAGTGGTAACGGCCGCGACTTACGAGTTGTAGGTCGTAGGTTCGAACCCCAACAGGCGCTTTACTTTGTGTAAATAATTTCATCACCACTGCTCTCAAAACGGTGAAGGAAAACATCGTGAGGAAACCGGCATGTCTTAGAACCAAAAATTCGAAGACATGTGACATCTACCAACCCGCACTGGGCCCGCGTGGTGGATTACGGCCCACTCCCTCTCATAGAGAGGAGGCCTGTGTCCCAGCAGTGGGAACATTATAGGCTGATTATGTATGTATGTATATTTTAATTAACCTCTGTAGCGGATACAAATAGATTTTATATTTTGGTAACTAGTACAATTTGTTCTCATTATTATGTATATTTTTACATAGTTTAAGCGACAGATGTACATTTTTTTTGCAATGCATTAATAAGCTTACTACATAATAAAATTTATTTATTGAATTTTGTCTTGTTTATTAAACCTTTTTGTTGGCAACACTTCCACATTAATTACCCTACTACGGCGAAAAAAAAGGAGGGTTATGATTTTGACCGGTATGTATGTATGTATGGATGTTCATCTGTTCCCTCCTATCTTCTTAACCACTCATCTTAATTTGAAGAATGAGATATCGTTGGAAGCGTCTTGATCGTGCGATGGTTATAGGCTATGTGACGTCACATTAAATTAAAAATGGCGCCCTCTAGAGGAAATAAAGTAAGGAGCTTAAAAAAAATATCGTTTAATCGTATCATGTTGGGTTTGATACCCAACATGATACGATTAAACGATATTTTAAATATAAAAGGGCTTAATGAGCACATTTCAAAAAATAATATATTATAACCCCAAAAGAATTAAAAAAAAATTAAAGTTATTAAAACTAAAACCCAACTACGACTAAAAAGGTATAAACAAGACACCACAGGAGTGAACAGACACAAATCCGGAGTCACACGTAATCTGTTCGATTTATGCCCTAACACGTGTGGCTCCGCATTTTTAATTTTTCTGTCTGTGGTGTCTTGTTTATACCTTTTTAGTCGTAGTTGGGTTTTAGTTTTTATTACTTTAATTTTTTTATTGGAGGACTAATGAAGAAAAGGTATTTCAATGTGTTAAAAGCTAAATTTATTCACAACATCCTGCACACAAATCACTTATGGTAACCGTAAATATTTTGAACTATGAGTATTATTAATAAGTCTGCACGCCATCATGATATCGTGTACTTTAAAAAGCGATTCGTTGATTACTTTCATAGATTTAACAAATACATACTTGAACACACTGATGGTACAAGGCTTAAAACTATCTGTATACAAGACAATTTCAAAAGCTAATTTTTAAATCACAAAAATACAATAATTCCTTTCTAATATTAACCTGATTGACAAATTCTCAATACGTTATCGACATTTATATCTCTCGAAACTATCGTGACAACATTCCACTTCATAACTTAAAAACTAACATTTAAATATCGTAATACTTATAAATAAATCACATGTAACGTGTTACCGTTGAAACTAGCATTATTTGCAACAAATAAAAGCAACACTATACTAATACATAATTATTTGACGCTACTGTGAGGTCGCGTCCCATTTGAAAACGGATATCGCACAAATACGCGATCCGTCGCGTACAAATGTTTTGTTCGAAAAACCGGAAAGCGCCCTCTGTCGGCGCCACAAGGCGTTCAGGTTCACCGAACAAAAAGGTCGAACGATCGGGTATTCGCACAACCATCGCTTTTAAAATAGGACGCTGCCTGATACTCTGCATTTCTTCATCAATGCAATTTAACAGAAAGTTTATTATGAACTAGATAATTGTTGTACATACATCATGTAAAAGCTAGAATTCAATAGGTACATTTTCAATTGATCAAAAAAAATCCCTAAATAAATTCGCAACTTGATGCACAGTTATGTACCCTTGTTAAAAATTAATTATGTAATTAGATATTTTAATTACTTCTAGATTGGATTATTTTACCTAACAACATCACGCCTGCAATCCCCGAAGCGTTAGGCAGAGGTATACATACATATAGTAAAGTACACCCACATTTCTCCAATTATGTTTAAGTCCCATATAAGAAAAAGGCAAAGGCAAACCTATTGACATCAACCAGGCACGAATCCAGACTACGGACTGCTCCTAAGAAATTCCAGATGGTAAAACCCAATAACACTTTGCCTGACCTGGGAATCAAACCCATGACCTCATGCTCAACGGTAGCGCTTGCAAACACCAGACTAACGAGATAGTCACTGTCGTAAATTATTATTATAAACTTAATAAGTAATATCAGAAATTTTGTTCCAATAACATGTCAAGCAAACATTAAATTAATTTAAAAATGAGACCATACAATAAGCAAAAGCTTGAGATTACGGTGATCTTAAATCTAAACTTCACAGTAGCGCCTGCCTGCTCAGTATTAAATAATTAAGGCAATATTACGTTAACCTAATACCGTTCTATCTTTTCTTATGGTATGGATGCCGTCTTCTGAAAGACGTAGCAGACTTGTTCTGAGGCTGATATTGCTTTGTTTGGTACTGTGTAATAACCGGAGTCTCGTTCGCAGCTAATTTGTTGATGACAAAGTCATCTCCCGCTTTCATATTTTCCATCATCTTGAGTTTAGCTTCAATGGATTGGATGGCAGTCTTTTTGCTAAGCTTCAGTTCTGGCTTTGCTCCTGCAAGCACAGCTATGCCTAGCTCTGGTTTAGGTTTCTCTTGTTCATCCTGTAACCAGAAAGACTCAAGTAAATATAATATAAATGATAAAATTGCAATTTGAACTTGATATTCAGCCTTGAAAAATGTCAACATTAACCAATTTCCAAGAAATTTTTTCAATATTTAGAAAAAATGCTATGATTATAATATAACATAACATCATGCCTTGTTTCCCAGAATAGGTTGAGCAGAGTTGTACACATTTCCAAGTCCAAAGCTTAAAATAATTCGAATATGATTATCATCAACTTACAGTGTTCTTAGCGAATTTGACGCTCATCCTTTTTGTACCAAGAATCTGGCCATTCAGAGAGTTCATGGCTTTGATAGCATCCTGCCTCAGCTTGTACGTGACAAAGGCAAAGCCCCGTGGCTGTCCCGCATTGGGACCACTTCTATGAAACAGCATGTCAAACTTCTCGATGTTTCCATACACACGGACCATTTTCAGTAGTTGATACCGGTAATGAGAAAAGGTAATTTGTTAGGAACAATGTTTTATAAAGTAGTAAGGAAAACTTGCCCTTTTTTCTTGAAGGTTTAAATAAATAAATTCTTTATTGGCATAAAAAATGTGTGAAGCCTTAACTCCTGCGCTAGGTAAAAAAACCTGTGTTACAGGAGCCAAAAGAGTTTATTATTGGTACAAGGCAAGTAATGACAGGTATGTAATATATATTTGGCCATAAAAACGCTTCCAGTAGACTTTGTAATATGATTTTGAAAACCAAATCGTGGATGGTCAAAAAGAAGCCAATAAAACCATTTTTTTACTAATTATGGAAATAATAGTTTTATAAGATAAAATAACCATACTCATTAACTCTGGTGTCAAGATTCCCGATCCAGATCCTCTTATCGGACACTTCTCCATGCTGGAAAGGCTCCAGGTGAAGAGGCACCTGAAAAAGAGGTCAAGTATTGATCGATTCTATCAACACATAGATACATATTACGACCCTTTGTTATACTGCATAGATAACTATACAAGTATAAAAATGAAGCTAAAATGAAACATAAACGAGAAATACACTTAGAATAGCTTAATAATATAAAAAAATAGTCTACATACCGTAGCGTCCTCCATGGTTATTGTTCTCGAAAACGCGGGGATCAACACATAAAACTAATACAATATGTACACGAACGATATCTTAACATCATAATGGAACCATTATTTCCACAGAAAAATACAAATGGAAAATAAATTCAGTATTTGCACCGAAATTCGATCAGATTATTCAGAATAGAAATTAAAAACCCACAGTAAACCACAGCAGAGTACATTTCTAAGATATACGTCGAATTGACACTTAACACTTTGACACTTGACACTGACAGATGGTCGATAATAATTATTGATTGATAGACATAGGGTGCGTTCCTTATTACGCTGTAATCGATTTGGGCGCGATAAAACCCGTACCGTATTAGTTTGAGCGCGATAACGATAGCCCTTGAATCGTCATAGATGACGTCATGACATGCGCCATTTTGCGATAACGCCGACCATGCCCTGCATTATTAACACTGTGAGCGCTGTCAATGTGGCTGTCAAATAGTGTCATAGTGACAGACGTGACAGTTGTATTGTTTTATTTTGAGTCGTACCAATAGTTCCAAAATTGTGAAGAAGAAGAAATTTGATGTATATATTGTAATAACCACGAAAATTCAAATGAATATAGCCGACGAGAATCACGGGCGACTGTTTTCTGTTATGCTAACATCAGAGGAATACGAGAAGGCTCAGAGAGGTAAGTGCTGAATTTTAGCCCACTTAGGTACAGTTCTGCCCACTGCTTAAACGATTATGATGGAAATGTTTTACAGCCCACAACTGCTTGGCTGTCTGTTTGCAAAAGCTATCTTACAGTTTTTAAATTGCATACAACCACTCTTTAGCTATTGTCTTCTGATCAATCATAAATGTTTACTTAACTGGTTCTTGCTGTTTACAGATACTGAATATGTACAGCAATTGGTGAATGACTGATGCAAATATGCCTAGCTAAGAAACAGAGTCACAGCAATTGGTGAATGACTTTGATGCAAATATGCCTAGCCGAGAAACAGAGTCACTGCTGAATGAACCAAAAAACAATATGGATGGTAACTATTTTATATTATTATCTGGTTATGTGCAGATACTTATTAGCTGAATGTGCCCGTTGTTTTTGCATAACATCATGTTGACAACAGTTTATGTGGTTATGCATACTCCAATAATTAATCTATAACAAAAGCAAGATAAAAGTGTTCTATGGTTTTGTGTTATTAGTATGTTGACAGTTAATTCTTAAGAACTTGCTCTCAGATTCTATCAATTTAAAGTTATAAAAGTATTTTCTTTAGTACCTATATTAAAAATATCCTGTTTTATTCCAGGATATGATTATCTATGTGCCAAGTTTCATTCAAATCTATTAAGCTATTATTGAAGAATTCAGTAAAAAAAATCATCGCAAACAATATTATTGCAGTGTTAGTAGGAACGGAAGTACCTTCTTAATATTTTTTTTTTTTTTCAGTAGATTAAGAGTCACCACCTCTATTCATTTGGAACGAGTTAGGTATGCATTTTGTTGCTACTCACATTATACAGTGAGCATAGAGAACATTTAAAAAAAATGCATCTTGAGATGGTGTATGACGTCATAGCAAGAACAATGTGCAACATACAATAATTATGTTACTGGTATCCAGTGCTAGTCAAAAATAAACAGCTTAAAAAAAACATTATAAAAAAATAGTGGATCTCAATGCAACATCTGGAAACGATAGGGCAACATGGCCTGATACTCTGATGTAATACTTTACTGTGCTTTTTTTGGCTGTTAACACGGAACTGATTCATTTTGCAGTTGTTGTGTAACAAGACTAACAACAACTATCAAATTGAAGTTTTTTATAGATCTTTACATGTAAGTATAGATATGATCAGCACCTGTTTTATTATTAGTAGCCCTACTTGTGATTTTTTATTCGTTTTTAAGATTTGTTTAGTACCTGTTGACTTAGTAGTATACTGTGATTGTTGATCAGTAAGTACTTACCTGTTTTAATACGTACTAAGTATAGCTCTACTTGTGATTTTTTATTAGTTTTAAGATTTGAACAGTACCCGTTTGAATAGAAATACCTGGTAAAATCTGTGAATTTTATTAATGTTTAAATTGCACTGTATGTTTGTGCTTTTACATAATATTTACTAAAATAGATAAGGAGTTAATAATATAAGTACATAAGAATGTTGTTACTGTTGTACTGTTTGATATTTTTCTTATATTAGCATAAATAATAATAAGGAGAAGATTGTGGCTTGTAGCGCGACCAGGGTACCTGAGGTTCAGTCTGATTATACTGTGATTCTAATTGATTGTTAATAAAAATGTTTTATTACTATTATTGTTGAACATTATTTACATACCCATCCCAATACATGGCGCAATGGTAACAAGTTCCCTTCTCAAATATTTTAAATACTTAAGTACATGAATAAGAAGTATTTAAAAAAAAAGAAAATCTACTTGCCAAGAATGAATTTCACATTTACTTACCTATCAGTTGCATTAATGTACCTAAATATAAAACTTATTCAAATGATAAAGGATGTTCTAAGTAAAACTACAAAATAGATTATACATTACTTAATTAGATAATTTATTGAATATTAAGAAGTTTATTAAAATTACACTGTCCTATTGGACAATGTTTGTCGCTTGCGCATCCCTTCTCTCTTTATTGAATGTTAAGAAGTTTATTAAAATTACACTGTCCTATTGGACAAAGTTTGTCGCTTGCGCATCCCTTCTTCCCTCCCGTTGATGCTGTCGTTAGTATGGCGACCAGAGTCGATAGAGTCAACCAACAAACTAATAGTAGAACTTCCATTTTCAAAAAATATACAATCAGTCCTTGTTTGAGGTTATGTTTATGTGGTTTATGTTTTGAAGTTGAGCGAAGACTGTGAGCGCGTTCACGAGCGTTCCGAATTGATGACAGCCGTCAGCTGTCATAATTGTGATATCTAAAACGGAACGCAAGATATCGATGTGAGCGCTGTCAGCGATTATTTCCTAATTCGGAAAGCAGCCATAGACAACGCCATGACAACACATTGATGAACGAATGATCAGTATTTCCCGAATTTCCCCCCGAAACTCTAACCCTATTACCACAAAACCGTGTTTTTCTCCATGGAGTTTAACATAAGACACGCGATATACAAGTGTCTAAGTTTTTGTGGTAAGGCTCTAAGGAAGGACTCAAGGAACTGTAAAGTGGGTGATAGTCGTGCGTACTTAAAGTACGCGGTCTTTAAATTTAAATTTCATTGTCTTAATGTCAAATTGGCTCGCGGCGATAATAGACGGGCCAGTAAGCTCGTCGAGCCATAAGTACGCGTACATGCTCGCACGTCTATCATCCCTTATACAGTTTCACCAAGTCCGTCTTTCTGTCTGTGTCTTTCCACGGTTTAGCTCAGAGACCGTGGGTACTGAAAAGTATTTTTTCTCGTCTTTTCCATCATAAGTGGTGTAGGTAGTGGTAGGTGTTTCAAAAATATTGGTGGTATGATTATGGAATGGTAATTTTTGCCTTTCACCATTCCAGCAAAATATCAAAGTAGCGATTTTATATGTATTGAGAGCTATCTGGATGCCGAGATATATTACGTTATAATGTGTAAGAAAACTCTTGTTGTTGTACTTTTTTAAAACTTATTTTAGTAGTTTGTCACTTTTTTTTTCTCTCCCTTAAGGAATGTCCCGATCGCTTAGATGTTCTAAAGCATATGCTTATTTTATATTTTAAATAAATAAAATAGAAAAACCATGGCATTGTAAGTGTAACTTTGTAATTTTATTGTTAAATGTAAAATGTAAAAGTAAGTTACTACCTACTTATTTCTTATATTTTACCATAAAATAAAGTTATGGAGTTATGGGTTATTTTATGATGAAAACGAAATAACTGCTATATCTTTACACTTTCCTTTGCGGGGTAGGCAGAGAAGATTCAGTGGCACATAAGCGTGTAGGGTAGCTGTTTAAGTCAACAGTTAGTGGATATATTTTTGTTTACAACCGCAGAAATAGAATATCTTTGTTTTTATTCGTTTTTTAGAAATATACAAACTTATTTTTGCGGTGGATAAAATAATACTGTGAATGCATATAATCCCAACTGCGGAACTCTTCACATGACGTGGTACGACTCGCACTTGGTCAGTTTTACTAAAAAGATGCTGGATCAAAGCTATTGATAAATTGTATTTTAAAAACAAAATTGACAGTCCGCGAATTGTCGATGTCGTTGTCGTTTGAACTTGATTGTCACCAATCGTCACAAAATAATGTCATCGGGAGAATAACATGAAAAGATAAACAATAAATGTGCTTTTTTCTAGAATTAATACATTAAATACTTAAAAACATACTATATTATTAACAGTATGATAATCTGTGGTTACTTCTCCTAAACTATGAAGGCAATAAATAGAAGGATACCAGGTATATTGCCGCCCCCGCCAAAAAACGAAGTCGATGGGAAGATCACTAATTTGTCATCAAAGAACACCGTAGAATTAATTGAATTACGAGATAGGCAACTGAAACTTTTGAATAATAAATCTTTTATATCCAAACTACCTGATAAAGGAGCGAAGATCCAAGCTTTTCATGATAAAATCGTGAGTGAACTGAAGGCTAAGCAAGATGAGGATCAGGCATGTTGTATGTTGGATAACTTAAAAATTAGTGGAGTAGACAAAAATGTTGTGCAACAAGTAGAATGGGTTGGAAAGATACAAGGTAAAAATGACCCAAATCTTGACTCTGATGATGACAGTGAACCAGAAGATGTATTACATATCCTCAGTCAAACAACAGCTTTGGAGAAACAAGTGAAAGTATTATCCCCTGAAAAGCCACTTATAACCACTGAAGATTTGTTGAAAATAGGTGAGTTACCCCATGTGAAGTACATAGTAGATATAACAGAGTTCAAACCTAAGTCTCAATCTTCAAGGAACTTCAAACCGTATCAGACTACAACATCGAATGCCCATAATCCAGAGAAAGAGATATTGAGGAAAAAGCACAAAAATTGGGAGGTGACCGCTGCAACACCTCCATCAAGTGTCTATGGTGCAGCCAAAGTTTTGTCTATAGGAGAATCTTTGAAACTCCAAAAAGAATATAATACACATTTGAAGGAAGTAGAGGCACATCATGCAGCTGAGAAGTTACTGGCACGTGCAGGACTCAAGATGGCTGAAATGCCAGCAGATAGAAGTAATTTTGGAAAATATAGAGAGGGAGATAGTGATGGCTCTGATGTATCAGATCCTGAAGGTAGTGATCAGGAGGTACATGATACAGAACCTGATAGGGATGGAGCGTTTATTACTGTCATAAAAACTGAGTATTGATTCCATAAATGTTTATAAGTACAATACTGCATTCTTGAGAAAAATCAAATCAAAGGTATTTCATGACCAAGCGTTGAAGGATCTGAGGTCCATATCAAGCCATGTTGTGTTAAAAATGTTTTACTTATTGAATTTATGTAAATAAGGCTAATATTTATACTAAGAGAATAAATTATTTTGGCCATAAAACATATTTAATTAAATTATGCCTTTCCTAAAAGGCATTTTCCAGAAGGTTTTCAATTGATATTTGTTAATGTTACCAACCTCCTTTTTTAATCACACTGCTGTGGAGGCTATGCGGTACAATATAAATTAAGGAAGTTTATGTAAGAAGAAAGAAAGAAAGAATAACATTTAGTTGGACACAGTTCGTGAAACACAAAATACAAATAACAAAATAAAAAAATGTTTTGACAACAATAGTGTGCTCCTCACGGCTGCGCCAAAAAGGTAAGGTAAGGTAAGAAGACACATGCGGTATCAAACCTCTATGACGCTCAAACGAATCCCTAGTGAGCCCTAGTCCCACAGAACATTAATACTCAAGAGCCTAGTCCCTACCACGAAACGAAAGACCTTTCGGTTTCGATTATGCCCGCGATTCGAAACGCTTGTTCATTGCTCATTCAATCAAAATCAAAGAGTATCGTAGGCTTGCAGAAAAATATCGAAATATCGATATTTTTTGTTCGTTATAAAATATCAAGTATCGAAAATGTATCAAAAACGATATATTTTCAATAGCAACACCGTTGTCGCCGCTGACTTAAACCGCTGGAACTCAGAGCCGTAAAAATTATTTGTACTTTTTTTCCTAGTTTGGTATTTAAATGATTATAAAACTTGAACTACATAAAGTAAATTTTTTTTTTGAAAATTTCACCGATATATCGATATTTTTTTTTGATATATCGAAATCGATATTGATATTTTTTTTAAATATCGATATTTTTTACACTTCTTGCATCCCTAGAGTATCGCTCACTCGCGAAGTCGCACTCCGTCCGTCGTAAATTCGCAAACAACTATGAAGTAAGCACTGATTCAATCACATCACTCGTTCGCGCGCGCTCGCGAGTGTTGCACGCACCTTCATAATTTTTATCAGTCGCGTTATTACATCGAAAATTATCGTCGATAGTAAACTCGTACCAGTTTGTGAAAATGGCACCTTCCTCCAATGCTGTTGTTGGAATTGATGATGATCAGCGTTTCGCGTTGATGAAGGTAGGTTTTACGAAAAACTACTTTGTTTTTATCAACGAATCTGTAATATGATTTATTGTTTATAGAGTTAAATGATAAAGAAATCGCGTTGTAGTGCTGTTCTAGTGTTCTAAATGTTCTAAATTATTTGTCAGGTCAGCAACTTTGGCTCATATCGGTATCTAGGCTAAGTATAAAAGTGTTATAGGTAACAAAAGTGGTCTAGTTACGTTACGGCACTATTGTTCCCGCATAATCATAAAATTCTAACTAAACTTTGAGAAAAACATTACTTATATGATGAATTGATTTATCAAGATCTTATTTTAATTTATTTAAATTTAGACCTACATCTACTAGTTACGCAATTAAAAAAAAAACAATAGTATTACCTATGCTAAGTTATAAAACGAAACAGTTGTTTTACATCGCAAATTCTATGACGCTCAAGGTTACGGTAGGGTTAAGGGCATGTATGCACAAGCGCAAAAATAAAAATCTCTTTATATCGTACTTGTTAATTAACTAGTTTCTATAGACTCTGTAGAAACTAGTTTATTAGTATGACTGGAGTATCTATAGTATAGACCGTCTTTTTGCGAATGGAGCGCAGCTTCCAGCATCGGTTCATTGATCTTTTGCAATAACGAACGGCGCAGATAACGACTGCACTTAGGCACTGCACTGCACTGCACGCAACGAAGCGCAACCATTATTCTGAACATTAGTAGGTACCTACGTACCTAGGCATGTACATTTATTTACAAAAAAATCCTTTTATCATAAAGCGATTTGGAGATAAAAATGTTATGGAATCTGTCAGAAATTAAGTAGGAAGATAGGAAAATACCTCGTTACGTAGGTAGGTATTTAATCAGTGATAATTAGGTACCTAGAAAGGTATGTACACACGGCTACACATCAAGCTATACATTTCCAGTATAAGCGGACCTCGCATTCTATGGAAATCCTATACAATGCGAGATCAGCATAAACTGGAAATGTATAGCTTGATGTGTAGCCGTGTGTACCTAAATTATATTCCGTGTATTCCTAATTTTAGGGACTCAGTTTGGTGTTCCTGTAACTGCATTAATTATTAATAGAGGTTTATCGTTTATCGGATATTCATTATGAGATATAAAAAGATGTGTGACATGCACAGTTTCAATAATATAAAAACTGGCCGTGTGCGAGTTGGACTCCCACACCAAGGGTTCCGTACGTTTCTTGTATTGGGTCATTTAATTTTTATTACCTTTAGCGGCAATAGATATACACAATCACAATTTCTACTGTCTACCTATTTAGTTTCATCAGATACAGGATACAGCCCACTGGCAGACGGACGATGGCTTAGTAACAGGGTTCCGTTTGGCACCCTTCAGGTACGGAACCCTAAAAATCGTCGGTATTATACAAGGTGGAGACGACAATACGACAAAAAATGAAACTCCGTATTTAATGACGTTCTCGGTCTACATACAAAAAAATAATCAAATCCAATAGTTTAGTTACGATAGCTAGTCAAAGATCGGCAAACCCCATAGTCGGCACATCACCACTATTTAGTTTGTTTGAAAAAATGACTCTTTTAATTTCGATGTTAGCATTTATTTAATAGTTCCAAAATACTCTTAGTATTGCCAGTGTTTTCATTTATTGTTGTATTGTGGTCTCCACATTGTATCTATAGGTACATCTTTATGTAGGGTGCTTTATCTAACGTTAAGTAGGTACCTACGTATACTTACCTGAGATTATCATAATAAGACCATGGGAATCAGATAAGTAGGTAGGTACATTGTACATACATATAAAATGGTATTATGGTAGGCATTGGTTTTCGGTATTATAATGTAATTTTTATTTTTTAATTTGCGTTTAGTTTGTGCAGAATAAACACTTTTTCTTTCTTTCTTTGTTACGTATCTAGACATCAAGCTATACATTTCCAGTAACTATAAGCTGACCTCGCATTGTACGGAAATCCTATACAATGCGAGATCAGCACAAACTGGAAATGTATAGCTTGATGTGTAGCCGGGTGTACATAAATTAACTACACTTACATCAATTTTGACCTCCATTTGATCTTACCCAAGCTGTGTTTACCTACATATTTTATCAAATAATTGATTCAGGTACTTAGATAAGTACCTAATTATCTCGTTCTTATTGTGATAATCTCACGTGTTGGTAAGTAAACATGAAGAGGTATAATTTAGTCATAGCATATCATCAATCATAGAGGTATCAAAGGCTACTGAATTAAACTACAGACTAGTTATGATTTTATGAATGCTTCATTTTAAAGCCAGGCAATGCAAGGCAAAATTATGATATAGCAGCTACATTTTAAAATCTCGGAAACTGGATGTTTTGAACGTGAATTTGAATAATCATGACCGGTCAAACGAGTTCGGTGTGTCATTGAAATGATCAAATTAAAGGCGTAGATATAAGGCGCGACGCAACACCGCACCACTGGTAGAACAAATGCCGTGAAGTTTGCATAAATTTGATCCACCAGAGTCGCGTCTCTCGTGCCATCGCGTCGCGCCTGTCTGTGGGAGCCTTACCTGCATAACAATGCAGGTACGCACGGCTACACATCAAGCTATACATTTCCAGTATAAGCTGACCTCGCTTTGTACGGAAATCCTATACAATGCGAGATCAGCTTAAACTGGAAATGTATAGCTTGATGTGTAGCCGTGTGTACACACAAAAAAACAGCTTGCAAGTACTTGAATATTGTGCTCGATTAAAACAAAGGCTTTGTTTAATTTTTGCCAACTTGTCTGTAAATACACATTACATGCACAGATATACATTATCTCAATAGCACTGTGGTGGTCAAGGCTTTTTTTTTTCCCCCACGTAACAAGGGGCGTCTCTTTAAGTCCGATATCGAAGATATAACAGAAGTGGATCCGTCAATATACATGTCAAATAATTTTTTTACGGGCAAAGGTAGTAGGGACTACTGTCAAATCGTACTATTATTCATTCGGCCCCGAACTAATCATGTAAGTAACAGGGAGTAGGAAACTCCCGTAACTTCAGCTGAAACTACGGTTTACGAGCATAGGGCTTCACAGTTCTACCCCGAGGGGTTTTGGCTAGTTATGTTTACATAAAGTCCCCAGTCTAATAATAGGAGGCGAGCCTATTGCCATCAATAGGGCACACATCCAGACTCCGGGCTGCGACTGAGAAATTTGAATTCCTGATGGAAAAAGTCAATCACACTTCGCCCGACCTTGGAATCGAACACAGGTCAGCATTACATGACGTGTATTCCCGTTCGTCCCACTGTTTTGTAGTGGGACGAACGGGAATAATTATGCAATTTCTCGCGTAACTCTCGATAAAGTATCCTATGTCCTATTCCAGGTCATGGTCTACCCATGTGCCAAATTTCATCTAAATCCGTTCAGCCGTTTTAGCGTGAAAGCGTAACAAACAAACTCACTTTCGCATTTATAATATTAAGTTAGGAAGTTAGGTTAGGATTCCCATTGGTCCCACTAAATAATTTCGATTCTGGCAAAAAAAAAACACTTATTTATCCATACTAATCCATGTATCTTGCAAGTTCCCGTTCGTCCCACCAGTGGGACAACGGCAGTGGGACGAACGGGAATACGCGCTGAAATAATAAAATAACACATGATCATGATGTCATGTCTCTTTCTCGCCTGCCTACCTCTTTTGTTTATCAGCCGTGATGTTGTATTATGTCACACATTATACCAAATACTTGATATCGGTCACAATAAAGCTTAAGTAGGTACCTATTATTTTATTTAACATTTTCCTGCTGTCTTTACGTATTACAACACCAGCAGGCGTAGCATGAGCACCGTTTTGTCGACGGAAGAGTAGACAAAAATGACGTTTCCTGTAGACAGTAGACAGTACGAAACGGCAGCAAAGTAGAAAGAGTCAACTGCATTTTTTTACGAAATTCACTCTTTTACATAATTTGACTCAGAATTCTTTGTTTTGTCATAGGATTTATCGGTTGTCAGTGTGATTTTGACAGTAAGGATAGAAAATACCGAAATAGTCTACCTACAAAAAGACGTAGACAAAGATCGTTAGAAATGAAAGACAAAATGATAGATTGTAGAAACATTTCTACGGTGGATGTCAAAAATGAAGAAACGAACTGTCACTTTGTATAGAAAAAGCTATGTCTATTCTTCGTAGAGATAGAAAGCGCCATGCTACGCCTGCAGTGATACATTAGAGAGTGCAAAGATTTTGCCCCACTTTATCAAAGTCACTCTTAAATCATCCGACCCAGACTAGTTTTAATACCTACACACTTGCATAATGCATTCGACCCAGACTAGTTCTAATTAAAATGCAGACACTTGCATAATGCAATCTTTTTACTAATAGAAAGTATTACGTTTTATCAGCTCTGATGATTACGTAAACATAGATAATCCACTGTCGTACCGGAATGCAATTTGGTAAATAAAATCACCTTACGATAATACAATACGGCCGATATAACTTGGCAGTTCCGAACTTCGCGCAGAGGGCTGTGCGTGCGCAGTAACATTTTTTAGGAACCAAATGGTGACATGAGGCGAGTGCGAGTGAGAGAACATGCGCGGCAGTTCGTAGTGGCTATGTTCAGAACTGCCAAGTTACAACGGCCGTATTGTAGATAGTATGTAAGTACATACTGAAACCTATCTTACCATGTAGGTTTTGGCTATTACAAAGCGGCGATCCCACGGCCTGTTAACTGACAGACCACGCCTACAATTCCTATTAGGTATCTAGGTGTAGGTACCTACCTAAATCCCTACTTACGTTAATAGCTGATCCCAAAATAGCTAGGCAAAAGGCTAGGCTTCTGGCTTAGCAATGCTGACAAGTTACATTGAGATAAAAGTCATTTTTCAGATGATGAATATTAAACTAGCTGTGCCCTGCGGTTTCACACTCATAAGTCTCGATCCCTTGGGAATATCGGGATAAAAGGTATCTTATGTCCTTCTCCAGTTCATGGTCTACCAATATGCCACATTTCGTCCAAATCCTTTCACACGTTTTATTTATTTATTTTATTACTAGCTGGTCGTGCCCGGCGTCGCCCGGGTGTAATTCCTACTTTTCCGGTGGATTAAAAAAGTCATGTGTTTAAATCCATATATCTTTTGATTTTGCCGGTCGATTTTGATGAAATAAAGACTAAATGTTACCCACAATAAAGCTTCTTATTGTTCAGTAATCCAATTTGGAATCCAATGAGTGGCTTTTACGTGATGCGCTCACAAACGAACAAACAAACAGACAAAAATGTCAAAAAATGTTTTTTTACTTTCTATTACTTATTTCTCGCGGCTACCAGTACTTTTTTTGCAAAAATCTTTAATGTACAGACACGGACCGTTTACGATTTTATTATATGTATAGATAGATTTATGTACACACAGTAAAATACAAAAAGATACGACATAATTTAAAATATGAGTACAAAGGTACTGCTTATTTCTTAAGAAATTTCTTCCAGCAGACCTGCGAAAGGAGAAATGAAAAAGAAATGTAGACAATAGTGTGTGAGAACAAGAAGAGAAAAAACATGAATATTCGAACATATATATATATATTTTAGCGTGAAAGCGTAACAAACAAACAAAGTCACTTTCGCATTTATACTTTTTTTCTTTACTAGCTCCGAATTGGTCTTTGTTCGCTCGCAAGCTCGTAGGCTTGCTTTTGCATCCGTAAATAAGTAGTTTTTTTTAAAAAAAAAGCTTATTTTGTGATTCTAGAGGGTCTCCTTAACCCTCATTTCAGGAGACCCTCTAGAACCCCCAAATAAGCTCACATTCTTTATAGCGAGGCGGCATGTTTCTAGACCCAACCCTTTCCGTGCTTTTTTTCTTTGTTGAATGTATTGGTATTGGTATTCAGCTGCATCCGTTTAGACTGGAAGCCGATCCCAACATAGTTGGAAAAAGGCAAGGCAAATTGATTGTTTTACTTCGTTGAATTTGAAATCAGTCGATGCTAAGGCCGTAGGTACACATGCCCGATTTTAACTTGATTATAATGATAATGTGAGTGACCTCAAACAAGTTATATTTTGAGGTCAGTAAATTGTTTTTACTTACCTATATTTTGTATAAATTCGTAATACCGGTGATGTGACATTGAAAAATAATCGTAAACGTTAAAATTGGCAATTCGTTTTTCTTAGTTCATTCAAAACGAGAATGTCGACATATACACAGCATCACAGCACAGTATGAACTTGAATTCAATTTCGAAAGTAAAGTTTTGTAAAAAAAAACAGAGCGGGTGCGGGGCGCAAAACTTCACGGCGAACAATGCGGCGGCGCATGTAAGAGCCTTTAGGCAGCAGTCTGTACCTAATAAATTACCTTAGGTAGGTAGAGTACTTTCATTGTTGATCGTCCATTGAAAATCTTTGCTTATTAAATACAAATGGATAGACATTTATTTTAATCGTCATTCTAACTTCTCTGTTATTTTTACGTTATAAACAGTCATAAAACTTAAAGTGCAATTAGTATACGCATGCTAACTAACTGCACTAATAAATACATTCTTGGAACACACCTTTTAACCCATTGAATTACTTTGCGCCAAATCAAAAGTCACACAAATACACTTTTTGAACGTCAAAACGTTACATTATGACAGTCCCTCAAAACGCCCGCCATTCACTTCAATAGACAATACAAAATAAAAATAATAGTTCCAAGACTTCCAAGTGATTTTAAGTATAAATCTAAGTACGTTTTCCCAACTTGTTACACGGCTCCGGTAGTTACAGACAGACGACATGATGCAACTGACTATTACAAAATGTTTGCATTTCGCACCAACTGGCGAGCAGAGTTTGTCAACATAACTGCACACGATATAGGTACCCATAGACACGTCATAAAATATTAACGAGTAAGCAAGTAAAATCGATAATATTGCACGCCAACCATGCTAAAAATCAACTTGATACACGGCTCCGGTAGTTACAGACAGACGACATGATGCAACTGACTATTACAAAATGTTTGCATTTCGCACTAACTGGCGAGCAGAGGTTGTCAACATAATTGCAAACGCTATACCCATAGACACGTCATAAAATATTAACGAGTAAGCAAGTTAAATCGATAATATTGCCAAGCATGCTAAAAATGATGTCATGATCACGATTATGAAAATATGAAATAATAATAATTAGCCTATTAATATCCCACCGCAGGGCAAAGGAATCTTCTCATACAGAAAAGGCACGAGCATTGATCACCACGCTTACTCAAGGGTTAAGGGCAGCATTCGCCGTAGTATTTCTTCTCTTTTTGAGTTTTAACGATATTAGAATATGAGCTCCAGGCGCGGTCCGAGGGGGGGGGTCCTGGGGGTCATGACCCCCCCCAGCCTCAAATCATTCAAGCTGTCGAGAGACTGACTGATTTACGTGCTTTACTAACTAAAAACTGTAGGTACTTGAGCCAGTTGAGCCACAGTGACCCCGATGGGTAGTAACAAAAAAAAGGATTTAGAGTACTTATCAATTAGGTAACCATTTCCCTAAAAATATTCCTCGGTACCAATGGTGAACCCCCCAAAATCTTGGGCTGCGACCGCGCCTGATTAGCTCATGTAGTGGTCAAAATGTTAGCCCGTTAGCTAGGTGATTGCGGCGCGGCGGCGGAGCTAACTGTCCAAGTACTTACCTATCCAGATTCCAGAGTCAGACAGAGTAGTGGGCGTGGGCCCTTTAGGTAGGTAAGGGATCTGCTGCGACCAAGTGCGCGTTTCAAATCGGTTTCTAATAATAATTTACCTGGTCGCGGTCGCGATCGTGGCCGTCTAGTGCGCGAGATTCGTAATCGCTCAAAGCCTCCATAATTGGTAGTGGTTAGTGATCTAAGAATTACTTAACTACCTTTTCATCACATCTCCACAACCGTAGTACAGAATTACATAACATCACGCTAATCCCTGGCCGAAGGGTTTGGCAGGAGGTGCACCTTACACAGGGTGTTAGGGTACTGTTATCCTTGAAACCATGGTGTCATTTATAGAACGTAAAATCAATGGAAAATTACGACTCTTTTTTTTTAAATTACATTTTACCACTAGAGTATTTCACCTATGCGCCAGGGCAACGAACTTGCGTCTCAACACGGGTGGGGTGTGTGGGACGTGACCTGACCGGCCGCGAGCGCGACCCCTCCCTCAGTCTGTCAGCTGTTCTGTTTCTCTAGCGAGCACGGAGTCGGATAGAAACTGTTTAAAATCTTTTAATGAAAATGATGTTTTTTTTTTTTGTTACTCGGTCATTTATTTTTATATTTAAGTCAACTACCCATTGTTTGAGTGACAACGGTGTATACCCTTACACTCTGTTGTACACCCACATTTGGCGAGTTATGTTTAAGTCGAACCTATTGCCAGGCACGAATGTAAACTCCGGGCTGCCACTGATAAATTCTTGATAGTGAAATGTAGGTGTACTATACGTACAACTCTGCCTTATCCTTCAGGAAATACAGGCGTGATGTTATACATATTGTCTACAGCCTTGTTATATCTACAGAATTAACGTCTATTTTCGTATCATGCAGCGATTGAGTCATAATCTGCGGGAACGCAAGCGCATTGCGATCGTGTAGCAGTGATCGTTATGTCAACACTGACAACTAGCGATCACGGACTCACGGCGACAGACATTTTTTACTACACACTTTCCTATGCGGTGAGGAAATGGTTTTATTTTGAATAATAGTTACGTGTTTACGTTTCTATTGTGCAAGTACTTGAAAGAGCGAACCTCTTAAAACTTTATTAA